>JAGQDI010000027.1:0-283896 GCA_020615335.1 Fusarium pilosicola | reverse complement strand
AAGGTATTTTAGTAGTTTTTATATATTTTTATTTTTTAGGTAGTTTTTTTACTTTACTAAGTATTCTCTTTAGCTATTAATTTTATAAGTATCCCTAATTACTTCTACTTTATAAACTTCTAGTTCTAAGATTTCTTATAGTTTATTGCCTATTTTAACTTATATTATATCTACTGCTAATTTAAGTAATAAAACGTAAAAGACTAAATAGAGCCTAACTTTCTTTAGTAGGTCTAACTTATAGTTATTTTCTAAAATTTTCTATAGTACCTTATAAGGTCTAATAAACTTATAGTCTAATTTATATATTAGTTAATCTGTTTTAATGTTTTTTATAGCTAGGTAAACTATATCTCCCTTTAAAAAGGTTAGTCCCTTTAACTATTTTAAGTTATAGTAGTTTTTTATTTATTTTTTAATAAATTTAAGTTCTATCTTTATTTCTTTATATAGGTTTTTAAGATTATTACTCTTTAGTATAGTTACTAGGTTAATTAATTTTTCTTATTATGTATTATAGTATATATTTAGTATAAATTTAAAGTTAGTATAAGCTAGTATAAGCTTTATACTCTTATTATAGGCAGTATTATAGGTAAGTTAGGCTATTAGTAGTTTCTTAACCTAATTATTCTATTTATAGTTAATATAATATTATAAGTACTATTTAAGTACTTAATTTATTTATTTAGTTTATTTATTAACTTAAGGTCTAAAAGCAGTTATAAGTTAATAATTCAGTCTAAGCCGTGCTATAAGTAATTGCTAAAATACTAATATAAATATAAGTCCTCTATTTAAAAGGATTTCCGTATGTAGGCTATATATACTAATAATATATTAGTAGAAAATATAAAAAAGTTATTCTATATCTATTATTTCTTAAAACAGTAAATAGTATAAGAATTTCGTAAGTTAGTTAATTATAACTATAATACTATTATAGAAGATTCTGATTAAGGGGTCTTCTAATAAGGGTAACTTTATAATAAAGTTTATTATAATTAAGTCCTAAGGTTATTATATTACTAGAAGTAGTTATAACTATCTGTAAGGTTTATATTTTTATACTTTTATATATAAGTATAAGTTATATTATTTAATAACTTATTTAATATCTTTTCTTTTTATAGTATAACCTTATTCTTATAGTCTTTTAAGTATTTTTATTACTCTTTAGTATCTATATAATAGGTATAAATAAAATTTATAAAGGAAGTTATATCTTTATTCTATAATAATATTAATATTAGTATTACATATTATTTACGTAATCGTTTTAACTAGTTAGGTAAATCTATATTCCCTTATTTATCCTTTTCTAGAAGCTGTTCCTTAATCTTAACAGTTCCTGTATTAAAGTTATATTATTAACTAATAGCATTTACATATCTATTATCAGTTCCCTTACAGTATATAATTATAAAGTCAAATTTATATAGGTATTTAGCGTAGCGTAATTATTATTAGTTTAGTTTTTATATTATAGTAAAATAGGTAATATTCTTATAATTTATAAATACCTTAATTAAATAATTACTTCCTTTAAAATAGTATTTAAATTCCTTAAAATAGTTAATAATAGCTAGGAATTCTTTATTATAAATAGGATAGTTAAGTTCCGCTCTATATATCTTATATAAGTAAAAAGCAATAAGGTATAATATACTATTATTATCTTATTATTTAATTTATTCTCCTAGGGTAAAGTTAAAAGTATTAGTCTTAAGCTTAACTTACCGGTTAGGGTTAAATATAATTAAAACTAGTTTACTAGTAATAGCTTTTTTAAGTTATTTAAAAGTTTCTTAAGCCTTATTATTCTATCTAAATTATATTTTCCTTTTTATAAGTTCTGTAAAAGGAATTACTATTTTACTAAAGTTCTTAATAAATTATTAGTAATAATTAGTAAATTCTAAGAAGGATTATATTTCTTTAACTAAGTTAGGTTATTTCTATTTAGTAACTGTAGCAATTTTCTATTTATTTATTTATATCTTATTATATAAGATTTTATAGCCTAAGTATATTACTTAGTTTTAATAAAAATGGCTTTTAGTAGGTTTAATAAGTATATTAGTATCCTGTAGTGCCTTTAAAACCTTATAAATATATTCTATATACTCTTCTTTTATATTAAAAAAGATAAGGATATTATCTAGGTAGTAAATTATAAAGATATTAAGGTATTCTTATAGTATATTTATAATTATCCTTTAAAATACTATAGGGGCATTTATAAGTCTAAAAGGCATAACTAAGTACTTAAATAGTCTATATTTTGTTTAAAATACTATTTTCTATTTATTACTTTCCTTAATCCTAATTAAGTTATAGGCTACTTTAAGGTTTAGAGCTATAAAGAACCGTTTTCTAAATAGTCTATCCTTAAGTTTTATAATAAAAGGTAAAGGTATTTTATCCTTCTCTATAATTTTATTAAGCTAATAATAGTCTATAACTAGTTATAATTTATCTGTATTTAGTTTTAGAATAAATATAATAAGATATCCTGCTAAGGATTTTAAGGTTTAAATATATCCCTTCCTAAGTATATCTTCTAACTATTTTTTTAATATTATAAGTTTTATTTTTATAAGGTTATAAATTAGAAAGAACTTTAGGTTCTTACTATCTTTTAGAACTATTTTAATATCCTAGTATAAGTATTTTAAAAGTTTTATTTTTAACTCTTTTATAAAAAGTTTCTTATAGATATAGTACTAGATTAGTATATTCTTAAGTTATTTATTAAATTCCTTTTTAGCGATCTATTTTATCTCTTAAAGATCTTAGTTTAATTATTTAAATTAGCCTTTAAGAGTTACTATTATTTATTTAATGCATTTTATTCTGCCTTTATAGTATTTATATTATATTCCTTTTAAAATAGGTAATATTATATTACTCCTATCTTTACTGCTTTTATTAGTTAAAGTTTAAGATCTTATATTATTATTATCTAAATTAGTTTTATTATCTAAAGGGTAATCTTTACAGATTACTTAGCTAGTTCTTTAGTTAAATTATAAGTTATAGCAATCTAGCTATAGGTATTCTAGTACTAGGTTATACCTATTAATAAGGATTATATTAAAGTTAATTCCTTAGTTTTTTCTATTAATAAATACCTTAAGGTAATTAATCTTTCTAGTTATTTCTCTATTATTATAATTATAAAATCTTTTTTTTTATTTCTAATAGTATAAGGGTTTTTCTTAGTTTTTTAAGGTAGCTAGAGATTATTTACTATATTAAAGGAAATATAGTTTATATTAGCTCTGCTATTTATAAGTATACTTAGCTACTTACCCTTAATTCTAACTTTTAGTTTAAGGCAGGTTTATTAACTAGGATTTATAGTTATTCTTAAAGCTTTTTAGGAAGTCTATTCTTTTTTACTCTTTTACTTATCTAGCACTTTTTACAGATAGTAGTATTCTTTTCCTATCTATAAGTAATTATAACTACATTTACTATCTATATAGTTAATATTATTAGGGCATTTATACTAGTAAGCTAGTTTATTTTAATATTTTACTTCTATTTATATAATTTATTTATTTAACATTATATCTTTATTTATTACTTTTACTAATCTTATCTTATTAAGATATCTATATTCTTCTACTACTTAGCTAGTTTTAAGGGTAAGGATATTTTCCTATTCCTTTTCTAGTTTATTAACTTCTATAATAGCTTTATAGATTTTTTTATTTAGTTTTTCTTTTTCTATCTTATTTTATACCTCTTATTTTTATTTAGTAATATAGTAAGAATTTCTAATATAGTTTAAGGCTTATTCTTATATTTCTATATTTACTTTAAGTTTAACTACTTAAGTTCCTTTATATATTTTATTAATTTAGTAGCTAAAGATATTAATAATTAGGTAGGGTTTTTACTCTTTATATTCCTTAGTTTAAACTAAAAGTAATTATTTACTTTTTTTATTTACTAATATTATAAGCAGTAATATTATATATAGGATATTTATAATATTTATTAATATTTTAAGTATCTTAGGTACTTCCTTAAATTTCTTTTTACTTAGATTTCTTCTTTAGGTATTATTAAATCTTTTACTTTATTTTTAGTATATACTTAAATATAGATATTATTATTTTATTCTATAATTACCTTTTCTTTAGCTAATTTAGTGTATTTAAGTACTTTACTGTACTATACTTTATTTCTAAGTTTATTATAGTATAGTATAATTTCTATATCCTAGATTATATAGTTTACTTTTTATTTAATCTTCTTAGCTTTAAAGTTTTAACTAGTTCTTGCTACTAATATATAGTTTAGGTTATTATAATATTAGTTTAGTTTTTTAAATATAGTTTTAATAGGGATTTTATTTATATTTTTACTTAGTTAAATAATTCTATTTTAAACTTTAATAAGTATTCCTGTTTTTATAAATATTTAGTTTATAGTATTATTAAGCTTATAGTTAAAATCTAGTATACTTAGTTTATTATCTAGATTAGGGTTAACTTCCTTTTTTTTCTAACTATAGTAATAGTTTTTTTAATTATTTTAAACTTTTTTAGTTCTAAGGTAGGTATTTATTTAAGTTTAATATTATTATTTAGTTTATTTTTTTTATATAGCTTCCTTTTTTACTAATTTTATTATTCTTTTTTTTTTCTTTAGTCTTAAGATATAGTATTTCTAATATTAGTACTAAGTATTCTAAAATAGGTTATTATTCTTATAGGATATACAGATAGTACTTCTTAAGTATTTATTCCTTACTAAGAAATAGGTTACAGATATAGATTAGAATTTCTGCTTTGTTTATATAGGGTATTATATAGTTATTATATTTATTTTCCCTAGTTATATTAACTATTTTAATTACTATTTATAGTTTATTACTATTTCTTTTAGTAGTACTAATTATCTTACCTTTTAATACTAGTTTATATTTTTAATTAATTTTAATAAGGTTCTTATATTCTTAATTAAAGTATCCTTTCTTACTATAGTTTTAGTAAGTAATTTTAAACTTATTTTTCTTTATTATTCTAATAGTTATTAGTCTTAGTTTAGTTTTATATTAAGTATTAACTTATTATATTTTTCCTTAGTTAGTATAGTACTATAGTTTATTATTATTTTATAGTTTATTTTAGGAATTATAGGTTCTTTATATAAATTACTAATTATTAATCTTAATAGCTATATTAATATATTTTACTAGTATTTTTAGTTAGTTTTCCTTTTAGAGTTTAGCTTATATTAGTTCTTTAAGTATATTAAAGAAAAATAATATTAGTATATCTTAGTCTTAAGGTAATTTACTTATAAGTTCTAGAAACTTTACTCTTAAGGTTAAAGCTAATCCTGTTTATTTAAGGGCTTTAATTTATCTTTCTATATATCCTTTTTATTAATAGTTTTAAAAGCTATCTTAAGTACTTCTTCTATTTTATATTATCTATTTAGTCTAAAGAGTAAGGCAGTTCTTAGCTATAGGTAAATTAGTAAATTATTTATATAGTCTTTTATAATAGGTTAAAACTATTTAGTAGTAGTTTTAGTAAGTCTTCTAGCTATATATATTACCTTAGTAATATTATTATAAAACTAGTTTAGGTAGTAAATAATAAAGGCTTTACTTTAAGTAAGAAATATAAGTAGCTTACTAAAAATACTATTAAAAAGCTTAAGTAGGTTAGGCTTAAAGATTTTACTAAGGTCTTTTTTATTACTAGCTAATATTACTAGATTATATATTTCCTATTAGATAGTAGTATTATTTTATTACTATTATTACTAGAGTACTATAGCTTCTTTTAATATCTAGTATATCTTATTTAACTTATTAGTAATATTCCTAAGTTATTCTTAAAGTTATTTAACTTTTTTATTATTATCTTAGGATAAGTTATTTATATCTTTTATATTTTAGTTAGTTAGTAAGTAGTTTACTAGGCTAGTATTAATAGGTATAGTAAGCTAATATCCCTAAGGGTTAGCAGTGCCCTGCTAGTAAATAGGGTTAATATTTATAGATATTACATTTATATTACTTAGTATTATGCAGTATAGTCTAAATAAGAGCTATTAATATATAATAGTTAGGTTTAACTGTATTAAACTAAGCTATGCTTAGGTTTATTATTAGTAGATTGTATAAGGCGTAAACTAAGTATTATTAAAGTATTATATCTTTTAATAGTAAATTAATATATATTAGGCTTAGTTAATATAAAGAAGTATTATTAATAGCTAGTAAGCTAAGTTTTATTTAATATTAAATAAATATTCTTATATATTAGCTAAGTAATATATTAGTATATTAAGGTTTAAGGACTAAGATATCTAGTTTTGGTCCTGGACTGTAATAGTGGGTCCTTAGTCTATATATAATTAGTGCTTTAGTTATAAACTAAGATAGGAGTTATTAGTTTATAATTAGTAAGAAATTTTTATAGGTAATACGTAACGTAACCGCTAGGGTTATAATAATAATAATATACTTTTTAAGTATTTATAAAGTAATTTTAGTAATTTAAAAAGCTTTAAAACTTTAAGTTATAAATTATATTTTTAGCTTACTATTTAGCCTTAAGAAAAAAGTACTTATATTTAGTAATAATATTTATATTTATATATTAATAGTATAGAATATAAAAAATTACTATAAAAGTACTATACTAATTTAAAGCCTTAATAAAAGTAAGCTTTTAATTTATAATAATAACTTTTAAAATAAGAATTTTAAATATTTTTAATAACTCTAAAAGCTACTAAAATACTTAGCTATATTAAGCTTATTTTTTACTATTAATAAATATAATAGTTACTTAAAAGTCTTTTTATATATTATAATTTTATAAATATTAAATAATAGTATATTAAAATAATTTATTTTATATATATAGTTTATTAATAAAATATTTAAAAAACTTTAAAGTAAAAAAATAGTAAACTTTAAAATAATAAATAAATAAAAATATAATTATTATTATTTTTAAAATTATAAAAATAATATTATATTTTAGCTTTAAAATAGCTTTACTTTAGTAATAAGTATATATATATAATAAAAATTATAAGTAATTATATTTTTTTAATATAACTAAGTTAATATACTTAACTATTTATTAAATTTTATATTTAAGTAAAAGTTTAAGTATAAATTTAAAAAAATGAAAAGTAATTTAAAAAGTAATTTTATATTTTTTAAAATTATAAATATTTTTATAAATTTAATTTTTAATTTTTCTTTTTTAAAATATTTATAAATAATTTTTTAGGAATAAAGTATTTAACTTAAATTAGTAAATAAAAAATATATTAAACTAGGTAATATTTATAATTATATTTTTATAGTTTTTAGTAAAAAAAAGTAATACTATAAAAAGACTTTATTATAATAAGTAAATTACTAAAATTATAGCTTATAATAACTTTAATTAGTTAAGAAATTAATAAGCAAGTAAATTATAAAATAATATATAAATTAACTATAATTACTATAAAAAGATAAAAGAAATAGGGTTTAGTATATAAAAATTTAATACTAGTATCTAGCCTTAGTAATATAAATCTAGCTATAAATTAAGGTACTGTTTATACTGGATAGGGTGCCTAATACTTAAGCTGTAATTTTATAATATACAGGTTCTTTTAATGTTAGATAGAAGCATAACTCTATACTGATCTTAAAGTGGCTAACCTTATTACGTGGGTACTAACAGCTAACGGTTATTATCAGTTAGAACCTCGACAGCCCTGCCGCGCGTATCTAGCTACCCTGTTATGTTTGTCCCACCTGTAGCAGGTTGTTAGCTGTACTAAAGATACGATATATACCATCCGCGGAAACAGGCTAACTGTAGGTAAAAGCGAGGTTATATTGAACATTTTTACTAGCTAGCTACCGGTATTAGGTGCCGAACTTGGGCTCATAAAGTTCACGGTGAAACCAGTTGCCCCATTAAAAATACAACTTCATCATGGTTGTATCGAATTTGAGTTCTCAAGACAAATATTCAAGTCAGTCTTGGTCCCCTCGAATTTATTCCGGCTCACACTTTGAACCAATCTTCTCATATCTCAGCGTATACACACCAAACCCAAGATGAAGCTGTATTTCCTTGCCTTCCTTCCCGCGGCTCTGGCTGCTTCTTGGGTAATCTATACTGCTCCAAGCTGCAATAAATATCTAACATTTCTAACAGACCTGCACCACTCCTGCTGGTACTGGCGACTACGGGCGTTGCTCCGATGGCAGTGGAACATTCGATTCTTGTGCCGAGGTACGTAACTACTTTCCTGCTCTTTGCCTTCTGCTAATACTTGTTCGAATTGAAGAGTAGCCCTTGCACGGGTAATGGAAACCCATGTACTGACCTTGGCTCGGGACTTGCGACCTGCACTTAGGGATATTTAGAGGTTAGAGACTTAGCTAGTCAATAGCTTGCTAAATGTATTATTTACATAGCAGTTATTTTGAACGCACATTTTCATAGTCCCTATAGTTGTGACTCGGTCAGATGTTCTACCATGCTAGTAGCAAACCTTATTCTCAGTCCCCAATAAATCCGTCAATTACGGATGCGTATTCCCATGCAAGCTCTCTAGATACCTTGCAGAATGGTCCACATTACCCAGTTAAACAAGTTACGGTCTGTCACAAGTCGACAAGTTTGACCAATCTCAGGTGATGTAAGCAGATATATAAAGCTTAAACTCCACCACGATAACTAAACTTCTGACTTACTTAGGACAAAGGTGGATATACTAATGTAAAGCTCTTGGTATTGATTACGATGCCTATGGATGACTTGAGCTTCCGGAAGTTTGAATCAGTCCTTGCAGTATAACTGCTTCTCTATACTTGTGCATCAGCTGAGAACCACCAAATATTTAGTCCTCGAATGATCGTACTAAAGAGAGCTAGTATATGCCTTTTATATACTGCATATCTTTAGTGCTACATAGCTTTGACTGTTTGATAATATGTGTATCTTTGAAAGCAAAATGCCCTGGTCTAGAAGTAAGCCCCTGCCATTTCACCACTCCCAACAGCATCTCCACCGGCCGATAATCCGAGTTGCCGGTGACAGGTGCTAAGCTGTACCCATAAGATGAGGTTGGGGTTAGCTGCTCCATACGAGTTTCAGCTGCGCTGTGCAAGGACTACAAGCAAACAGGGTTCTATAGTAAATGGTCCATAAGAAGCTCTTGGTCCCGTCGCGTCTCTTCTTCTTTCTCACTAGCCCATACCACATCACTCCATATCTACTAAATACACAATGAGACTGCAATTCCTCTTCTTCCTTCCAGCAGTTCTTGCTTGGTGGGTAAGTATTCCCCTTTCACAAGGTGGTACATCTCTTAACACGTCTACAGAACTGCGAGCTTCCTGTAGGTGTTGGCGATAACGGCCGCTGCATCGACGGAGTCACGGGTAACTGGGATGCTTGTTCGGCGGTATGTGTTCCTCTATGCACGCTTCTCCTTTCCACTGCTAATATTCATTGCGTGTTCAGAGTAACCCTTGCCGAAGCCACGGAAATGGGTGCACCCCTCAAGGCGCCGGAATTGCGAACTGTTCCTAAAGAGATTTTGGTGGTATTGAGTTGTCTTTTATACAGGAATACCCATCCGTCCTTTAAGTTATAATGATTCGCGATCTTGTTGATATCCGAGGGACATGTTATGAATTCGTCTTCAATATTAAAATGATAGCCCGTCTATGGGAATGTTGAATGAATTATCCGCTCCTCTTCACAGTCCAAATTACCTCCTATCTTGGTCACTCTCAGTCTCGTGTCCAAATACACATCACTCACATCTCATGTCTCGAATTCGTCGCATCCAGCTCAACAGGGGGATACTGCGGCGGCGGTGACCCATAAGTCAAGACTGATCCCGCATTCTTTGTATCCTCCTTCGTCTCCAACTCAGCAGCCGGAGGCGAGGCCCTCTTTCTTCTTCTCCAAAGATAGAACGCCGCTCCGATAATCGCAAGCCCGGCTACTCCAACCCCAGCTCCAATACCAGCTTTAGCCCCCGTCGACAGTCCTCCGCTGGAAGATGAGTAGGAGAATGATTCATCCGTACCGGTCTCTGCTGGAGCTGACACTGTTTTTGTAGATCTTGTTGATCCAGATGACAAGGATAAATCTTTTTCGTGATAGTTGAGCTGGATCATTGGTGCGAAGATGGTTATCCCATCTAGAGACACTGTGCTGGTTTCATCTGTCACTGTCGCTGGAAGGGTGAGCCAGTTGAGAACAGTCTGTTGCCTCGAGCATGATGCGACTTGTAATGATCCCCTGGAAGCGATGGTTGTGCATGTTTGTGGACCGCCGGGTTGCGCGCAAGTATAGCCACTATAACAGTAAGTCCCTGACCAAAGTAAGATTTACGAACCGTTCTTACGATGGACAGCATCCGATCACTCTCTCGTCATCTTGTATCGAGAACTGAAAATTGAAGTTTCCCGTCTCAGGGCCCGTCGCGGTACACGCTTTTTCGTAGCCTTGAGGGCACTCGAACGCGGGAGAGTAGAAGCCCCAGCCATTCACGGCATTGCCAGCGGAGATGGATGACTTTCGCGGTGGCCAACAGTCTGTATCGTCGAGTACGCCTTGCTACGGATTCTGTCAGATTAACTTCGACGCGTCAAGGCATATTGACCTACCGTGTTATCCTGGTTGTTCCCGCACGTCTGACCTTGCCACGCCTTCGTGCATGTCGAGCAGTCGGTGACTGGCACGGTACATCGATCAGGGTACTTCCACTCTGTTGTGAAAGGACCTAAATTCGTTCGTGCGCTCGGCATGGCGGTCTTCGTACACGGTGTTTTTATGGAGGATCAAAGAATTGAAAAGAGATCTTCAGGTCAAGATGATGGTGAAGGATAAAAGGAATTGACCAAGGAGAGAAATCAGAACGGGTCAGCCCATCCGTCACCCCTGTTAATTCCGTCTTACTGCATCACACTTATTTCCTACTGCAGGCTTACTTGCGTCCACCTCATCACTTGTATGGCCAATAAACAGCATTGTTCCTCATTTCAAGCTTTTCTGCCTAGCAATAACCAACGAAAACTGTCATCACCACAAGGATCGCAAGGGTGTTGCCGTTCTGGTGAAATTATGGCCCCCAAATGCCGAAAGGATTTGGACAACCTTGCAGATACGGAACCACATGGCTAAGTTGTGTTGGCAATGTCGCTGCGCCATTCACAAGGATGTTTGCCAGAAGGCCAATCGCAACAGCGCCTCATCTCCCCATCCCTGGCTTGCCCGTCTTACTGGGCTGATTCACAGGCGATGCTAGATCCTTCTGTCATTCGTGCAGCATTCAATATTAGGTGAGCTTTATTCAAGACTCGACTAGGCTATCGAAGTAGGACACTTATCAGTAATCATCAATGTCTTTCGCTAGGGACCTCCTTTTGCGCTTTGTCGCTAGAATGAAATGAAATCCACCAAGACTAGATCTAAGATATGGTGACGTCGAGGAAGTGAGGCAAACTTGCGGGTCATCCCATGTTTGTAACATTTACCGTGATAGTGTACAAACAACCTGGAGATCGCTGGATAACCCCGAGAGAGAGGAAGAGTCTATGCGCTGCATCACTGGAAGGCAGGCTGATTTCCTGCGGGAGATCATTTCCCGTAGCGAGCACGCAGTCCCGCAGCTGATGCAGGTAGTATTCCTCTCCGTAAGAATCGTAATACCCATCAACACAGTCTATTATCTTCCCATGTCTCCTCTTTTCCGCAGAGCTGTAGATACCCATCCATGGCTTTAGGTTCCCTGAGGTGGAATGCGCGGACAAGCCGCAGACAACATAAATCCGAGGAGAAACGAAGCTTTTGCCAGTGTCGGTCAACTGAAAGTTGAGAAAGCCAGTGAACTTTTCACTATTGTCTGTGACGAATTCTTGACGTAAAGTGTCCCAGAGATCTGCTGGTTTCGCGGCAAAGGAAGCAAGTTGGATTCCAGGACGGATGTTGAAATTTGCTCCGAGGTTCATGTCAAGAAGCGTCCTTAAGTTCTCGGATCCAAAAGATGTGACGTGCTTGCGAATGAAAATCTTATGGCGGGGACCTGCCCAGAGTAGTGAATCCTGTGTTTCGAACAGCTCGGAAGGACGGCTGCGGACAAAGCCGTCAGCCGTCTTGGTAAGATAAACTCCAATCCTTGCTGCTTCGCCACGATCATTCGGTATCATGCACGCAAGGTTCAATAAATACTCCTCATCCTTACTCGCACCTAGGTATGTCTCCATTCTGAGCCCTTTGTTCGTCATGCTGTATTCATAGCCGTATCTCATTGTCGGGGCGCGTCGCAGATTTCGACAGTGTGCGAACTCAGAGGGAGATCGAGCGAGGATGCCGCGAAACCCCCAGCCGAATCTACTTTCCATGCAAAGATGGAGAGGTCAGTTGTTTCTTTGATGATCTCTTCTTGAAGCCTGCCAAAAGCTTTCGTTCCTTCTCCATACAGCATTGGCATGTTGACACCGAATATTCCGAGGAGGCAGTATGCGAGATCCTCTATTCTCGTTGTCTCTCGATTCGCTGCCCATGACATGCGCTTTGCAACAGGTATCGTCTCCAGAATAGCGTTGTTTTCCAGGACCGCAATGTCAATGCCGGTGATTTCTGAGATTTTTGCTTGTAGCTTTGCTTTTGTTCCCCGATACTCCCACATGCTATCATAGAATTCGAGGTCCCGAGAAGCAATCAGTTCCTGCAATGTCCAGCCCCGGGTAAACCATCGACAAGATGACAGGCCGTCGAGCTCATCATCCTGGGGACCACGATGGACGTTCAAATCCTCGAGATAAGCAAAACAAACTCTCGAGAGCTTGTACCATTTGAACATGGAGTTTATAGCTTCGGCCAGCTCTGCACTACTCCTCTTGTCAACGCAGCAAGTATCGACCCATACGTATGCAATCCCCCTCTCTTTGGCTAATCTGCAAGTGTGTATGATCTTGACATAGCCTTTCTTTCCCTTTTCTTGGCCCTTCATCATGTCTTCGAATGTGACCTCATCTTCACCCCACGTATGCGACAGAATTGCATATGGAGTTGTCGATATGTTCTTGTCCTCCAGAGTGATCGTCGTTGTATTGATAAGCCACATGATTTCCCTTGCACAAGTTGGAACTGTCCACAAGGCCACAAAATTTGACTTGGCCTTACTCAAGGTTCGACTTTCTTGGCAAATTTATTACACCAGTTGTGCATCAGGTTGACCTCAGAAGCGGGGTTGAATTCAGCTAACAGCTGAGGTATTTCAGGCCATCGGAAAATAGTCGGCATGATGATGACCAAAGCCCCAGTCCATGGCTGTGCCAGTACCAAGCCGCTCTCGAACATTT
Source organism: Fusarium pilosicola (assembly GCA_020615335.1). Lineage (NCBI taxonomy): Eukaryota > Fungi > Ascomycota > Sordariomycetes > Hypocreales > Nectriaceae > Fusarium > Fusarium pilosicola. Next base: position 270,521 of record JAGQDI010000027.1, on the reverse strand, counting down.
CAACCAGCTATATAAGGAGGTTAGAAGAAATATGAAAGTTGCCTAGCATAATGATCCACGGTAGTATTGCTAAATCAGCCAACCTTGTATGAGACGATTAGCACTGTCCGATGACACCTTATTTCTCCGAGAAGCAAAAAGAATTCCTGCAGCTCGAGAAACTCATCCTATAGCCGATACGAATCAATCTCAGGTACTCGATTGTTATAAGATTACCAAGCACCGTGGAGGATTACCAACAATGGTAATTCACAGCGACGTCTCTAGCTTCCAAACTTTGCCGCTTTCTAGGCTAGCGCAACCGCGAACTCTTTGTAGCCGAGATGCCTTCATTGGCTCTGTTGAATTAATATGAGGTAACAAGATCGATTCTATGGGTCCGGAATTAGGAAGAATTTTCGGTGGAGAACCAAACATGGACTAAAGATGAAGTCATAAGAAGCATTCCCCAGAATCTTCATCTCTTGGCTGTTCACTTGGCATTTCTAAATCTGCAAACATTCATAGCCAAGAGATCTTGCCAAGGTGTTTTACTTGGCGAATTGACCGAGAGATATGTTTGCTGAAGCAGAGAGGTCTGAGGTTGCTCGTAGCAATGAGTCGTCAGGTATGTTACATTCAGAGGGGACTGTCAAAGGTGAGATGAAATGCTGATTTGAGATAGACCAACCGATGATCGTCCAGTGGAATGGCCCAAACGACCCAGAAAATCCTTACAACTGGTCCCGCAAGAAGAAATGGTTCGCTGTTGGTCTTGGTCTCTTCGCGACATTCATCTCCATGATGAACGGGACAATCATCACGACAGCACATGAAGCCATCGGCCAAGACTTCAAAGTTAGCGATGAGAACTTTCCGCACTCATACTGGCCAGTTGCCTCGTGGGGATTGGGCGGTGCACTTTTTTCGCTGGTCTTGCTTCCGATCATGGAAGATTTCGGCATGAGACTTGTGTTTCTCGTGGTGTACACCGTCTTTCTGTGTTTTCTTATTCCTGTCGGGGTAGCGCCTAACTACGCGACTTTGATCATCACTCGCTTCTTCAGCGGTGGATGCTGCACTATTCTTGCGAACGCAGTAGCCGGCATTATTGGCAACGTCTTCGCCACTGATCGAGCTCGAACAATCCCAACTGGGTTGTATATCATGATATACCTGAACGCCAGCAGCCTTGGACCCGTTATTGGTGCTGCTATTTTTCAGTATCTGCCCTGGCGATGGATTGGCTACATCGAACTCATCTGGACGGGCGTTTTCTTCCCGATTTTCATCCTGGCGATGCCTGAGACGCGTGGATCAGCGATATTGACTGCCAGAGCGAAGAAATTGAGGAAGCAAGGCAAGAGCGCCTACAGCCAGAAGGAACTTGAGTCAAAGTCGATTCTTCACGATATCTGGACGAGTATTCAGCGACCACTTTACATGCTCTGCACTGAGTCGGTTGTGTTCATCTCCACTGTCTGGACTGCCTTCAGCTTGGGAGTAATTTACGTTTTCACCCAATCTGTTGAGCAAGTCTTCACTGCTCTATACGGATGGAACGCCATTGAAGCCGGCTATGTCCAAGCTGCCATCGTCATCGGAGAGATTCTGGGCTTTGGCCTCTGTGTCTTGACAAACAATTGGTACTACGCTTCTGCGTCTCGCAACAAGGAAGCCCCCGGTACACCCATCCCCGAAGCTCGACTCTACGCCGCCGTAATCGGAGGTTTCATTGGCGTCACAGGCGGAATGTTTGTCTACGCCTGGACGAGCTATTCCTCAGTGCACTGGATCGGACCCGCGATTGGCCTTATGCTCGTTGGACTGGGCACCGAGGCTGTTGTTGTGAGCATCGCGAACTATCTAATCGATGCTTACAGTAACTACGCTGGGAGCGCTATTGGAGCTACCGTGTTGGGCGAGAACTTGGGCGTTGCGTTTTTACCGCTTGCTTCGAGCAGTATGTATACGAACCTGGGCTTTCACTGGGCTAGTTCGCTGTTGGGATTCATCTCGTTGGTGTTGGCGGCGGCGCCTATTGGAGTGTTTATCTGGGGTAAGGAGATAAGAGCGAGAAGTCCGTTTATGAAATCAGCGATGTCGAAGCCCATGGAGTTTGCGATCTCAGCCTCCGAGTGACGGAATTAAGAAGCGAAAGGCCGAATACTGGATTGGACATAGACTGATTAATACTTATCCCTGATTTAATATTATCTTTTGGGTCAATATGGTATGACCTTAGAGGATTCGAGGTATTCCGATGGTATAAAATCGTGAATCTCGCTGACCTGCCAATTTCAGCAGCATTGCTTCTTTGTCTCGGATCAGTCGGGTCCTTTTGTCCTTGGCCCCAAATCCTTCTCACGTTGAGTCATTCAACCCCAACATTTGCAAGGTTTGAGCAAGCCACTTTCTCCCACATTGGCTCGCTTGGTGATGGACGTAACGCCGCTAATTTGCCGATCTGATAAGCAGGATCTGATAACCAGACATCACGACCGATACCTCCGCGTACCTCCGTAAGCACTACCATTATACGGGGAATTGGCCTCCGACCGTGAATTTTGCGCGTGATGCGGGGTATAAATACCTTCGCGTTGGTAACTCATCTTCAATTGAGCATGCTATTTGTGTTATTCTGAAGATGACTACAGACGTGAAAGAACCCGTTCTTGACATTGAGCTTGGTGTACTCAACAGTACCCGAGCAGATCCATACCTCGTCGCTTTCAATGAACTCGACAGCGATAACCCCAAGAACTGGCCCGAAAAGCGAAAATGGGCCGTCACAAACGTCCTCTCCATAACAGGCTTCAACCGCATCCTCGTCTCAACAGTAATGGCACCCGCGCTCTCCGTCATCGCCAAAGACCTCGACATGACAGCGACTCAATCCGTCATGGCACTGAGCATATACCTTTTAGCGACTGCCTTTGGTCCTCTTGTCATTGGTCCCTTGTCTGAGGTTTATGGACGCAAGACAATTCTTCACGTCTCCAATATTTGGTTCCTCGTATGGAATCTCGCGTGCGGGTTCGCTAACTCGAAAGAGATGCTTATCGGCACCCGGTTCCTCGCTGGCTTTGGCGCAAGTGCTGTTTATGCTCTTGGAGGTGGTGTTTTAGGTGATATCTGGCGTCCTGACCAGCGCGGAAAGTCTCTTGGATGGTACTCTGTCATTCCTCTCATCGGCGCCGCAACCGGTAAGTCTGACCCATATTCCTTTGAGCATCACATTACTAACCCTTACTCAAGGTCCTGTCATTGGAGGCTTCATGACTGATCGGATTTCTTGGCGGTGGATGTTTTGGTCTACGTCCATGTTCCAAGTTGCAATGGCTGCTATCTCATTCACCACTTTCCGCGAGACATACGCCCCTGCAATTCTTAAGAAGCGTGCTAAGAAATTGCGCAAGGAGACGGGTCAGCCATATTACACCTACACTGAGCGCACGCAAGAGGGACATACTTTGAGAAAGGTCCTAACCCAAGCGATGACCCGTCCGCTTCGACTTCTCGCTTTCCATCCCATCATCCAAGTCGCAGCTGTTATCTCTGCTATCGGCTATGGCCTTTTATATATCGTCCTCTCAAGTTTCGCAGAGGTCTGGACAGCGCAATATGGGCAATCTGTTGAGATAAGTGGTCTACACTATATCTCTTGTGCATTGGGTGAACTTGCAGCATCGCAAGTCGGTGCTCCATTGATGGACTACTGGTTTCGCAGAACCGAGCGTCGCAATGGCCAGCATTTACCAGAGAATAGAGTCCCCCTCATGGCAATGGGTGCATTCATCGCGCCAATTGGCTTCATCATTTACGGCTGGTGTGCTGAGTTCAGAGTTCATTGGGCATGGGTTGATGTAGCTATGTTCATTACCTGTTTCGGTATGCAGATCTCTGGTATGCCGTTACAAGCGTACATGATCGATGCTTATCCGGATCATACTTCGAGTGCGATCGCGGCGGAGCAGTTTCCTCGTAGTTTGGCTGCGTTCTTGTTTCCACTTTTCACACCCAAGATGTATGCTGCGCTTGGGTATGGATGGGGCAACAGTGCTATGGCGTTTGCCGAGTTGGCGCTCGAATTGGCTGCGCCGTTGTTGCTGTGGAAAGTTGGGGCTAGCCTGAGAGCGAGGGCAACGTCGAGCCTGTAGGAAGCGTGGCTTGGTGGAGAGAATATTGCTACGTAGCCGACTAACGTGTGTTGGTATTTGGTACCGTCAACGCCTACTTCTTGTCTGATCATCATTACTCCTAAGAACGCTTCTTGAAGCTACAGACCACTATATTCCAAGACATTTTCTTATATCCGGTAGATTTAATACTCAAACCTCCATCGAGGATCAGTGTCACCTCTCCAATCCTCAACCTCACCAACGTGCTTAATCTCCTCACTCACCGCTGCCCGAGCATCGTTCTGCTTCTTCAACCTCCAGCCAAGTATACTCACAACCACAATATTAGCAACAAGATATCCCAACGCCATGGAGTGCCCAACCACAAATCGCGGCCCATCTCCAGATCGATACAGCTGTGTCCCCATGACAGCACCAAGGTTTCCAATACTAATCTGCATAGCATTCGCGATAGCACGCTTCGTCTGTCCAGATACATTGATGGCGGGCCAGCTGAGGACGAGAGCAGTGGCGGGGTAGATTCCGGCTGCAGCGAAGAACGTACCGACGTATGATACTCCTGGTCTTGCGGTGGGGTTCGTGTTGGCGAGAAGGATGATGTAGCCAATTGCTGCGACGCCAGCTGAGCCGGCGATGAAGACAGCGCGTTTGGCGAGTTTCTCAGAGGCAATGGCAACACCGAGAGTTGTGAGGAATGCGACAGCGTATGGCGGGATTGTCAGTAGCTGCGCGACTGCTGCTTTATATCCGAGGTCCTTGATAATGGTGGGCTAATTCCGTTAGTGAGACTTCTAATTCGAGATCATGGTGGCTTACCAAAAACAGCGACAGAGTGTACAGTGGTAGACTCATGGTGTGAAAGCCCAGACCGTAGAGCCAGCAGCTTGGGTCACTGAAAGCCTCGCGAACAGCAGCCCAGCTGAACTTCTCTTCGCGAATGGCATCACTGTCAGCATGCAGGCGCTCATGGATGAAGGAGCGCTCCGATTTAGTGAGGAACTTTGATGTATCGGGATAGTTCTCGATGAACCAGTATGCCGCGACGGCGACTATTACTGTCGCGATACCTTCCTGCTTATCGTTAGCTCGGCCTGGGGAATGTTGGCGCAACGGCTCACCAAGATGAAGATCCATCGCCAACCATTATCCCAGACGACTCCTGCCATCTTACCAATGCCCTGTTCCCATCAGTACAGCTTCCTGGATGAAGCAGATTGACTTACGTATGCTAGGATGCCACCAAACGCTCCAGCTAGTGATGCAGCGCTGAAAAAGAGCGAAATACGATATTGTCGCTCACGACGTTTGTACCACATCGAGAAATAGTACACGACACCTACTCCTCATCAATACGACCATTCCAGCTAGCAGCCCTCACGAGTGAACCCACCAGGAAACAATCCGCTCTCAGTCACACCCAGGAAGAATCGAGCGATGAAGAAACCCGTCTTGTTCTGCACGATACCGAGAAGAGTCGCCACAATACCCCAGGCCACAGTGAGCGTTGGCAACCAAAGCCGGGGCGTGGTTCGCTTGAGAATAATGTTGCAGGGAATCTGGGACTGTCAGATGCATGCACGGAGACAGTAATGAGCAACGAACCTCGAAGAGGACATAACCGATAAAGTATAGCGTCAAGCCAGTGAGATACTCATTACCCGCTGTCAAATGTTAAAATCCAGTTTCCTGGCAAAGAAAGATCTGGTGATCTTACACATATGGAGATCATCAATCATTCCCTCAATACGAGCATTGCCAACTATCCGTTTGTGTCAGCTTGATATCACGCCGTTCTCTTGCAATCGTCCATACCATTGCTGCGGTCCAAGAACGATAGCAGATACAAGATCCCGACTGCTGGTAAAAGCTTTAAGTCAAGTTTGCGGAGCAGTGCCTTCTCATTTATCGGCGAGCTAGAGTCGATAGTACCGGCCTCATCGCTGAGGTCCGGCGGCGAATCGTTCTTCAGGTCGCCAGTCATTGTTAGAGTCGCGTCTTGAAACTCGATGTTGCAAAGCGGTAGACACTCGAGATTTCAGGTGGGATATGTCCATTAAGTATGCTAATGGGATGCGAATGATGTCTGCCTCTAGTAATATTGCACCATACGTCCCTTGTCCGGATCTTCATGGGGTTTCATCCATTATAACTTGTCATTTCGATGCAACGCTGATACTCGGTACTTCTACGACAGCTGGCAACACCACCTCATCAAAGGTACCTCAGACAAGATCGGCATCAACTCCTACTCTTTCTGTAATTGAGAGTGATGCACAGAGAGATAGAGTACAATGATGGATGCACAATCTAGATGCATCGAACGGAGCATTTTCCCCAAACGACCCAAACATGACGTTGACCCGTAGAACGAACCACTGCCGACACTTTATCACTTCCATGACATCATGATTTTGGTGAAGGGTTTGTTTTGAGACGAGAAGTTAATATGTCGCCATGTTAGTAGCCTCTGTCGTGATCTGGGACAGGCCAATGGGAGCATTTGTGAGAACGGCGTGGCTTACCCACTTGGGGTAGCGTGGGGAACCATGGGCGTGGGACTGCAGTGGAATATCGCACTGCAGTATCCGTAAAGACCTTGATAGGTGCATTGAATTGAGCCGATGAGACTGGAGGAGCTAGTAAAGCGATCATAAACGAGATGTTGGGTTAACGCCACTAGCAGCCCCAGAAGTCAATCGGATCCAATGTCTCGTTCTTCCATCAGCCTGAGAACACCATTCAACATCCCCTCTATTTCTTATCGCAAAGAGAACCGTAAATAATCAGGTATAGAACGTTTGTCCAATCTCATATTGTACTGGAATCAAGCCCGGCCAAGATCTTATGTATCTCAAGCCCTGTGCGTCGAGATCTGTGCTTTGAGCCAGATCATCTTGACAGAAGAGAAGCAGGGAGCACTTATTTATACACCTCTGGAGTCAGTCATCAGGATATCTAGCTTTCCAGCGAAAAGGCAAATATTATGTAACAGTGAGGGCGCCCATCTGTGTTTATTGTTGTTCTTCACCTTTGTGCCCTCGGGGCTGAAGCCTCTGAACCTTATCACGGTGCCTCGAGATCCTACTACCTCATGTTCAAGGATAAATATTACTTCAGATATGCATTTTTGGTTCTTAGTTCTTACCTGAATAATGAATTAGAACGGTACAGTTGCATGTAGTTACTTGTCATGTTGAGATTCCTTGTCCTTCACCTAGCGGTCCCAGCCCGTGATAGCGATGTGGCGCTATCATTCACACAGCGATTTCGTGGAACAGTTTATACGAGGATATTCAATTAATGGGTTCTAGGCCTTTTTGAAGGCGTTTAACTTATAGAATCAAGACATCGTGTGATCAACGCCTCTTCGGCTCGTACTACCGATGCTGTTTATATCCGTGCAACATCATCAGAAACAGAGCAGACTAGCCATTATCAATGTACCAAATACTACTCTATAGATTTCAGACTACTATTCTACTTAAGATATCTCCCAAGATTCGAGTAAATATGAAGTGCTACTGCTACGGCAACGAGATAGGAAATGTCATTGAACTCTTACACGATATGCCGAAACCCTTGTTTGTCTGGGGACCAAGCCGCTGCATTACACATCGCGGGGAAACAACATTAGGAAATGGTTTAATCCTACAAAGAACGCCTGTTCATTCAAACGGGGTTTGTAAGTCATTAGCTGAAGTTTCGGGGGTCATGGGGATGACTGTGGCCATAAGATTAAGCTTGAGGCTGCGAATACGGGTAATGAATGACAACACGATGTCTTTTTCTTTCCTATATAGCCTTTAACCCGTAAGCCTTTACGATAAAGAATCAACCTTATAGCAAGCCTCAGGGCATTGCAGAGGGGAGAGACCAAGAGGTATATAAAGGGAGATTCGGACGAGGACACGTTCCTACGGAAGTGAGATTTTCGAAGTCTGTTCAAGAATCCATTGCTTATTCATGATTTTGCATACACCCAACTGCTTGTTGACGACACTCCTTAGTTAGCGCCACGCTGTAGTCTTCAGTGTTCACCCACTAGGCTCATCATTGCTTCCGCTCTTTGTATTACTCAGCTCCAACTCCATCCCTCTCAACAGGTCGAAATGGCGTCTCTCAACGAGAAATCGTCCCTTACTAGGAAAGGGTCCCTTACCAAGAAAGCGTCCCTCACCAAGGAAGCATCCCTCACCGAGAAAGCGTCCTTCACCGAGAAAGACAAACCGCTAAAAGACGGCATAAAAATCATTCACGCAGGATTTTACCGCACAGGAACCGCTTCCATGGCAACAGCATACCGTATCCTAGGCTACAAAGCCCATCACGCTCTACACAACGAATGTCACGAACCCTGGGGGAAGCTCGAGCAAGCAGCGGAAGCTACCTTTCCTCACCTCCTCCATCTCCCGGACTACACCTACAACAGTCTTCGTCCCCCATTCACAAAGGAAGAATGGCATAGTCTATGGGGTGCCTATGATGTGGCCACTGATGTAGCGTCGACTTTTACTTTGGAGCTCATCAAGGCGTATCCCGATGCAAAAGTGGTCATTGTCCAGCGCAAGTTTGAAGACTGGTGGCCGTCCTTCCACTCTCAGATGTTGATCACTATCTTTGAGGCAACTTGGCTTCAGAAGTTCTTATGTTGGCACGTTTTGCGCTTTCGGGCTTTCCATGCCATGAGAAAGATCTTCGCTGGTTTCTTCTCTGTGAATGAGTACACTGTGGCGGCCATTACGCCCGATATTGCGAGAAATAGCTATGAGGCTTTCTATAGGATGGTTCGGGACGCTGTGCCGGAGGACAGACGACTGGAATATTCGCTTGGTGATGGATGGGAACCTCTTTGTGAGTTCCTGGGAAAGGATGTACCAGATGTTGAGTTTCCAAGAGTTAATGATCGGAAACATTTTGATGAGAATGTGGAACGGCTTATGGCGAAGATTATAAGGGATTCGATAGGAGTCCTGGGACCTTATCTCGCGGTTTTTGCGGTTGTTGTGGTGTTTTATGCCTGGCAAGGGGGCATATCAAGATTATGACAGAGCCGTTGATTCTTCGCCATCAGCCCGTTCACAGTACTCACTGACAGCATGGAGAGTTCCAAACTAAAAATAGTATTAATATATACTGATTGAATGTTATACGATATTATGTAGAGCATCCAATCGATCTTACGCCAGAACTCCGTCATATCAACAACAGATCCGAACAACATAACTTGTCATAGCCCGTCACCACAAATCATAAACCCTCATAGGCATAGCTCTCTTCCTCAACGGAAGAGCAGTACTATTCCTTGTGACATTCTGGACAGTACATCCCTCTGTCTTGTATGCCTTATCATACTGTCCAGTTAAAACAGTAGCCAACCACTGAATAGCCGTAGCAGCACTAAGCGCAAAGTTCTGCGAATGCGTGCCAACTGTGTTTCTTTGATACAAGATGTTAGCGCCGACACCGCAATATCGCTCAATGAGCTTATCTGTGTTGGCAATAGGGCTGATCTCATCGTGTACGCCCTGGTACGCAAAGATGGGCCATTGGGGGACACCGTGGTAGCCCATTATTCCGTCGCGGTTGATGATGCGCTGAACGCGAGGATCGCGGAATAGTTTGTCGCCGTCCTTGAAGAAATCGAAGATATCGACTCCCGCAAATTTAGCGCCTGATTCAGCGAGGGTGTAGTTCTCCGCAGCTAGGAAGGCAGTCTTGTTGTTTTTTCCAGACGTCTTCAACTGCGAGAGGACGTACTTCTGCACGTCAGGATACTGACTAGTCAAACCGAGGATGGAGCTTGGCGCAAGGCCAGCAGCATCTTTGCCGGAAATGGCATTCAAGACAGCGGTGACATTAGGTGTCAAGCCACCAAGTGCAGCACCAACGACTGTGTCTTCAAGGTCAGGCGCATACTGTACAGCAAGTTCAGAAGCCCATTCACTCGCCAATGCGCCACCAGAGTATCCCCACAGCGCAACGCGGGGGTTCGTTGTGTTCAGACCAAGACCGAGAGAGAGAATAGCACGAATTGAGTCAAGAGTTGCATGGCCGGAGATGACACCTGCAGTGAACGATGCAAGAGGACCTTCGTAGTCAGGAACGCTGAGAAACACGCCAAGACCTAGAGCAGCGTTGAAGAGCTCGAGACTGCTGACACCAGCTGCGGAGTAAACTGCGTAACTGGGGCTGGCATCCACATCTGCTGAATCGTAGGGAACTTGGTACGAGAGCAAAGCGCTCTGGTTGAACAGCGTCGCAGCACTGCTGTTGGCCCCAAGCTTAGGCACAAAGAGCGTCGTGACGGCCCATGTCGGCTTGTACTGGCTGTCTGTAGTGCGATACAGAATATTATACGTCGCGGAGCTGTTTCCAGTGATGCGAGTCAAATTGCCCGGCGCAGGACGTAGACGAAGAACAGTGCCAGGCTCTCTATTCTCATAACCTTCTGGAGCTGTGTACCATGGATCTTGACTGGGTGGAAGAGGTTCAGAAGAAACAGCTCGCTTGTAAACATGGCCTTGAGCAGCAGCAGCAAGGCCTAGCAAGACAGTGAGAACACGATGAAGAGCCATTGGGAAGTATGATGTAATTGGCCGCCAGTCTAAACCTCCAAGCAATGGCGGGCTACAGTCTTTTTAACTCAATTCCGCATCACATTACGTATGCCGCTGAGCCGAGGCTTCCGCCAACCGTGCCCCCAAAAGAAAAACATGGTTTAGGAAAAGGCTTGGGAGATGCCATTTCGATAGTTCACAGCCTAGTTTGGCAGTCATGACGCTGAGTGTTTGGTGGCTGGACGAATTAGCTTGTCCGACGTGACCAATTAGAGGAGCTACAGTCCGTAAGATTGGTCCGGTTTTCCGTTGGAGTTGCGGGGTTGAAGCAAGGGTTGGGACAGAGTCCGACGGAGGGAAGGGCTTATTATTGTTTCCGAGGATGACGTTGGATGGAGGATGTGTCTTGTGATATTTTGGTGGAGGAATGCCTGCTGGACTGTTGCTGGGCGGTGGTTTTGTATGTCTGTCTTGGTGATATCAATTGATATGGTGATGTAGATGAGTGAAGCCACTGTTGAGAGACGCGGCGGCAAAACTGGGCGTGGGTGAGAAGCCAAGGCTGAGAACCAGAACCTTGGACTAGTCTACACCATCAGCAAAGTCCATCGGCTTCCTTGCCAGTAATGGCGTTGCTCGTTACGCGTGCGTGCGTGCGTTCGTTTGTGCGTTGGCATCGTTAGCTCCATTGTCGAATGCGGGGTTTCAGTTCAACGATTCAGCTGCCCGCTTTGCGACTTGGTCAAAAGAACATGTGCAAATGCAATAAATGTGATGACAGATGAAGAACTGACTCAGGGCTTCGGAAACTTTGATCTTGTAGTATAGATAAGGTTCTAGAGTAATCGGTAAATCCCTCTCTAGCCTCTGTACTCCGTAGAGTTTAATTGATCCCAATGGCACTGTATCATCGATGACGCAATAGGCTCGGTACCCTTGTGGTTGATGCGAGCTTGGTTGTATATAATAAGCCGTAAAGTACGTTAGCGCTACAACCATTTTACGCACTTTAGGCTAGTCTTCCCGTCAAGTGATCAATATTAATAACTGTCTTATTCTGTCGCCCTGTCAGCCTACCCGATAGCAAATATTGAATTCTTTGCTCCGGCTACCCTGATGGACACTTCATGCCAACACTTCGTGCTATGACTATAAGAATATCCCGCTCTTAGTTTTTATTTATCTACAGGAATTATTCAATAGCATAGTTTGTTCTAAAGTCGGCTTATTAATATTTTATTTTTCTTCATACGATTGACAGCTTTTTACGTTTGTAGGCAGGTAATGAAAATTAACGGAAGCTTTCTATGTTTCTTCACCCAAGCTATTTTAAGTTTATGTCTGTTGTGAAAGTACATTTCCTAAATTACATACATGGCATCTCTTCAAACTCTACTCAGTCTTCCAGTAGGGGTTGTTGATGGCCTCAATGATAATCTGCCTAAGTGGCTTCCAGGCTTCCTGCCCGGCCCACTTCTTCAAGAGAGCGACAGACTCAGATTGATCGGTCGAGAGCTTGAGGTAAAATTTGTCAGGATAGTCAGGGATGAATTCCCTCTGCGGTCGAAGCTCTCGCAGAATGGGCAAGAAATCGTTCCAGTGAGCTTTGTGGCCCCACGTCTGAAGACGCGCATCCTTGACTTTGGGATCAAGAATGGCGGCGACGTGGATAAGGGCAACATCTTGCACATCAACAAAGAAAGCTTAGTAGTTGAAAATCAGTTTCTAGCTAGGGATTTGGTTGATGAATGGGACCTACCAGTTTGGAACTCGTCAATCATCTCCCTCTTCTCAATGAAGAGAGAATAAATCCAGTTTCCGTATGAAGTGGCATGTCTCTCGTGCAGCGGCTCGCCCAAAATACCAGACGGGCAAATAGTATTAGTAACAAAGTGAGGCTTGTTCTCGTCGACGTATTTCCACAGCGCTTGTTCTGCTGCGACCTTGCTTGCAGCGTACACAAGCATTGCACGCGAAGGTTCGTAAGGCGGCGGAGCCCAGGCCTCTTTGACAGCGAACTCATTCCATGAATTGCGGTCGACGACACCGTCTTTGTCAGCTGTAGGGAAGACAGCTGCGACGATGGAGCTGGTAAATACAAAGCGCGTAACAGAAGATTCTTTGGATGCACTTCCCAGGACAGAGGTTACTCCTGCGACAGTCTGGGGAACGACGTTGTTGGGGTTGGGATCAAAGTCGAGGACACTTGCGATGTGAGCGACGGCCGAGACACCTTTTACTGCCTCGTCAAAAGCTCCGGCAGCAGACAAGTCAGGAACAGTGACCAGCTCATAGGAGCCAGTCTCCGCATAGGACGTGAAGTGATCATCGATGAGCCATTGGGCTTTGGTTTGGTCACGGACTGTGCCTCGGACTTTGTAGCCGCGCTGGAGAAGTTGACGGGTAACGTGGCTGGCGACAAAGCCTGTAGCGCCGGTGACGAGGACCCATGAGCCGGTGGGGATGGCAGTTGGAGGCGAAGACATGGTGAGTTACTGGTGTATTGGATGAGAAGGTTATGTGAGCTACGAGCTTGAGATGGAAGAGGTCAAGCAACGCATCGATGTATATATATAGCTTTCCAAGAGTCGACGAGGGACATGACACATCGCCGAATGTCATGGCTCAGCACTCGAGATTACAAACCAAAAGATGCTTCATAATGAGGGAAACCTTCTCACCGAAGCCGAAAGAATAGAAATGATTCTGTGAATGGCCTGAAAGAATATGTGTTGCTCTCAAATTCTAAGTTTCGGCACTCTCTACCTAGAAAGGAAGTCATAAGGCTTGGCAAAGTGGACACTTATAACATTACGGATTACAGAGAAAGATACCTCTTGTGATTGCATGTATTACGGACATCAGCTTACGCACGGAATTGAATCATATGCTGTATTGTGCCTCACCAGCAGTGGCTGGAGTAATCAATACCCTTTGGTAACTGAAGCCCTGGACTCTCTCGCATCTCAAGGAATCTAAGATACATGCGCTTCAGCAGTCCCGTCCCATCAAGGCACTGCGAACCCCCAGCAGCTTCTATCATGGCAAACACACCCTGAATATGCTGTCTCGCAACATCGGCTTCACCAAAGCTAACCTACTCAGATATCAGACCAAACTTCTATGCAACACAAAGAACCTTACCTCATCTAAAGCCATAGCACATGCTTTTGCAATAGTCACCGCGCTAAGAGTCGGTGAGGCGCCACTAACGGCATGGCGTAGTGCCTTGAGGCCGTTGTACTTGTACTGTAGTGCGGCCTCCATTAAACCGGAGTTGGGGTTGTTGCTAAGAATGTGACGGCATGCGCCGAGGAGGATTATGGAGCAGAGAAGATCACTGTCTGTGATGGCGAGCCCGACCCAATCGCGCATTACATGCCCTACATGATCGTTCATCTGGTTGAAAAGACGACATGTCTTGACGTTATATGGAACGACGACACGGATGTCTTTAAAGTGTTGTTAGTGGATAGCTATGAACAAAGGGACGAACGTACAATGGTCGAGAAGAAAGGTCTCATGAGACAAGAGTTGTTTCGGAAGCGCGGCAAATGGATCACGGCTGTATCCAAGAACCCTGTTCAAAGAAGTACTCTCCGCATTTCTGGCCATGTCTTCCTGGTGTTTCTGCATCCGTAGTCTTCTCTCCTTGGCATGTCTTTGGCGAACGGCATGGGAATGAGTTAAACTCCGGACATGCTGGGGGATAGGCTCAGTTGGGTTAGAGACGGTGACAAATTGAAAGTCTCGCGGCATTTTTCGTTTCCTCGTAACGCTCTTGTAATTTACGAGATGGAAAGCAAGGAGGTCGAGTTACTGGAGAGAAGGTCCTTTACTGAGTTACTAAGCTGAGGTGAAATGCCAAGACTTACAATTTCTCGTTTGGGTTAGTGTGAGTTCTGGGAACTATTGAGCTATTTTTGGCTAGCTGGGGCCAGGAAGGAAAGAAAACTCAGGACCCTAATCATGAGCGATAAAATTACTGGGGCAAGTTTAGCCTCGGTCTATTGGACTTACCGTCACGTTTATTTTGACACCCTGCATCAAGGTCTGATGTTTTCTTGCTCCCTGAAGGGGGTCGTAGCCATCTGAACGCACGCCCTTGGGATTATGAGTAACATGGTCAGGCGAAGCTCTACCTAAAGGATGAGGATGTGATACCCATGTTGCACAGGCCCTTGATCATTCCGGAGCTTACGGAGTGTATCGGAGGAGTCTGTTAGTAATTCCGAGTTACAATGCTCAATATTCACAGCGGGCATCATGAATTCTGTTCTGTGCCAACGTTCAGTCGTCTCTTGGATATTACATGACTACGTAATCCCAGTGAACAGATTATCTATATCGTACAGTACTTTACATTGAGCCGTTGTTCTTTTGCCAGTCCTCCATCGATCCACCAACTCTCAGTCTTCCTATACACCGTAGCGAAACTCACGGAACTTCTTCTGGTAGTAATACGTCGCAAGTCCACCCACAGCACCAAGAAGAAGAGGCACAGGAGCTCGGCCACCAGTCTTGATGATTCTAGGCACAGCAGAGCCGGTCAAGAGGATACTATTGGCGAGAGCAAGTTCAGATCCGTAGTCCTTGTTGTTCTTGAGGAGATAGCCTGCACCTTGTGAGTCGTGAGATCAGGTGAGGGAGAGGAGCACGTACCAGCGTAAGCGTATGAGACACCAAGACCGACACCAGCGACGAGAGAAGGAGTTGAGCGAGTTCGGATGTAGCCGGCTGTACCGCCAGCGGCCACTGCAGATGGAAGAAGGTCAGTTGACTGGCAGATGGAGGCAAACAGGAGTGGGGAGACTTACGGAGACCTGCAAGAGTGAATGAAGGGTGCTCGGCCATTTTTGCGACGTCAATGGCGATCAATGATACACTGTAAACAAGCTTTTGTGTTGATGAGGCTTGTCGGCATCAGCGGCATTTGGTGGGCTGATCTTCGAAACCGGCTGACTAATGCCTCTGTTGGCGCGGGGAAATGTGGTTCCGGAGCGAACGCGGTCGCGTACCCATCACGCGTTATCAAGCATCGTGGTTCTCTAAATGATGAGGCTGAAGGAATATCCTCAATAACAGTATCTAAGTGAGATATATCAGTTGCGATGGTTTCTCAAGACATTTCGCACCCATTCTAGACCAGCAGCCAACCCTTCCCCGGTCAAGGCGCTCGTGGGCTGAACGCGCTGTAAAATACGCGTTAGCATCAGGTTAACAGCCAAGTGATCATTTGAGGCTGGTACTGACGCATTTCGATGGTCTGTAAAGATATTGCTGTATATCGAGATATTCAGTTAATTCCGCGACGCTCATGGCTTTCTGTCACACGTCAGCTT
Organism: Fusarium pilosicola; assembly: GCA_020615335.1. Taxonomy (NCBI): domain Eukaryota; kingdom Fungi; phylum Ascomycota; class Sordariomycetes; order Hypocreales; family Nectriaceae; genus Fusarium; species Fusarium pilosicola. The sequence continues at coordinate 254,501 of JAGQDI010000027.1, read as the reverse complement.
ACAGGATGACACCTGTCAAGATGCTCCTCTCACCGGATCGTCCTGCTTGTTCGCAAGCACCAAAAACGGCTGCTGCTCAAGCATATCTTCCTTCAACAACCAAACCAATTCCATTTTTGCTTCCTGTAGAGCATCCCTGTCTGTGCTGTCGATTACAAACACAACGGCCTGTAGTCTGGACATGAAACTTCTCCAGCAAGGTCTCCAGTGCGGATTTCCAGCGTAGTCGAAGAGTTTGAACTCTTGGTTCCCCTGAAACACGGGAGTGACCTCGACAGCTATTTATGTCAGTCCTTTGACTTCAATTGCCGAGAAAAGTAGACTCACTCTCAATGGATGGCGTCACAGGCTCCGAGTTGCCGCTTAATTTATGCACGATGCTTGCTTTTCCTGCTGAACAAAGACCAATCAAGCCAACTGTGATTGGGCGCGGGGCCCAGAACTGCGAGATTGTGGCGCCCATGTTGCTTTTCTTGGCTGCTGGAGAGTGTTGCGCCTTTTAGGATGGAGTATTGTTTTGTCGTGGGGAAGCTGTGCGTTTTATGAATTCGTTGCAGGGCTGAGCAGGCATCAGCGGGGACTAATAAGTAAGCGCTACTCTTGACAGCTCACCTACTTTGGCTGCTTGCGATCTGGCCAGATCTTGTGCCCAAAAGCCTTATCTCGATGAGAAAGATGGTGTCGAGCCAAGAGCTGGTTTGGGATCGCAATACCTGGCCATATTGTTCAGATCGTCTACACGTCCATGGGATAAATGGCTATGTCTATGAAATTTGTGCTGTAGATTCTTCTCTAAATTAATATCCAAAGAGACTTCTATATAGCAGTGGCTTCCAGCAAAACCGGCAACAAGAAGTTCAAAATCGTTCCAAGCAAATTTAGAAGCCAATGTTTTCCGACAAGGATTTCCGATCTTGTAAGGTTGCTTGGCGCGATCATTACTGTTCCTTGACTGAACGGGGAAAAGGGTTACGAAGTTGGACATCCTACACACGAAGTAGCGGCGAGACACAATACAAAGGGGAAGAAGGTGAGAAAATTAAAGAATGAACATCAGTAACTAAAAGCTTCCTGCAACCCTGTATGTTTGCGCTTTCCAGAGTCGTGTTACGTGGTCGATGGGGGATGGTCAACGCGGGAGGCCGACCGCAACAACTTGAATCACCAATAGGCGCTGCTAGTTCGAAACAAACAGTGTCTAGTAGAAGCAGTTCTTAAAAGGGCTCTTTGCCAATCGTGTTTAGGGACAAACAGTATTTACTAAAATGTCACTTGAGTTCATGATATTTTAATTGTAGAGCCTTTCAAGGCAGCACTTTGTCGCTCAGACAGCCGATGGTAGGTGGTACGCGGCGCTTCGCGGTTTTCCAAGGCGTAGCTGTTTGCCAGTAGCAGGAGACCGCGGTTGGCGTTGGCACTGGGTAAACAGCTGAGCGGCAGTGCATGAAATTTATTCTTTCGTCATTCATGCAAGCCGCCGTGCCCCTCCCTTTCCCTTCCCACCTGTTCTTCCTGCTCTCATCCCTCTCCCTTCTCTCAACGTTCTCCTTCTTTCGTCTCATCTCAACCTCACTGGTGGAGTTGATACAGCACCCAGCACTAGGTAAGCTGCGCGATGGAGCTTGCTCTCCCAAATGGCATGAGCACTAACTAACTCGCAACACAGAAACAACCAGCGGTTGATCCATCATGCCAGGCAAGAGAGGAAAGAAGCCGCCGCGCTCGTGGTCCATGTTCCCCGATCTTCATGATCAAGTCGCCGACAAGCTTGAAGAAGATCAGCTAGACTATACCTTCTTCGACAATGACGACGATCTTGGCGCCACCCATACCTACGACACCAGAATCATCGGGCGGTTCGTCTGCCACAACAACAAATGCCCCTCCCCGGCTGGAAGAGCATGGTCGTGGCCATCACGATCCGCGAGTACACCCGCAACCGCTACAATGTCCGCGTTTACCACCAGCGCTGCCTCAAATGTAACCATCTGAGCAAGCCTCAGCTCAACGAGGAGACCTATGTCGACCGAGTCACGTACCGTATCAAGAAGTGGAATGGAGTTGAGGTTGAAAAGCCGCTGTACAATGGCAAGACCACGGCGCCTCACGAGGAACGTCACTGCGAGGGATGCAAGGCCGGACACTGCATGAAAGGAAGGAAGAGCAACGTGGACGACATGTATTTCGCTTGAGCCACTTGGCGGTAAACGTTGGCTTTGGACAAGAAAGACATCTAGGGTATGTCATGTCCGGCACTCCTTGTAGCGAGGGTAAGGTTCGCCAACTTCAATTGATTGAACCAACTCTTGATTCATCTACGATTCCCCGTGACTTTGTATGAGGCGCACTTCAAGCTTAGACCAGTAAACAATTAATGGGCTGTGGCGACACGGTGAAATGTTCCATCCCGGTTGAGAGTGGGGGTCCTTCATCGGTGACCGTTCATTTGACCTCACCAAGGAAACCTTACAACGAAACAGGCACAGAGAAGGCCACATCATTTCATCTCAGATTTTACATTCCATTCAACGTTTTCACAAACAAGTCCCTGCCTGTCTCTTCGACGCAGTCTGCCTCGCGCTGAGTTCGACTCCACAACCAACCCAATAGCCAAATCATCAGTCAGCCGCAACAGACATCCTAAACAACCAACAGGACAAGCAAAAGATAAGGCAGATCAAATCACAAAAAAAGGCAAAAAACATACAACAGCGGGGATTCGCTGGTCGTCACCGACCCAACTACTAATCCGCCCCTTGCAGGCTTGACTATGGGAGAGCGGACGGGATCCCGTATTCTACTGCAGGTATGGTCGTATGTGACAGAATGCACCGCGGTTGGGACTCAAGAACACGGAGAGATAGTCTCCTGTCGCTCTCCTTGGAGGCAATTGAATCCACCACTTACAAATAACCATAACAACATGACACACACACGCCCCATCTCCAGTATCCTCGCAGCACTCGGAATCCTGTCTCCCCGGCGGTCTTGACGGACCATGTCTTTGGTCACCTCAGCAGACTTCAGTGGTACTTTCTACCGATGTTGTACTAAAGATACCCGTCCTGCTTCTTGATATCATAGGTAGCATGTGGGAATTCGTGTATCCTCTGGAGCAACTGCCGACAAGGTACTACGTTGGGGTTATCACTGCCGGGTTGTTTTGACATCGTGATTCCGTACTAGAGATGTCGGAATTGAACTTCCACTTCACTGTAACTTCAAAGTTTTCATCTATTGATACAAACAACATTGATTCTGTAGTGGACGTTGAGGACTTTGGTACGGGTGCTGTTTTTGGCCCTGTCGTCTAGCTTGTCTTCTACCTCTCTTGGTCGCACATTGCATCTGGCTTGTTCAGTATCCTCTGGGAGTGTCAGTCTAGTGAACCGGCTTAAGCGTAAGCATCAGCATCTCTATAGATAGCTTGATAGAGGTCTGCTTATCGGTCAAGTATGTTCAGATTTCCAGCGGTATGCTGTTTGCAAGGTCATCGATCAGCATGGCTTGAGCTACCGTCGTAAGAGGCTTATGATTTCCTGAGTCACAGGATTAGAACTATGTTTCCCCTGTCAATGTAGTTTGTCATTTCTTTTCTGTGTGCCCTAAGAACGAAATATGCTCAACGGAGGATGGCTTCCGTTAAAGGAGCTTGGAGGTCCATGTTTCAGAGATCAAGCTGACCCTCGAGACTTCGTTACACATACTCTGACCTGTGAGTTAGAATGGACTGGCATCAAGGGTTATGAGCCCTTGTGTGACTTAGGGGTATGTCTCTGGTAATAGGAAGCTATCTTTCACATGGGAAACTCTGCCCCTTACTTGCGGTTCTTCTATCGATTACTTATAAATATTAGTATGATATCTATATGAGCTAGCCTGCGTAATAGAATATGCATTACATCTGTAAGGCCTTACGGAAAGACAAGCTATATCTACAACACGGCTAGGGTTTCATTACACAGTTAAAGCCTTGTTACCTTGCTGCGATACTTGCAGTCATCTATTTCAGCCCCATGTGCTCGGTCCTGAGTTCTTGCAAGGCACTGGAATTAACAGTTATCTCTTGCCCCCAGCTCTCTAGTCGAATTAGTCCAGCCAAATTCCTATAAACGTCACTTGTCTACCAAACCTCCGCCTCAACTATTAATAACCACTTCAAGCTCGCGCAACTTGACCGGCTTCGTGATAAAAACATCGACACCACTTCTGGTTGCTTCCTCCCGCGTACTCTCAGATCCAAGCCCCGTGATAGCCAAGATCTTGGATGTAGCTATTCCGCTGTATCGCTCAAACGCTCGTATCTGACGCGTAGCTTCTAGGCCGTCCATCACAGGCATCGATATGTCCATGAGTACACATTTGAACTGCCCCGGCATCTCTTTATATACATTCACTGCTTCCTGCCCGTTTACTGCGGTGCGGTACGGCTTTTGTAGCTTCCTCATGAAATGAGTTAGCATCTTGAGGTTTATGGGGTTATCTTCTACCAGGAGGAACTGTGGGGTCTGGAAGTAGTCTTGGGCTGGGACGAGGCCGCCCAAAGGGCTCTCTATGGCGGGGGTCGGTGGTTGACTGCATGATACCGTATCCGAGGGCGTGGGCAGTGGTATTGTTCCTGCGCTGTGTGGACTGTCTTCTGTCTCGGCCCAGAGGGTGACGACTCTGGAGACCGCCCTTTCTAGCTTGTTCGGAGTGAGGCTTATATTGTGTTAGTGACAAGGGGTGTTGTTTGAAGTGAGGTGACTCACGGTTGTGCAACGTAGTCACATAATCTCCTGTGTCCAGTTGATACGTGCGCTGACTCGTACCTTTGAACAACAAGTGCGTTGTTACAAACCACCAGCACTGGGGCGTCGGGCCACCACCGCGCTAGTTCTGAAATATTGTTCGTTGAGCTGTCCTGAACGACAACGACATCTGGAGCTAGTCGCTCCATCTCTGATAGCGTGTCTGATACCATACCTAGATGTTCAAAGCATAGCTCTTTCATCAAGGCTTGACAAGTCATAGACTCATGCTGAAGAGCGACGCCGTGACTTGGGGGCAGATCGGTGAGTCTAGCTCGAAGACCGTGGCATGTGCTTTGTGTGTAGAGCCCGATTTCAGACCGTGAGCTTGTGCCTTGCAGCATGGGTATCGACACTGTGACTTTGGTGCCAACGTCGACTTGGCTACTGATGGATATTGTGCCTCCAAGCTGGTAAGTCATCCTCTGAACGAAACTGAGCCCCAGTCCCGTCCCAGTAGATAGTTGGTCCTCTTGGGAAAATGGCTTGAAGATGTTATTGCGAAGAAAGTCCTCACTGATTCCTCGACCCGTATCTTCAACTACCAGTTCAATCATGCGTTCTCCTCCTATTGCATCTTCTGGCTGCGATTGAGCCATCGTAATCTTGATGAAGCCTTGAGACGTGTACTTGAGTGAGTTTCCAAAAAGGTTCATGATGATTCGGCGAATTGCACCGGCCCGCGTTTGGAAGCTCCAGGACATCGTTGGATCGTAGAGTAAAAACACGGAAACGACACCATCCTCTTGTCGGTTTCTCTGGTCGATGGCTTTTGCCTCTGCGGCCTCTATGGAGTCCATTCGTCGAATAGCGCTGACGTAGGCACTCGTTCGACTGTTGGAAGGGCTGAAGATGTGGGCGATCGACGCATTCTGATAGCTATGGCCGGCATAAACGCTCTCTACTACGTCCTCAGCGATCTGGTCCAGGTGAACAGTTTTGTCCATGACCTGCTCCCGGTTCGAGGGCGCAGTGCTGGTCGTGGATTTCTCTGAGCGGTCATCGATTATCGTATCTGACCGTCCCGATTGATTCACCTTTGTGAAATCGAGCAGATGTTCTGTTGTGTCAAGGAGAGTACGGCAGCATGTGCCGATCAAGTGAGCTATGTTCTGCTGTGCTGCACCTAAGCCAGAGTCGTTTAGCAGTTCAAGGCCAAGCGTGATTCCGTGAAGTGGAGAGCGCAGTTCGTGAGATATCGAGCCCAGAACGTCTGACTTGGCCTTGTCGGCTGCCAGTGTTTCTATCTGGAAGGCCTCGGATGCTGCCAATATTCCGAGAGCCCTGAAGAAGGGCAGTTCGCTGTCTCTGTCAGATTCACGCCGTGGTGCTTTTGACCACGCAAAGCCGCCGATGGAAATCATGCCCTTCAGAGGGTCCCAAATAGGTATGAATGCTACATATCGGGCTCGGTTGAAAGCCCTTTGCAGTTCCCGTTGCTCGTAGCTATGTTGTTCGTTTCTCGAAAAGGCGATCGGCGATAACTGTTGTTCTTCTGCTGCTGGAGCAACGCGTTTCATATCATGAGTGAATGACCCTTGTGTATCAAAGTCGAATATGTAGCCTTCCGGATATTGTTGAAGCATGTGAGATAGAAATACTTGTGAAATGTTGTTGGCGTCCTCTGTGGAGCCGAGGGTATTGGAGGATCCAAGCAATTGACAGGAGGGTTGGAATTTGGCGGCAGTGAGAGTATCATCAGCGCTTGCACTGCTGTAGACGCCTGGACTTAGGCAAGAGGCATCGAGGGAGAAGTCGTACTGAGTTTCTGTTTCTGGTGAGTGGACCAAATGAAGGCCTAGAGAATCTCCGCTGAAAAAGGCGCAGTTATCAGCAGGAAGAGCTTCTTTGATGATGGTGGCGGCGATGAGAAATGGATTCGAGGACGTGTGATCCTTGTGTTGGTACTTCGGGATCTCCGAGGGAACAGACTGCGTAGATGAGATATTTTCATTGTCGTGTTGCGTTGGGGTTCCGCTTGCGTTAAGTTCTGAGCCGAAATGCGATTCCTGAACTGTTGAATTCAGCCCCCTCTCAGTGAATCTCTGTAGCCCAAGGCTCATCGCCGTGCTGCGTTTGAGGGAATGCTTGATCCGGTTACCCTCGAGGTGATCCATGATTGTCTGCGACAATCCCCGCATGAAATTTGAGTGTTTTTCTTCCCAGTCACCGCCAGGCGTAGAGCTCATGACGCACAAGACACCGATGTTAATGCCCCGAGGAGACCGTATTGGTACAGAGGCGTAGAACCTGGCGAAGCTGCCTGGACGACAATTTGGACTCGCAGCAAACCTCGGGTCTACGGCCAAGTCTTGAACAACGATTACCGGCAGCTCTTGCGAGCAAGATGCATCCAGAGCCTCCTCGGTAGCGCGTAAGGCATAATGGCAGGCCCCGTCGGCACGGGGGATGTAGGTGCCGCAGAGCAAGAGATCATCGTCGCCGTTGGATGAGCTGGCTAGTAGCGACGTGGAGGGTGTTGCTTCGGCGACTATGTACTGCCTCACCTCATCGAATAGAGATACAAATGAGCGCTCAGTGTTGGTCTGACAAGTTGCTAACTGAGCGAGGCTGGTGAGGACGGAATCTGGTGACTTTTCGGGTTTGGTAGCGCTAATCTGACTGAGGGGCCTACACGTTGCGCGCAACAACTCATCGTATCTGTGAACCATGGTGAGCAGCTCATTTCGGACAACAGCCAGCATATGGTTTCTCTGACAAAACGTACCTTGACGTCTCATTCTCGCGCCTGTCCTCAGACATTAATGCATCCCTGGCACCCAACATGTTCTGTTGCCTGACGATAGCTATGTATCATCAAACTTGAAGCAAGGGGAGGATGCGGAAACCCAGATAAAAACGATCAACGATAAAACCCCCGCCCGTTAGCGTTGGGCCTTGTGTCGCCACCGCGACGCGAAGCTAAGGGGCACGGCCAGAGATTATTGGCCACTGGTAAAGATGCACCATACCAGAAAGGATGGACTGTGAGGTCTAGATCCCAAGGTCTTTGACGGTCTAGAACACTGCCTCCCCTGGGTGCTCCCGCCCGTTTCACCGATCATGCCCACGGACAACCGATGGAAATGCCATCCGACGATGGTGGCAATTCTTCCTCAACATCGATCAACTTTGCTTGCTAAAGACATTCGCCACATGGGCCGGCCGGGTAATCACAAGCCCGTTTTTGCCGCCGAGGCTCTTTTTTTCGAGGTGGAGAACTTGGCTGTCCAAAAACAAACTGCACAACAGACCGAAAATGTGACCTGTTCCGCACATAGCGCTACCTTCTTATGTATTACCCAAGGAACAGAATCCTGTTCTTTCCCCCGCTCTCAAGCTAGGACAAAGCAGGCCAAAACAAAAAAGCCATTTCGTCATTCTCAACTCATGATTTAGAAGCTTCGCCGGGGTTCCGGGGCCCATCCGTCTGCTACCGCTTGTCTGGTTGGTCGACGGGCACTGTATATCCCTGTCTAGTGTCCTTTCATGAGACCCTGAGATGCATGGACCCTCGGACCCCTAAGTACCCCGAGACCCTTGAACATTTAGCGACGCTCTGTTTTCCGTTTCTTCAAGGATCCATATTTACTGGTTTTGGGAAACAATTCACAGGCATAGTACTTGGTGTTTCGTATCAATGTATTACATTGTCTTCTTTGGATAACTCATACGTGTAAATAGACCTGGAATTCCTGTTTCCTTTCCTTTGCTTTGCTTCTTGCTCCGTAGTGATATCATAAACAGGCATTCAATCGTGTGTAGTCGCCGGTAGCTCATTATTAACAGTAAAAATGTTCTGAGCGTTTGGGAAAACTAGTCAGAGCTGAAGCAGTGGCTAGATAGTGCCCCGTGGTATTTCTGTTGTCGCTTCGCGTATACTAAACCGCAGAAATTGCACAGCGTTCGAGGTCCTGCTGGACCCTCTCGCCATCGCGGTGTCTTTTCAGTCCGGCAGGACCTGCATAACATGTTGATAGGCTGGGCGAAATCCACTTGCCCGAGCCGCAAGTCCTGCCGTCGATGGTGTTGGTGCTTTGGCGCCTGGGCTTTGGCGCCTGGGCTTCTTATGCGACACTCCGAGACCTTCTGACTTGATTATACCCTTGTCTGTGTGCAGCATGCTGTGCGATGATCCCTGGTCTCCATCTAGATAGCATGTCGCGTCGGTATGCCATTTTCCATCGAGGGCCTCGGTCTCGTTTGTCAAGGCCGATGCTATGGCTGGTGTCTGAAATACAGTGGCATTGCCGAGTGGGTGGCCAACGCATTCCGATGAATGGTCGCCGCACTGGAATCGTAAGTATAAGCATATAGATTTGATGACTGCTGCTTACACATAAGCGTGAACGCTCATGTTTTGATCTTTTTGTGGAAGAGTTGGGCGAGGATTTGGCTCGTGTGCGGGATGCACGTCGGTGCTGACAACAAGGGTGTGTACATTGAATAGTCGCATCTATTGACTTACTCAATGGAGAGGGACATGGGAGAGTCATTGATGTGAGTGAATAGCGCATTGTGTGAATTGTGTGGCGATCTTGATGAACCGGGAGAGATCTGGGCGTCGAGCGGTGTTTATTTAATTTGACTGTTATCGGGGTATCGGTATGGTCCAGACTTCTGTCTCCGTACCTCCACAAACCTAACTCGTCCTGTATGATGTCACCTGCATGGATATAGCGTGCGTGCGTGCCCTCTCCTGCCAGTGTGGGCAGGGATACAAACGACCCCTCGATTCGGCGTAGTTTGGGGGTTTAATTTTTCTCCCCGAAGGACAGACTACTGCAAATGTATCTGCTGGGTATTGCACCTCAGAATGGCTGGTTGCCTTCGAGGGATGCCACCATCTGCGGCCTCTTATTTAGCGCGATGGGTCCGCAAGCAGGCTTTACCTTGCACCGACTGGTAGGCGCTGGGAAGTGGGATATAAAGCGCCAGAAGCGACTGGACCGTCGGTCCGGAATATCTGTTGTTACGGGGGCTGTTTCTCTAGGTTCATCGCTATGCATTAATATTCCAGGCCATAGGCTTTTTGTGTTTGCATAATGAGGATGTGGACAAAAGGAAAGTAGAGGAAAAATGGTTATGCATTGAATAAAAATAAGTAGCCAAATAAATGAGTACAGCTGCGCCCCCGTCTCGGAGATACACGACGGGTAATTACAGGTCGGGGCCCTGGGCTTAGTGGGACCATGTTTGGCTTTGCACCGTCCGCAGTACAGTGCCGTAGTGGCGTCAATCTGAACAACCCAAGAGTGAGCTTCTGTGGGCTATTTATGTACTCCATTTCTGTTCATTCCACCCATTGGATCATTAAGTTCTCAGGGTTCAAAATCGCCAAGTTCTTTGGTTAGCTGCGGGAATTAATTAACAACGTACTAGTGTGCCCTCTAACATTTCAGTACAAAGCACCAGAGGGATATAGGCGTTCCCAGCTCTTAAACACAAAGCCGGAAGCATTAGTAGATGGCTGTACAGTACAGTACAGTAATGCAGCGCTCATAATGATGAAACTAGCCCGGGTCGATCCGATGACAGATCCCCACAGACCCTCACCCTCTTTTTCCAGCATGGCACATGTGAGCCCTGCCGATCCTTCAATCCAATTTTCATATTTCCCCCAAACTCCTGACATGTCGATCATAACACATGGCATTCTTAAAATGACGATTTATCCTCCCCTGATTTAGGCGCGCCTAGTGAGCAGATATGCCAGGTCACCAACAGCAAAGGCCTAGGCGCAACACTAAGCTTTTGATTCGCGACATATTCAGCGCTGACGGAAACACAACTGTCCACTGGTGAGCAATTTGTAAGGAGGGGGGATAACATAGCAGCAGTGCCCCGCGGCTGACACGTTCAGCTCAACCACCTGATGCCGAATGGCCTGTGGAGTGTCTTGTGTCTCGTGAGGCAAAGCGCCACTGAATAACACAGCAAGATGTAAACAATCTTGTAGACTTTGGCAGCCTTGAATAAACCAGCGACGTCAAGGATCGGCTGGTCTGTCCCTACATGTGTCGGCACTTTTATAATTCCGGTCATCACACCCGGCGGACATCTATTCTGTCTGGAGTGTATACAAAGGCATCACAGTACATGCCGGTGTTGTCCCCTGGATAGATGGAGATTTCGAGTAAACAGGACACGGCTTGACAGGAGCAAGATGGATGTGGTTGGAGGCTTGCATGTGCAGTGTCCCAACTCCAAGGCTGGATATACTCGTGAGATGAGGCGGGATTGCATGGTTGAGCATCTGCCAAGACATTACAAACAAGCAAATCACAAATAATTTCAGATGTTCCATAGAATACTTTCTTGAGATCTAAGGTATTGGCCACTAAACCTCTTGAATTAAGGTAATAGTCTTGTAAACATAACGCAAGTAATACATTAATTCTTTCAACCACTGTCTTTCAGGTTTGCTTCGATGCTATTAAGATATGGTAGTTGCATTGATTGTGTTGACTGTTCAGGTGACCGAAGCATCACTCACTGTACTTGGCCCATTGGGCCAACTACGCAAGCCAACAACATTAAATCATGCCTGTGTGTCCACGTTTCCTATTGAAGATCTTCTTATCTAGCCCACGACCCTCGTGACCTATTTATGCTTACCGACGGGTTATCCTTTTAAGGGAGCTTACATTTAATACTTCGTAAATCACGTCAATTGCGAAAGATTTAGTCATATAGATCTTGCAGGCGGTGACAGATGAAAGGTCTTTGATACCCCTTGCGATTCTTTGTTTTTCAAACGTACACCTTTGTAACCAACAAGACTTCCGGCACTTGGCAAACTTTGAGCCTTTACTTGCGGCCGTATGTTTCTCTGGTCGAGGCCTCAGTATTTCTCTCTCTCCAAGTCTGCATATTGGCATTCCATGCACTTATATCCCTGCAATGTACGTTTGACCTTCTTGAGATGAGGGCAAGTACCCAAGTCTCTGTTTTCTAATCTGAGCTGGTTGGCTAGGTGGCAACGTTCCCATCGCTTTTCCGTCTCCTTATATTTGCAACGGCATATCCTGATAGTCTCATTCGGTCGGCACATGATCACTGTATGTTGGTAAGCCGTCAGGGTGTAGTTTCTTCTCGTGGGAATTCGTGTATTGTCCTTGCAGATTGATGTTCGATGAAGCGTCAATCGGTGGACAGTCATATGTGTTTTATGTACACCAAAATGGCGTTCACTTTCTACGGACTGTGGGAGGGACTTCAATCACAATTGCGCATTGGCACATACTCACGTATTGCCATTGCAATGAATGTCCGAAATGTTGACTGTTCGTGACTCTTAGAGTTAAAAGTCTATGCCCGCGATTCACTTTCTGCCACCGCCGGATAGTACATCAGGCGATTCCTATACTAAGGAACCAACCATTCCATTCTTCCTAATACCTATCTTCTGTCACGTTAATGTTCGGTGTATCGTGGCCTACTCTTCCTTCTGCTTCTTCTCCTCAACGATTTCTTCTTTACTGCTAGGCCAGTATACTGCTCGATCTACATATGAAGGACAATTTGAACAAAACAACTTCTATTACGCTCAAAGCACAGAGAGCTTAGAGTTTCATGAGCTCTGTATGCTATGCTCAAAGTTTCGATGTCACTTTATATGCAGACACTGTAACGTCAGTGGATCCGACTTGAACAAGCGACTGTGTACATGGACATGATCACTGACAGTATATGCTGCCACGGGGAAGTCTCCGACTGGGCATGAAGCGTTGAGCATCAATCTTTGAGCTTGAGAGAACAGGGCCGGTCCCCATATGCGGCTACTTGTCAGTTTATATCATTCGTACTTAAACCTTGTACGGCTGACGCTAGTGATCGGAGCCGGCCCGCGGGTCTGCGGCCGCCGGAATTTCAAGCAGCAGCCCTACCCCTACCAAAGTCAACGCCAGCCTCAACATTGACACATCTGCTTCCTTTCAGGGACAAGAGCATGACTTGTAATCGGACGCGTCTTGATGTTCGTAGTTGAGCTGTATTATGGTCTGACCAGACTGTAACTGTAGATATCCTTATCAACCAGGTCAATGACGGAAGCTTGGGTCCACCAATCAGCTCCGGTAATACGAGATGTTCAGATGAACTGATCGAGCAAACCCCTGAAACACTCTAGGCAACTTTATCCGAGTGCGAACGATGCGTACAGTAGCCTTGTAGGGTAAAGCGACGCCCTGAGCCTCAATCAAAGATGCCGAAACGCGACTGGACCGAGCGTGTCACCATCTGACAGTGGGAGACTATTCTATTTTAATAAAGTTTACTATAAAATTGTCATGTCCATGCTTCTAAAGCTTTATAGTTAAAGAGCTTAACTCGCTGCTCCGTACAGACTTTAACTTTCTTTCCTGCAGCCGAGTACTACAGCTACACCATGTCGTCAAACATGATCGACCGCCTTCGTAGCAAGAAGAGCGTCAGGAGTTTAAACGACAGGGACAAGGTCTTGCGGAAGCTCAGCCCTGTGTGAGTACTACCTCATCCCGCAGTCTTAGTAGTAGAGCTAACATCTTGCAGTGAACACCTCCAAGCCGCTCATTATTCGTTAGGGGCAATCATTGGCTGTGCAATATCATGTCGTTATCGCATTCCCGAAGCACTCCTTACCTCGGATGCTGCAGCATTCCAAGTCATTGTTGAGAATGCCTTCGCCCGTGCTATTCTCAGGCATCCGCTGTTCACGGTTGGGCGAATCAATGCGGATTCTAAGAAGCAGTACTGGGTGCGACTTGATCAGATTGACTTGAATAATCACATAGAATGGCGGACAGTCTCTGATCATGAAGCGTACGAATCAATTCTTCATGCTATCTTAGAATGGCAAGTCAATGAGCCCTACACCAATCTCGAGACCCAACCCGGTTGGAGAGCGACTGTTCTCAGACCAGCCGAGTCCAACTTTATCGATATTATCTTTGCTTGGGAGCATACCGCGGCAGATGGGAAGAGCGGAAAGGTCTTCCAAGACAGCCTCTTCGCTTGTCTCAACATACCAGACGACGACACCGTGATTCTCAAAGACCGCATCTTTGAGGTCCCAAACACTGAACTCACGCCCCCATTGCATCACTTGATCAAACTACCTGTCTCCCTGCATTTCATCGTCGGTGAGTTCGGGCGGGATATTATCGCCTCGATGAAGGCGAAAGAACTACCTCACATGGCCACATGGGCACCAATCCCCACAGAACCTTCCACGACGAGCATGGTGGCCACGAAAGTCACGAAAAAAGCACTAAAGCCTGTACTTGGCGCGTGTCGTGAACACGGCACGACTTTGACAGGACTGATGCACTCGCTCATTGCGGTATCAATGGCGACGAGACTAGCGGAGATCAAGGCTTCTGCGTTCTTATGCGGTACACCTGTTTGTCTGAGACAGTTTCAGAAGCCGGGCCATCCGAGCATCGACATGAACAAGACTGCCATCAATAGCGTGGCATACTGGCCGTTTACGTTTGATGAAGAACTCGTTGCTAAGGTTCGGGAACAAATCAACGAGGCTCAAACCAAGCCAAACATGAGCGCAAATCTAGAAGCGACGGTCTGGTCGTGCGCGAAAGCGATACGGGACGGTCTATCTGCCAAGCTGGACTTGGGTACGAAGAACGATCATATCGGACTGGCCAAGTTTGTGAAGGACTGGCAGTCTTTCGTCAAGGACCATGGCAAAACGCGATCGTATTCATGGGAGATAAGTAATCTTGGTGTTATACAGGGGAAAACTGAGGGTAGCTGGGCTATTGAGAGTGCGACTTTCACGCAGACCGCGCCGACGTTTGGGTCGGCGCTGACATTCAGTGTCATCTCTGCTCAGGGCGGGGATTTGGTCGTGACGAATACGTGGCAGGTTGGGGTTGTTGAGGAGGAGTTTGCTCTTGGTGTGAGTTCTGATGTGGAGGGTTGGTTGAATGAGTTGGGTAGTACTGGGAGTATCAACTTTGGAGCAGTTGGGGTGCCGAGCTGAGGATAAACAGTAAAGTCTTGGAGTCAACGGAGAAGTGGATTTGGCTTAGTGCAGATAGAGTGATACCATTTCTTGACGATTCGATGTTTGTATTCAGTATGCCTAGGACTGCACCGTCTAAAATGGGCATACATGCTCGTAAGATAGCCCCAAAAACCATAGTGGTACACTTGTAGCCTGTCGCTCGACTCAAGATATTTTCAATAATTTCCTAGTTGGTCTTTGTCGAGCTTTCGGAGGAGATGCATTCTTGTCAGGATACCTTGATTGAGTACGTCGCCACGCCAAACAACAGATTAACAAGATAATTAAGAGTAGATTTACATAAATGAGATGCAGTAATTCAGGAGAGTCAATGTTCCCAGTCCCTTCCTCGCCGGTGGTTTTCCAAGAAAGACGGTCTAGGTTGTCGCTATAGAATAGCCGCCCTGGAGGAGGTAGCAGCGGTTTTGCCAAGGTGGCTTTGCAATCCTCCGAGACGTGTCCAGTCTTCTGAAATATAATCAGCATGATTCACACTTTTGATATCGGGCTACTTACTACATCTTCCTTACACTGATTGAGATAATCCTTCAGGGCAGACCACTCGGCGAGTCTGAGCTGCTTGTCCGAGAGCAGCAAGCCACGAAAGGCTGGAAGAAGAGCGGCAATCGACACTGCTGTGCTAACAAAAGCTAGAATCCAACCGCAGAGAGACAAGAAGTGCTTTTGAAATAGATTTTGGAAGTTTCGGGCTCTGGAAACTGGTTGATGGTCAGGCGGCCCAAGCTCGACGTCTCATGGCAAAGGCGCCAAATGGCCTGGATCTTGGCCAGGTCTTGATACATCATCTGTTGCCATCGAGATCCTCAGTTCTCTATGAGAGAGAGAATTAAAGAAAAATGTCGAGCGGGTCGAGATGAAATCTTAGGTGACATGACGCGGTCAATTGTCAGCAGGCGCAGCTGATCTTTGTGGCTTGCTCTAGCCAACTAGAAATTATAATCACTTTAGCATAGCCACCGGCAAGGTTGAAAATGAATCAATCCTTCCCTGTATTGTTAATCACGTTTCGAATTATGCCTGGTTCAGACAGATGTTGGTCCTACTGGCTACTTCTGTCAATCTCCAAATCTCTCTAGAATGGGGGTTGGTTATGAAGGGCCTAAGCTTGCTATCAACGATGAATGACAGCCTGATGAAATGGCCATTGTTCTCGTGGGCTGATACTCCCTTGTTCAGTCGTTAAGCCTGGCGAAGAGACTTCATCGCCGATCTTGAAGGGCTGGTAGTCAAATCCAATATTATGATGTTATTTTGAAGTCGTATCTGGTCTAAATTTACTGCAACCCAAAGCCAACCTAGCCATATCACAACTTTCGCCTCCTAATCCGAGCGGCGACCTTACCTTTGGGCGGGATAGTTCCAAACGGAAAGTAATCCATATTCGGCTCGACCTTACTCGCCGCTTCGGGATCAACAAGTTCGATGTCAAATGCACGCAGAGCGACCGCCACAGCAGCTATGAGTTCCTGCTTGGCGAAGAATCGACCAGGACACATTCTTGTCCCGCCTCCGTAAGGATACCAATAACCTTGCGTTCCATCGATAGTAGACCGTGCTTTACGATCATCCTCTGGGGTACGCTTTGTGGGCTTGTCCGCAAGAGCAGTTGGTCGAACAGGACCACTGGCTGCATCATTCTCGTAGACCAGGAACCGCTCTGCCCAGAACGATTCAACAGGATGCTCCTCAGTTCCACCAGGGTGTACATATCCAGTGTTCCAGAAATCAGGATCGTGGCCGCCAACCCAGGATGAAGATAGCATGCCGACGCCTTGCTTGAATTTCCATTTTCCCATCTTTAGATCGGGGATAATTGGTGTTCGTCCAACGGGTGAAGCAACGCGGAGACGTAACGTCTCGAGATAGATGGAATTGATCAGGGGGCCGGAACAGAGTTTATCAATATCGAAAGATAGAGAATTGTCGATGAAAGAAGGCTGCATTTCAGCCATTACTCGATCCTTTAGGTCCTTGTCGAGCAATATATCAAGTAGGATCCACATGCCGGCGGGAATGGCATTAGCATTTGTTCTATAAGTCGTTAGTCGAGCTCACAAGTTATTAGTGTTTGACCTACGCCCACATAAGCCCCAGATCAAGAGCAGCGCCGCCCTCGGGGGTCATCCCAACGCTCTGAAACATCTTCTGCCTGGCACTCATCACCCTCGCTCCATACTCTGGTGTCCAGTCCTTCTTGACGACGCCTTCTTCATCAAGAAAGTCAAACTTCCGCTTTCCGTATTCATGATACCGTAGCACGCTCTGATGGCACTTGTCTCTGGCCGCGTAGCTTTGGAACCAGCCATCGTGGCAACCGCTTCAAGAGGTTAGGGAGGTGGTAGTCAAACACCCAAAAGTCTTCGAGAAAGGTCGGCGAGATTTCGAGAAACTTGTCGCCGCACAGAGCAGTTATTGCAGCCCGGAGAAGATTGTTTTTGAGCCACTCGTAAAGATCATCGACCTCGGTCCACTCGTCCTCATTTAACCTGGTGTCTTGCTCGATAATATCGGAATAGATCTTGACAAACTTTGCAACCATGGAGTTCAATGGCCCTCCTGTCAAAAGCGCATGTAAATCACGATGCTGAGCAAAGTCAAATCTCTTTGATGGGTCAACATGTCCATATTCAGAATCGTCATCAACATAGATCGGCATATCACGCACTGGCACCCCAAACGCATCGCGAACAGTTATGACACCAAGAGACTTGGTAGTCAAATGGCGCGACGCCTTGAAGACCTCAATGATAGGCTGGCCATGAGGAATAAAATACATAGGCTCTGCACCTACAAAGATACGAAGCGGGACTTTGCCGAATTTGGATCTTGGCGGAGATCAGCGGAGGCCAAGACTTATCGGCCCGGGGAGAACTTACAGAATAGACGATAAGAAGCGCTCAGTATCGAAAGCGAAGCCAATTGTGTTACCTACGTAGGGAATCCAGTACGGAACCCTCGGGGGCTCTCGTGCGCTTTGGCCATGCTGATAGCCCTTGTTGCCGAAGGAAGTGAAAAGGTATGTCACGACGAAGGGGAGAATAACGAGGCTGAGAAGCTTGAAGTAGGCGGTTGCTTCTGTATCTGAGCCTGGATTGGCTGCGGCAGTCTCCTTGGCATTCATTGTGTCTTGGCGAGAGGCGTGGAGTGGTTGAGATTGGATGCTGACATTGGTTGATTGCCATTTTGACCGCTTCGAAAGCAAGTGATGTGATTGGTGAAGTGGGAGATTTGATGTAACTTACTGAGAAGGGTTAGCGTGTATGGTACCTGGGATTGACTGTTCTGTGAAGCAGGATAACCTAGAGCAGATAAATTATGAATGATTTGGTGTCTTCATCTCGGCGGTATATGATCAGACATTTCGGCCTGGTGGAATAAATAATAGAACTTATTTTATAAATCGTCAGTCATAGTAAATGTACCTAAATATTGATTGTAGTACAAACATTATGGGAACAGCTCTGAACCTCAATGAAAATGGTATCGTGGATACAACCTGCGACAGAAAAGAAAAGATTCACGCATTCACGCATTGAACCTTTTGACACTGCTTAAACCCGATTATTCCCATTAGACCTATCAACGGCATTATTCCAGAAGCAATCCTTCCCGCCGACGCGCTTGGCATGTGTCCTTTACGGAATATCCGTATACATGACTAATTCCGCAAACTCAATGCCCAATAACCTCGAACTCAATCTCACCATTCCCGTATTTCCTTACATGTAACCTTCCATCCCCGTCCCATTCCACAACACAACGCACGCACTTTTGTCCTCCAGATCGCGTGATCCCTCCAACAAAAAGTCCACCAGAACTAACAAACATTCCCTCACAGATAAGATAGTGAATGCCGTTATACGTGCGTGACCCCACAGTGTTCCCCTGAGTAAATTCCCATATCGGACTAATCGCATCATGATCTGCATACGGGATACGGAAAATGCCCCCAATTGAGAAGCTCGGCGCCAAGAACCCCAGAGGCCTTTTGTCCACCACTGAGTCCTTTTGTGATTCGACTTATCCATTTCTTTGCCGTGTTATCCAGAGGCGCGTGAACTTGATAGAGTCGTGATAAGTGATAAGAACAGAATATGTAGATAAATGAGCCAAATTCACAGACATCACAAGTTTTATCTGCCATCCAGTCTCTGGTCTTGTCAAGTCATTCTTTTGTTCTGCTAGGTGTCTACGTCACCATGTATATCTCCTCCCAAAACCTCGTCCTCGCCTTATCGGCGCTCCCCTCAGCATTTGGCAAGTCCTTCTCTCACCACGCCGAAGCTCCTCAAGGCTGGCAAGTCCAGAAGACCGCCAAACTCGCTTCCAACACGCAGCACGTCTTCAGTCTTGCACTGACCCTGCAAAACGTGGACCAGCTTGAACCAAAGCTTCTTGACCTCTCCAGCCCCGACAGCGCCAACTACGGCAACTGGCTGTCCCACGATGAGCTCACCAGCACTTTCTCTCCCTCCAGCGAGGCGGTGGCTAGTGTGACCAAGTGGCTCAAGTCAAAGGGCATCAAGCACTACAAGGTCAACGGTGCCTTCATTGACTTTGCTGCTGATGTTGACAAGGCCAATACGCTTCTTGGAGGTGACTATCAGTACTACACCAAGGATGGTCAGACGAAGCTGAGAACGCTGTCTTACTCTATCCCTGATGATGTCGCTGGCCACGTTCAATTCGTTGATCCTAGCACAAACTTCGGTGGCACCGTTGCGTTCAACCCCGTGCCTCACCCATCGCGCACTCTCCAAGAGCGCAAGGTCTCTCCCTCCAAGAGCACCGTTGATGCGTCTTGCCAAACAAGCATTACTCCCTCTTGCCTCAAGCAGATGTACAACATTGGCGACTACACTCCTGATGCCGAGTCTGGAAGTGAGATTGGTTTCAGTAGCTTTCTCGGCCAGGCTGCTATCTACTCTGATGTCTTCAAGTTTGAGGAGCTGTTCGGCATTCCTAAGCAGAACTACACCACTATTCTGATCAACAACGGCACTGATGATCAGAACACTGCGCATGGAAACTATGGAGAGGCCAACCTTGATGCTGAGAACATTGTTGGAATTGCTCACCCTCTTCCTTTCAAGCAGTACATCACTGGAGGTTCACCGTGAGTTTCATCCATGTTGTGTCAGGTTCAGAGTTACTAACGTGCGCAGACCCTTCGTTCCCAACATCGATCAGCCCACCGAGAAGGACAACCAGAACGAGCCCTACGTGCCATTCTTCCGTTACCTCTTGGGCCAGAAGCATCTCCCTGCCGTCATCTCCACTTCCTACGGTGATGAAGAAGACGTAAGTTCCATCATCTCGTTACTGGTAGAAGTGTCATCTAACTCTGTACCAGAGCGTCCCTCGTGAGTATGCTGAACTCACTTGCAACATGATCGGTCTTCTTGGTCTCCGAGGCATCAGTGTCATTTTCTCCTCCGGTGACATTGGCGTCGGTTCCGGGTGCCTCGCTCCCGACTACAAGACCGTCGAGTTCAACGCCATCTTCCCCGCCACATGCCCCTACCTCACCTCCGTTGGCGGCACAGTCGACGTCACCCCTGAGATCGCCTGGGAGGGATCCTCCGGTGGTTTCAGCAAGTACTTCCCCCGACCTAGTTACCAGGACAAGGCTATCAAGAAGTACATGAAGACTGTCTCCAAGGAGACCAAGAAGTACTACGGTCCTTATACCAACTGGGAGGGCCGAGGTTTCCCTGATGTCGCCGGACACAGTGTTGCACCTGACTACGAGGTTATTTACAATGGTAAGCAGGCTCGAAGTGGAGGTACCAGCGCTGCTGCTCCCGTCTGGGCTGCTATTGTTGGTCTGTTGAACGATGCTCGCTTCAAGGCTGGCAAGAAGAGCTTGGGCTGGTTGAACCCTCTTATCTACAAGCATGGACCCAAGGTTCTGACTGACATCACCGGTGGCTATGCTATTGGATGTGATGGTAACAACACTCAGTCTGGACAGCCCGAACCCGCTGGATCTGGTCTTGTTCCTGGTGCTCGATGAAACGCCACAGCTGGATGGGACCCTACCACTGGATACGGAACTCCCAACTTCCAGAAGTTGAAGGACTTGGTTCTCAGCTTTTAAGATGTATATAGAACTTAGATTACGAATCTAACCTGTAATTTATTTGCACTCACGCCCAAAGATCTCGCCCATGCCTATCGTGTTTTCGTGCGTCAAGGACAATATCGATCCCACGCTCTGCTGCCAGATCCTTCATTTTTTGTATCCTTTCCCTCTTTGGGTCATCCCAAAGTGCTTTGGAACAATCTAGTGTCTGAAGATTTCTCAATCGCCCATGTGGTCTTGTCTCCCTGACGAGATTAAGAACAAAGTCTAAAAAGGGAGAGATTTCATGTTCGGAAAGGCGTCGTGCGTTAGACCACAAGTTGATGTCCAAGAGCCTGAGATGCTGAATAGATTCCGGTAACCGCACAGGGCTTGCCTCTAGAGATCCTAAACGCGACCAAAGATAGTGACCAGATAGTTGAGGCATAGGAACCCTGAGGCTTTTGAGGCTAGTGAGTTGGTGGTAGCAATCTTTGAAATCGATGGGCTTAGAAATGCCTGCCCCATCGTCAACAGCATCTCCCACCCACTCAACATCACAGTTGTCGACACACAGATCCAACTCTTCAAGAGATGCTGCATGATGAACCAGGCTCTTAGCTATTGTTGTCCAGTTCCGCTCATTCTCCTCGAGGTCGAATGAGAAGTGAAGGTAGAAATATCTCAAACTGCTACAAGATCCAAGGAGATCTGAGAGTCCATCACTCGATAAGGTAGTCTCTTTGATAGTAATAGATTCAATAGATGAGGTACCCTTCGGAAATGGCATGCAATATTTGTCTTTGATATAATTCTGGACACTTTCCTCAAGATCGTTGTACTCTTGATCACCAAGTCTATATGTTTTGAGGTTCTTGAGATTGGGGAGATAGAGAAATGGTGTCAGATACTTGAGCCCAACAATACTTTCGACACTCTCGTGCCGAAACTCGAGTTCTTGAAGCTTGGCCAGTGGCAGCGGTGCACTTGGTTTGAGGTCTCTGCTCTCAAAACGAAGAGCTAGTTGTTTTGCAAAGCGTAGAACAAGAGGGCCTTCATCATATCCTGGCGTTGGATCAAAGTCTGGAATCGTCACACTGAGGCTCGTCAAGTTCGTGGCCCATGCCAGGACGAGAACAGCAATGGCGTCGTCGTTGTCCTCGAGGATGCGGGCACATATATATGTTGACTCAGCGAGTGTCGGGACAACTTCTTCAGCTGCCCAGGCGAGCATTTGGAGATTTTCGCGTTTCATGGGGACACGAGCGGCGTCGCGGTCCTGGCTACTTTGGAAGTATGAGAACGATAGAGTCTTGACTTGTAGACGATATTCAGGATGACGTAGAAGCTCGAGGGCTAGTCTTGAAATTGGCGGACATGGTGAATCGCCGTCGTAGTAGCCGTAGAATCCTTCATCGCTCCAGTGACGAACGCGAAGAGGACTGGCGAGCTGATTGAAATGTTTGTTGACGAGAGTGACGTTGAAGATGCTGGAGTGGTTGATGTCGGAAAGATGTGTGAAGATACTTGTGAGGATCTCATTCGGGATATCTTTGAGGCGAGTCATGGCGATCTTTTCTCATGAGATTGATAGAATGATGGAAGATATTGTTTCGCGCTAGTTTGGAGATGTAAGACGCGAATCAGGCAACAATATCACGTGCTTGACCAGACTGACACATGATGATTTGGACATAATGGATTGTAACCTGTTATAAACAAGAATTTGGTTCTCTAACTGAGTCAATTGATCGAATTTCGTATAACTGTAGTATTAATATCACATTATGTTTGAGCGGGTACTAAGGCGGCGTTCGTTTTGAAGACTTAGTACAACTTGCACGGCCGACTAACCGAGTTACTTAGACCAATCATGAAAGTCTGAGGCTTATTTGTGTACCTCATCTTGAAATGAAACTTGATTATTATATTGTTCAAAGTTCTTGCAAGCCTTGGACTCACTGCAATCGCAGACCGAACTTGGTTAACAAGCCATCGTAGTTCACGGACCTACACAATGTAATCTGGATTCCCGAAAATTAGCTGCAGCGGCTACAGAAGTGGAATATGGCATGGCAGCTTGGGGTCAGTTATTTATATGCTGTAGTTCGTAATGGTTGGGGAATAGGGCCAACTCACTTTCAACGGTGTAAGTCAACTTAAGAATGACCGACGGACCCACGCTCTCGCTTTGCTGGCTAGCCAAGCTTTCCTATGGCTCAGCTGGGACGCCGGGAGTTAAGACCGGTAGTTATAAAGCCCTAATCTGCCGCTGGGTAAGCTCAGCTCCAAAATGCTCCGACGGAGTGACAAGCCATCCACGCATCTCCCCGATCCGCGGTGTCCTCGCACCCCGGTGACAGTTCTCCCGAGCCTCCGTGGCCTTATCAAAAACTTAATTGAGCTAAATTACGTAATAGGCAGTCATTTCAAACATGTGACGGCCATGAAGCTATCGTTAGTCATGGTCCCCAAGACCCAGTCAGATCATAGCATGTCTCGCAAGCTAAACCCAATTCCGACATCTCTATCAAAACGGAGTTTATCTCTATGGACGATTTAACACTGGCGGGTCCCTGCATATCAACATCTGTTAGTAAATACCTCAAAAACTTGTATAAAACAAGTCAAGATCAAGGTAGATCTTAATTTGTCCTTATCGGCGAATACCCACGTGGCTCCAGAGATAGAAAAGCCAACGGGCTTTAGCCAGCCTTGCGCTCCGTCTTCACGTGTCAGTGATACTTGCGTCATGAGGCTAAAAAAAGTGGCATGTCATTATAAAATTTTTAATATGGAAATGTTGGGGAATCAGTCGTAGGGAGCAGCGGTGCAATCTTTTGCCCGTGTCTTATGACCATTTTACGTATTCCGCGTCAGCCTGTTTTGCCATTGTCAAACCCATAAAGAGGCGTGATGGCATCGCTACCATGAAAGACCTTTGTTCAAGGTCAACTATGTTTTGTTCCTTATCTCATCAGCCCTGTCGATAAATATGGACCTCGAAGAAGATCCCAAAGTCATTGTTTTGCAGTCACAGAAGCCACCGAGGTTCCGGAATCTCGGGCTGGCGCTGCGAGTCCTGGCTCTCTCTGTTGCGATCGCTGGCATTGTGGTTTCAGCTATTCCTGCATCAAGGACCGCCGTCGCTATTGGGATACTTGGACCTGCAGTAGGTCTATCATCACTCTTTATTAAGACATGGACTAAACAGTCAGTTCATCACGACTCTCTGCTGGGTATTAGTAGAGCTTGTCTGCTCAGTGACCAAGACTCTCCCAACCATTCGCCCGTCATTCAGCCTCGTTATCCATTGCTTCATTGCCCTTGGATCCATTGCTTGCCTTGCTTGCTTCGGATGGTTCAGAGATTGGTGGCCTGGAGGCAACGCCCTTGACGACGATACAGAGCCATCAGAGCCTTTGTTCCTCGCCGCACTGGTGCTAGCCTGTGTTTCGACGTAAGTTACAAGTGCCCTATCTCATATCGACATGTTCCGAAACCTAACTTCATACCTAGGGCCATTGAAATCAGTCTCTGCATAATCGGCTTTCTGGCGTGAATCGCCTTCCCACTCCCGACGAAACGAACGATGATGTAATGATAGATATATGGAAGCGCGAATGTAATGACTCATTACGAATTGGCATGTATTGGAGTACGGTTGATATACTTGGGTTTATGTCTGGATATCAAGAATGAACGACCGGGGCCCTAGAATGTTTGGAAAATTATGCTTCTGTCCCCAATGCATTTATTTAGACCACGAGCATCGAACTATTTTTTACTATTATTTATATTGCGACAGCTTAGACACATATCATTCTTTTCTACTTTCATCAACTTGTTCTGCGGATATCTCGGATGATCTCCCCCAACGCTCCGAGTCGATGACATCTAGTGCTTATCGTTGCTTATGATCAATGTGCGACGCCGCTATATCTTAGGTGAGATTGACTTGATCCAGTAATCGCGGAGCGACATTTAATGCGACGTGACACGATTTCAAGCCACTTTATAAGAGGCTTTTGAATGTCAACCGAGGAGACACTCACACTCAACTTTTCACTACACAAGTCGGCCTTGGGAAGACCTGCCAGTATCATGGATATGAAGAAGCAACACATCGTCATTGCCGGCGGAGGCTTAGGAGGTCTCACTGCAGCATGTCGACTAGCACGCGACGGCCACAAAGTCGACCTGTTTGAGAGATCTCAATCGCTATCCATCGCAAGCGGAGCCATTTTTGTTAGATCAAATGGCGTGAGATGTTTTTACCGATGGCAGATGCGCGAGGCCTTTGAAGCTGTGACTGCCCCGATCAAGGAGCATGAGACGCGTAATGGCAACACGAATGAGTTGTTACATACTCTCAATCCTGGGATTTACTCAGAATTTCCGGAGTGGTCAACTGACCGCCAAGCATTGCAGACCGTTCTATATGATGAGGCATGCAAGGCCGGAGCCAAGGTGCATTTTGGCAATGAGGTTGTCACAATTGAAGAGGATGACCAAGCCGCGTATGCAACGTGCAAGGATGGCAACAGAATCACAGCAGATTTGGTCTTGGCAGCCGATGGGATATCCTCTCGTCTGCGATCTCAGATTCTTGCTGATGTTGACCCATCCCGCCTCACTGTGATCCGGGCGCCTTCGACACATTATCCAACTGAGATTCCAGCCGATATGCTCGCCAACGACGAGAGAACCAAATCCCTTTGTCAAGAGCCCGAGTCAGAGAATGGCATCATGTGGGCTGGCCACGGCGGTTATGCCATTGGCAAGTACAATCACCATCGAAGCCTGTTCAACATTATGTTCTCGATTCAACACGGTGCTGCAGACGGCGAAGCCAGCGAACAGAAGCTCTTCGATGCGACTGATGACAGTGAAGTAGTCAAGAGCTTCTTCTCGTCGTTCAATCCCACCGTCGTTGCTCTGGCAAACATGGTGCAGAGCTGCTCCCGTTGGCGCCTAGCTAGACTGGAACCTTTGGATACATGGTCGAGTCCGAATCGGAGGCTGGTCCTTCTTGGAGACTCTGCGCATGCGATGCTTCCGAACTTGGCAGAAGGATTCAGCTCTATTGTGGAGGATATAGATGCGTTGTCCATACTGTTCACGGAGAGCAGCCGGGACGTGCCGGAGATAATCGAGTTATGGGAGAAGACTCGCATTCCTCGAGTGACTAGGCTTCAGAATGGCTCAACGTGGAATTACAAGTTGTACAACTCCGGCAAACCGCCGGGATCTGAGTTGACGGACGAGCAGAGAGCGTTACCGATGGGTGAAGGAGACGGCAATGCACCATTCAACACTCTGCCTTTTGATAAATGGATGTTTGACTACGACACGGCTAAAGAGGTAAATCACAACGACCCATCATATGTGACAACACATTCTAATAGTGACTAGGTCCGACTTTCAATGAAAGCCTAGTTGTCATAAGTCAGCGACTGGAAGGCAATCTTTCACTTCAAGCCTTGCTCATAGTTTGGTCCTGCCAGCAATAAACTTTACTCCATCACGAATCCTTATCAAACTGGGTCATTTTTGCTTTGCATGATTGACCATTCCAGCCGTAGCCACGCATAAAGTGCAAAAAGTTATCTAACGCATCGATAATACTAACGCCGGACAGCTTCTTCAGCCTGTCAATGAACTGATGTCGGCTCCTCGGCCACTGGTGCATTATTATGGAATGAAATGAAATCTATTATCCTCTATTGTAGCTTTATCATTTTAGCTATCAAAGTTGCGGTATGGGCATTGGACCGATTCGTTCTTGTCCTGTAGACATAGCTGGCGGGCCTCGCTAGTGCCAACTGCACCGTAAGCGGTCAAATCTGGACTGACTCCTATCGCATCATACTTCTGCAACAGGTTACGAACTTTGCTCTGTGCAGCTTTTCGCTTCTGGGGAGTTCCGAGCAGATTATCCAACACCCACTTCGGCTGTAGGGCGATTACCGGCACACTCATATGTCTGCTCCATCGCTTCTGATGCGCCGGCGTTAACATGACCGGGAAAACAGGCTCTCCATTGAAGCAAAAAGTCCACTTAGCGTCCTCTGTGTCTTGCGGGATGTCCTCTGGCCAAGGTCTTGGATCGCAGATACGAAGGCCGCGAAGCATGTCCCAGAATGTCTGGTTATGCTCTTCGACAGTACGCTGCTTCTCGGAGGGGGCGCCAATGATGACGAGGGATGTATTGGGGCCCAGAGAGGTTGACATACGAAGATACTCGCTCAGAGCTAGAGCTACCTTGCGTACATTACGAGGCTCTGATGGGTTGTCTGAATCGAGGAAAACATAGCGATGATCGTCTGATCGATAGCCCATAGTGGCGTATACGCAAGGAAAGGTCTTCATGCCGCTTCCCTTAGCCAGTATTGTGCTTTTGAAATCTTGATACGCAAGGCCTTGCCAAGTATCCTTGTCGAACTGAGTCTCTACCTCATTCCTGATGGCAAGTCAGCCTTGCAAGTACAACGGATCAGTCAGTTTGCTCACCTCGTCAACAGTTCTGCTAATGGAGATAATCGAATTTCATTGCCGCCATCGGTGTGTAAGGCGGGTTCCTCCTGTTTCGACACTAGTGTCCTGAGTTTGGAGCCATTCGTGAGAAGTCTCAACTTCTTTACGAGCTGATTGATAGAGGCTTTTCGAAATTGTATTAGCCTGGTCACTACCGTGATGGCAATTAATAGGATGACGGCATTGATTGCAAGCTGCATGATGGGGAAAGGCTAGGGATACGTGGAAATACACGTCATATGTTCAAAGACAGGTATCTCTGGACAAACTAGTTCAGCATTAATGGTAAGTGGTCACAGGCTCAACTTATATGTAATGTCATAGTGGCAACCCAGCATCGTGGATAGCACAAAAGGACGGATTAGGATGTCATTGACGTGGATTGACTGAATTTCTAGGATCGGCAGCTAGTCTTGGATCGAGCTGACAGGCTTCTGGGAAGGATCCGTAGCATGGAACCCCTGATAGCGTCATGGCTATTGCTGACATTGTGTAGTGATGAGTAGGACTAATGAAATCAACATGATGTATGCGCCAAGCGATGATGCACACAACATCCCGACCGGACCGTTGCCTCCGATGTGTCGGGTGTGGAGTGTAGACTGGTGTAACGAGGTAAGGCGCGCAGTGCAAGCATCGGCTGTCAGGTCTATCAATAGAAAGAATAGCCAGGGTAATCTTTTCATCTGATCAGGGTATAGACCATTTTACAGTAGCTTTTCGTGTATAGTGAGTGGTGCAGGCGTCTTCTAGGGCTCCCCGAGATAGTTCAGCGATCGATGCTAGCGCTACCGGGATGACAGATTGAGTCTGGGGAAAAGTGGATGTGGAAGCATGAGCCGCTGAGGTCATGCCCCTTGATCGTCGCATCATCGACAACGGAATGCTGCGGTCACAATCTGATCAACATTACCGTGAGTTCTCGTAATATTCGTCACTGCTAGTATGCAAATCAACTGCTCTGGGTTAGGTGACTCAGCTGATTGATCAAGATCCAGTAAATGATCTACACTGGGTGGAAGGAAACCCGCAAAGCCATGTTATAGATTCAAGTCTTGATTAGGCATAGCCTTTATGTCTAATGATGTGAGGTTTGCAGCAGAGCATAACTAGGCTACGGTAATCTGCCGACTATTGAGGATGTTGAACACTACAAAGTCATGGAATACCTCGTAGCACAATGGCTATCCCGTGCCTCACCATATTTACCATTTCAAGGTTTAATTTACCATACTTCACCGATCACAGCCCCTGCCGAACTCCCGGAATGGAGGATACTAGACAATTACCCGATGGCATCATCGAACTTGCGCCGCGCACAGGAACTTCCTTCTTCGTCAACAAGGGCCAACGCTTGACTGTGATCGATCCCAAGGGCGGTCAAGTCTCCGACCTTGTGGCATTCAACCAGCACGACACAGACGAGGTCATATCCAACGGCCGCACATTTGACTATGCAGACACCATATACCTAACAACCAACCACCCGCTGTACTCAAACCGCAGCAATGTCATGCTCAAAATCGTCGAAGACACTTGCGGACGTCACGACTTTCTGCTTACGCCGTGTTCCAAAGATACCTTCCGCATCATTTACGGCGACAAGGAGCCGCACCACGGCTGTTTCGGCAACCTCTCCCTTGCGCTAGGCAAACATGGCGTCGCGCCAGATCGCATTCCTTGCGCATTCAATTGCTTCATGAATGTGCCTGTAGACGGGAAAACGGGGAAGTTCACAGTGGAGCCGCCTATCAGTAAAGCTGGTGATCACATCGACTTTATCGCGGAGATGGACCTTATTGTTGCGATTACTGCTTGTTCAGCCGGCAAGTCTAATGGCGGTAGCTTTAAACCCATTCAGTACAAGATAATTTAGAGAAGAATGAAAGAAATGCTAGGCATGCATCTTTCCCCACGGTTTCTGCGGTTTCACAAGGGTCTCAAAATGGACAAGTGGTGATGCTGATATTTGACGGCGCGTCATTGATCTTCTGAAAGGTTGAATTCCAGCTTACACGCGCAAACGGCAATCTGCAAAAGGCCTCGGCTGTTTTCTACCCGTCTTAAAAATAGGTGATAGTAAGTAATCGCGTAGGTTTTGAATAATAAAAGTCTTGGACGTCATCTATGGTTCATGATTGGATGTAAGCACTTAGGGACGGGTAGATACAGATGATGCCTACACAGCCGATCGATCACTAATCCGGCTACGGCCCGCCAGATCGATCGTCTGGGGACCCGATGCAAGGGTACTGATATGCCCCCATATCTAGGCTATCCCTTTGACCTTCTTTCCTGCGACCTCTCAAGATACATGCTGAAGATTCTCAGACTTCAGGGATTCTTGACAGGGACCTTTTGCCGCAGATTGTGCCAGACTAGTCAATTTATGATTAGTTCTCAACCATCTACGTAGAAGTCTCGGGAAAGTACAATGACAAACAAGGGCTCACTTGAAGATGCTGTGCAAGGCAAAGGAGTTCATCTCGACAGCGATAATCGCATATGCTGGGACGAAGATGCTGACCAATACCCCCGGAACTGGAGCTTCGGAACCAAGACATATACTGCGGCTCTTATATGCTGGTTGGAGATGTACATGACGGCAATCAGTTCCTCTGGGGTCAGTTTGGTCCCTGCTACGGATATATCTCTGCTAACAATGTTCCAGACGGCTACTGCAGACTCAGCACGAGAGGAGTATGGAGTCAGCAGAACGATGGCCTATTTCGTTTTCGTCACCATGTAAGTTTCGAGACTAGTCAGTGTCAATCCTATTGCTGATTCGAAAACAGATACTTGCTGGGTCAAACCATAGGTAGCATATTCTGCTCACCCATCTCAGAGGTATTCGGACGGCGAACCATATATATCCTTGCAGCAGCACTTTTCTGCATCTCTTCAGCGATAGTGGCCGCGGTGCCGTCAATAATCGGCGTTTACTTTGGTCGATTCTTCCAGGGCGTGGCTGCGGCGATCCCCGCAACTGTCGCCTTTGGCAACTTTGACGACATGTACAACGCTGAGCATAGGATCTGGGTCGTCTACATTTATACCATTCTTGGTATGCTGGGACTGGCACTGGGCCCTATCTACTCTACATACATCACCTCGAGCATAGGGTGGTAAGTCTATAAGTCATCTGGATGTTTTCTGGACTGACATTGAACTAGGCGCTGGGTATACTACATCTCTACAATCGTCATGGGTGCCACAGCTTTTGCATGCATCTTCACGAAGGAGTCAAATGCAAACCAATTACTCGACAAAATTGTCAAAGAAGTACGAGAAGAGACTGGAATCGAAGATGTCAAGTCCGGCAATGAAGACGGAGAAAAGCTTACACTGTCCAGCTTTGCGCAGAACGCTCTCTTCCGACCCTTGCAGTTCCTTGTCACGGATCCCCTGGTCTTTTTCTGTGCTGTCCTCTGCGCCATCGCATTTGGCCTCATCTACGGCTTGACGGAATCACTGACCATCGTCTACACTGCGCCACCATTCAACTTTTCGCAAAACAGCTCCAGTCTTGCGTTCCTTGCCATTGCAATCGGCGAGGTGCTCAATATCCTTCCCCGGATCTATGACGCCCACATATACAAGAAATACCGCAGAACACACCGACGCATCCTCCCAGAGAGCAAGATCACTTCGTTCGCCATTGCCGCTCCGTCTCTTGCTATCGGTCTCTGGCTCTTCGCTTGGACGATTCCACCGCGGGTCACGAATGTTCCTTGGCCTGTCAGCATGATTGGTCTTGTAATGATCGGATTCAGTGCCAATGATTTTAGTTACGTGCTTTTTGGATACGCCACTGACAGCTACGGTGAATATGCTGCCAGCGCTGTCAGTGCCATCAGCTTGACGCGCACACTGACAGCAGCGGTGTTTCCTCTCTTTACCCATCAGATGTATACAGGGCTGGGTAGTAATGTTGCAACGAGCATCTTGGCCGCGGTGGCGAGTCTGTTTGCGTTCACGCCATTCTTATTCTTGAAGTATGGATCAAGATTGAGGCATCGAAGCAAGTTTGCGGCGGATGATGAGCAGGCTCTGGAGCAGGAGAATCTCCATATGAAGGATAAGGAGTAGATATTACCATTTACACAGGTCTATTCAAGTCCAAGGCCTTCCGCCCATGTTTCTTACAAGCTACATGAGAAATAGAACAAGCAGGCTCGATTGCAGGTCACAGACTTTTGGCCAACACAACTGCACTTGGGTCAATGTCCCTAATCATGCTTGTGATATGGTTCAGTCTTGATTAGCATATTCCCGGGTACAATATCTCGAATACAAATTTTATTAATGGAATTGTGTCAACCCTATCTTGCTCATTTAGGGCCAGTTTCACCAATAGGAGGACAAGGGCTAGGAGTCATACCCATCAGCTCCCAAACACCACCCCCTTCATGAGACTTGTGAATAAATGAGAACTTGATGCCTTTCTCCCGCGCTAAATCGTTTACCGGTTCATATATATCTTCGTCTATGCCACCACCATACACAAACAAAAATATCTCTAGAGTTTTCAGTTCGCAAAGACGGGCACCGGTGCCGCAGGCCTTCAGTACAGTACACAGTATTTCGACCAACTGCAGAACCTGTGGTCGATAACATGCAAGATTGCATAAGAGACCGAGATGCTCAAGTGATCTCGGTAGACAATCCAGCATATTCTCGTTTCCTGGATCATCATGGTAGTAGATGACATGAATATCCATAGTAAGGCGTTTGAGCTTATTCAACTGTTTAAAGCACTCTTTTAAACACTCCAGACCGATAGTTGACCCGTATTCGAGGCTTACGTCGGGCCCGAAGCGGTGCCCCTCGAGATCGAATCCGAGCTCCTCCAGAGATGCTGCATGGAGCAGTAACGCCTGTCGAACAAGAGTGAAGCTATAATGTGGACGATCAATAATATAGCCGGGATTTTGCAAAGCAAAGACGAGCTTCTTCAGTCGCTTGCAGGCGCTGAAAACAGTGAGCAGTCCTTGGTACGTGAGAGAAGTGTAGTCTAAGAACAACTCCTCAACAGGTGAAGTCCCAACAGGAAACCGTGTCTCGTAGATATCAAAATCTAAGCCCAACCTGGCATGTTCATCCTTCTCTTCTGAGATGCTTTTGATTGGTGTCGTGTCGGAAAAAAATGAGACAACTAAAGTCTTCACATTCGGAAGGTGAAAGAATGGTGCCGCACATTGAATGTTTCCAGGATCTTCTTCAGCGTCATACCATCTAACCACAGCGAGTTTCAGGTTCTCTAATGGCCGTTGGGGACCACTATGCCTCAGAGTCAAAGACACAAGGTTTAACACCAGCAGTCTTGAGTGTTGATAGTACGGAATCGTAAGCTCGAGGCTCTCGACTCTGGTGCAAAGAACTAACAGAAGTGCTGCTACCGAGTCTAATTTTCCGTCGACTAATCCATCGCACCAGCCAGGATCATTGGCAAGCTGCGGAAATCGTTGACGAGCTACGAAAGCAAGTTCATCAAGCCCAGCGACAACCAACGGGTCATCTTGTTCGACACAAATCAGATCATCGATGATTATCGATTTGACGTTTCTTTGGAGGTGGGGATTTCGCACAAGATGCAGTGCAAAGCGAGCCGGTGCCTGTTTATATAGGATCTCGAGATAAAACGGCCAATGGCGGACAAGAAGCGGTGAGGCGATTCTGTGGAGTCTCTTATTGACATATACGACTGGGAAAAGCGCTAGACGATCTGAATCGCATATAAGGGTGCAGATATCAGTGAGTAGCTCATCTGGGAGGTCCAGCAGTTGTCCCATCCTGCACATCTTGACACGAGTCGTGAGTGAAATAGGCAGATTATCGACTGTTGCGGGGTTGCTGATGAGATTGGGATGAGATGAGATTGTCACGTGCTAATTCGATTATCCAGTGTGCCAGGGTCATATTAGAGAATGAGGAATCACGATGTTCGCAATGTTATACAGCAAAGCAGTTTGAACAGTTACGTGAATGAAATATATAATGACGAAATATGTAAATAGAGAAAAAAAGTGTCAAAGGCGACGGAAAAAGTTCTACTACATGGTCTATTTCTCAGTCTTGACATCAAAGCGGTCCAGGTTCATGACCTTGGTCCACGCAGAAATGAAATCCTTTACAAACTTCTCCTTCGCATCAGCACTACCGTAGACCTCAGAGATAGCACGCAACTCAGCGTGAGACCCGAGGACTAGATCAGCGCGGGTAGCTGTCCACTTGACGGACTTGGTGGAGCGGTCAGTGCCGGTCCAGAGCTCGCCCTGGCTGTCTTTCTTGGCCCATGAGTAGGCGGGCGATAGAAGGTTGACGAAGAAGTCGTTGGTGAGCTGGCCCTTCTTGTCGGTGAGAATACCGTTGGAGGAACTGTCGTAGTTAGCGTTCAAGGCACGGAGGCCACCGACGAGGACGGTCATCTCGGGAGGAGTAAGTGTAAGAAGAGCAGCACGGTCAACGAGGATTTCCTCAGTGCGAGCACGGGCAGTGCCATGTCCGTAGTTACGGAAACCATCAGCAAGAGGCTCAAGGTAACCGAACTGAACGAGATCAGTCTGGTTCTGCGTTGCGTCAACACGGCCAGGAGTGAAAGGGACCTTGACGTCCTTGAAGCCAGCAGCCTGGGCAGCCTTCTCAATAGCAGCAACACCGCCAAGGATAATCAGATCAGCGAGAGAGACCTTCTTGGATCCAGACTTGGTGTTGAAGTCCTTCTGAATCTTCTTCAGGGCAGAAAGAACCTGCTTGAGCTGCTTGGGGTTGTTGCTAGCCCAGTTGACCTGAGGCTCAAGGGCAATACGAGCACCGTTGGCACCGCCACGCTTGTCAGTTCCACGGAAAGTAGAAGCAGAGTTCCAAGCTGTAGAAACAAGCTTAGAAACATCAAGGCTAGCAGTAGAGAGGATAGTAGACTTGAGGCTAGAAATCTCAGCCTCGCCAATGATATCGCCCTTTTGCTCAGGGAGAGGATCCTGCCAGATGAACTTCTCCTTCGCAACCTCGGGTCCAAGGTAACGAGAAATAGGGCCGAGATCACGGTGGAGGAGCTTGTACCAGGCGCGAGCGAAAGCAGCGTTCATCTCCTTGGGGTTGTCGTGCCAGCGCTTGCAGATCTTGAGGTACGAGGGGTCGTTGATGAGGGCGAGATCGCTGGTGAGCATGGTGGGGCGGCGGAACTTGCCCTTGACGAAGGGGTCGGGGTACTCGAGCTTGCCGTTGAGAGCCTCCCATTGCTTGTGGCCTGCAGGGCTCTCGACGAGGGTCCAGTTGTTGCCGAGAAGAGACTTGAGGAAGTGGTTGCTCCACCTGGGATTTGTTAGTAAGAGTGAGACTGAGATGCAGAGAGGATGACGTACTTGGTGGGAGTAGTGGACCAGATAACCTCAAGACCGCTGGTCATCTGGTCAGGGCCGTTACCCTCGTTGACACTGTTGTGCCAGCCAAGACCCATCTCTCCAAGGTCAGCAGCCATGGGCTCAGGGCCAATGTTCTTAGCAGGAACAGCACCGTGAGTCTTGCCAAGGGTGTGACCACCAATGATGAGAGCAGCAGTCTCCTCATCGTCCATACCCATACGGCCAAAAGCAGTACGAATATCAAGAGCAGAAGCCTTGGGATCAGAGCTTCCATCAGGACCCTCGGGGTTGACGTAGATGAGACCGAAGTGCGTAGCACCAAGAGGCTTCTCGAGCTTATCGGCGCGCTCGTAAATGTCTGTGCTACCGTTGTAGCGAACATCGTTACCCTTGGGGACAAAGGTGGACTCGGCACCCCAGTAGATGGACTCATCGGCCTCCCAGGTGTCAGCACGACCACCGGCGAAACCAAGGGTCTCGAAGCCGCTGTGCTCGAGGGCGACGTTGCCGGCGAGGACGATCAGGTCAGCCCATGAGATCTTGCTGCCATACTTTTGCTTGATGGGCCCTATGATTTGTTAGATTTGGGGGTTTGTGTGACAGCTGTGTAACGTACAGAGCAGACGACGGGCCTTGTCCAGGTTCTGGTTGTCGGGCCAGCTGTCGAGAGGAGCGAATCGTTGTTGACCCTGAACATGTCAGCAAAACACTCGAGGATATGACATTGAGTTCATGACTCACCATTCCGGAGCCACCTCGGCCATCCATTGCGCGGTATGTACCAGCGCTGTGCCATGACATACGGATGAAGAGACCACCATAGTTGCCATGGTCAGCAGGCCACCAATCCTGAGATTCAGTGAGAAGTGCGTTGAGATCCTTCTTCAAAGCAGCAACTATAAATAAAATCAGTGAATAGTTCTCAATCCCGGAATCAGTGAAACTCACAGTCCAGAGACTTGAAGGCCTCGGTGTAGTCGAAGTCAGCACCCAATGGGTTATACTGAGGCGAGAACTGCCTCAAGACATCCAATCTCAAAGCACAGGGCCAAAAGTCCCTGGATCGAGTATCGCCACCAGCCTGGTTGCTAGCGACGCGGCAGATGCCAAAGTCCTCGGGGATTTCTCGCGGAGGAACAAGATTAGTGTCTGTGGCGCGCTTGGCAAAGGGCAGCCCTGGCTAGCGGCCAGAGGCACAAGGCTGGAAGCCAGCAGAAGTGATTGTACGTGCATGGCTGGGAGTATGTGCTGTGCTGTGAGGTGTGAAGCTGACAGACGAACGGACTAGAAAAACGGGCGGATTTATGTTTGGTTTTGTACCCGTAGTCGAGAGGCGAAAAGAAGAAGGTTACAGTGACGATCTACAGGGGCTGCTACAGCGCCAAGTCGGCAGTGTCAGTGCTATAGGGCCTTATGCCACAGGTCAGACGCTCGGATTAGCAATCGAGGCTCAGTTACAGTGCATCTTAGTCTAGCCATTGACGCATGGATCAAGGTCAGGGCAGGGTTTAGCAGTGACTGCGGTATCACAAGGATAAACCCAGCCTTTTCTTGCCTCTTCTAAGCAGTGTAATCCACACCAACGTCACTGACCCCTCCTGCTTGTTTCCCAGATAGTGATAGGCGGTGACGATACTGGAATCAGATGTCTCGTCCGTGGATTCTGCTCCTGTGGGGACGGAGTAGAATCTTGGGTTAACTTAGCAGCTAGGGCGTAAAAAACAAAGATCCCTGATAAGCGGCAATGCCAATTGAATCACACGCACCAACTGCCGACAGGGATGGTAAATCACAGGACTGCTATTGGTTTACGTGAGACTTGGGCCATACTGAGAAGGTGGTAGCTTGATATAAACTTTTGGAGAAGAGCAGTGAAACACATGGTTTAGAGTTTATCATTTACCCTTGAGGAATTGAACTTATGCATGTTATTTTCTTTATAATTTTCAGTAGAAGCTGATTAAGCTGTCTCTGTTGGAGATAGATTGGGCAGAGCGATTCTCTACTCGCCCTGCCAAGAGGTGATTATCCCACATATGATCCGACTACCCACTCTTGCTCACCCTGCCGTACCGCAACCAATCGGAATATTGTGAAACAGATTAGCTAGGTAAACGATCAATGCCGTGAGCACGGGCCGGAGTAAAAGTACCTACCTACAGTGGAGGTTCTCACTCCTCAGAGGCAAACAAACACCTTCTGGTGCAGTGTCACCTCGGGCTCTTCCCAAGTTCCCGATTACAGTGCAGTACGTAGTAACCCGAGACAAATTGGGCTGGCCTCGTCTGCTGTACAACCCCGTATTTTGCATTCGAATGCAGATGACTTTTGGTGTAATGTAATGTATCTCTCTTGTCTGCAAATTATCTGACCGCAGCCCAGGGCTCGGGCTTTGCTGACAATAAGCTAAATTCCATCCCTGCCGCTCAGTCGTCAGCAGTAAGAAACTATTCGTGCTTTGATTCGCACAGCTTGTTGCTTGGCTCATTTATCGTCACAACAGACCAGAAAAATAAGCATACGCAGTCACAAACTGCGGTCGCATTCTGGGTCCGGTCGATCCATGTACCCGAACATTTGGGCCATACAATTCTCAACAAGTCATCACCAACAAAGCAAATTAAAATCTGCATACATACTCATCCCATCTACCAAGACATTTTTTTGCTAATAATAGCAATGCCCTTCTGCAGCCGACATCTTGGCTTCACAAATCCCGCAGCTCAAATGGTCTGATCCCGTAGCAATTCCCTTGTGATCGATCCTCTAAACCATCCAATATCACCATGAATTCATGGGGTTTCATGCAGCGGCAACTCTATCTAGAATGTCACATCCCGCTTTGCGAGCCCATTGGTCCTCGCTACGCAGTGGCAATTTCGCCCGGCCGTCCCCATCCCTGATCCCAGGCCTTTATCAACCATTTATCAGTAGGATTCAACGGTTTTCCCCTCTCGAAGAAGAAGCTGCAAAGACGCAAGTTGCTGTTCCCTTCTGCATCGACATGGCGCAGCTGCAGTGATGCAACTTTCGCAACAGAGCCGCGACCCTGCATAGACACATAATCACGATCCCAGCCACAAAACGGTGAATCAATTCGTGCGATTTCTTAACCGACCTTAGCAGGAACTCTATTATTAGCTCTGCGCGCATTTGGGTACCTGCATTACTATTGCCTGCCACTTCATAGGGTCTTTGAAGCTTTCCATGGATGTCTGTCTCTCTCTCTCTCTGAGCAGTGCCGTGAATGGACATACCGTAATTGTGCAGGTCCAGAAAATTGATTTGGAATCATGCGGAGTAAATCAGGCAGTCGAGGTAAGCTAAACAGGGCAATCGTGCGGGGGAGAAACATCCATCATCACGCCAAGGCAGGGGAGCAGGGGTTATAGCGCTCGCTTCGCCACTGTTGACGCTGACCTTGGAATCACTGAGCGCTAAGCTTTTTCCGGTCATTGGAAGCGTTCTGAATGTCTTCAAAAGTTCAAAGTTTACAGTTCTCGTCGGTAGTCTTTGCTGCGATTCGCTCGTCTCACGATGGTTTTGGTTTGAGTACGGGTAGCGGCGAGTATACAGCTTGACATGGAGCCAGGACGCGTTGCACTCGTATGACGGACGGGTTGGACCTTACCCTAAACTGTAGAGTTTAGATGCTCTGAGGGGAAGTGACATGCTCCGAATACCCTCAATTGGGGAATAGTCGCGGGATAGCGATCATAGCATTTCGGCATGACGCTGCGGTAATTGAGGAATCAATCTATCTTCGGTCCGACAGCTGTTCTTCTCTACGGCATCGTCGGCAGCATCATAATATCACTGCGATATATCCATGCTCATCGTACGTCGTTCATTAGCGTTTCCATCATTAGTATTAAACATTAGTCTGTACGCTATGTCCCGCATCTAGCTCCAGGGTATACCCTTCTCTCAGTTCCTGATCTATCCCAATTAAGGCGTCGCTTATCGTGATATCCTCTGTTCGCACCCGATTCTATCCAAACAGCCTTTTCTATCCTTTGAAATATTCGTTACCCTTGCTGACTGAAAGACGGAAGACGTCCCTTTGCCTCCAGTGGGATATTTTTTCGGAAATTGGAGTTTCTCGGCATCAACCTCAACCTTGATCGGCAGATCTCCCTCGTATTCCTCTTCTTCATTATCACTGCGCGTATCTTCTGCATTTCCACCACGAAGCACTCGAATGACCAACTTGACAATCATGACGAACCACACAAGCATAAGTGCCTCCAGAAACAGAAGTCCGCTCACGAACAGTGTCTTGATAGTGTAGTCGTAGCATACCCTCCCATTGGTGTAGATCAATGGCTCGAGCAGATAGAAATAGCCGTCTGCCGGAACCTCTTGAGGACCAATGATGTTCTTTCCTGAGCCAACGAAGCAGTTCGGCCCGGTGATGGCCAGACTATGCGCGTAAACAGACCAGCATACCATCGGGAACGCAGTATGGCGGCACAGCACCCAGCTTACAACGAATGCGCCGAACATGAAATCGCACAAAGACTGTAACTTCATGTACTTCAGGCACTTGGCGATCGAGAAAACTAGATCGTTAAAGTCCATGAGGATGAGGACGACATTGCCGACGCGAGTGAGGCCATATCGATACGAGCAGTACACCAGAGCAATTGTAACGACGTGGTGAGAGAGCATCTGCCAGTGGTCCTTGCGACGCTTCTCGATATTGATGACAATCATCTGCTGAAGCCAAAAAGCCAATTGCGCGAGCATGTAGATCTTCATCAACCCGGATATTTCGCGATTCGGCCAATTCGTCCACATAGCATGCAGATCCAACCAATACGACGAAGACGCATAGATGTACTGCCGACATTAGTTAAAACCCCGCATCTAATTGGCGAAGAGCTCAATCATACCGTGCCAACAGACCAGCAAGTGGCATAGTAAACCACCATCCAAGCCTGTTCCTTGAACCGCATGGATCTAGCCCTCCCCAGTCCCCAGGCGGCCGCCAACGGGTCCAGAACGAAGCGCATAGTAGCATCCCGCAGACCCGTCAACACCACGATCAGAACGGCCACGAGGTAATTGTCATCGAACCCGACGCCATACTCCCCCGTGAATTCGTCTCGGTACGAGAGCGACGTGAGTTTGGCGGTGAGGGGACGTGTAAGACCGTTGCATTGCGCGATGAGCAGAGGCGCTAGAATACCGAGGCATATGCCTAGGGAAGTCAGTATTGTGGAAACGAAACGGGCGCCGAGTGGGATGGTTTGTATTTACCCAGTTGGTTATCGATAAGCCATTGCTTCACGGAAGTTTGTTCTTGACATCGTTTTGAGCGTAGTTTTGCTGCCATATCGACTTTTCCTAATTGATGCAGAGTGAAAAAGGAACTCGTGTGGGATACAGATTTATATGGTTTCGGAAATAAAATGGAAAAGCATGTCATTTCTACAATAAATTTATCCCAGGGATTTGTGGCCGTCAAATAAGGTGATCATCGACTCACGTATGGGACCATCACGCCGCCCGCGGGGTTCCGAGATGATTCGCGAAAAAAAGAACCGAGTGAATGCGAAAAAGATTGGATGTTAAATTGCGATGCGCGTATGAAATGATCGGCGTGTTCGTGTTCGGAGCTAATGGGTTGACTTTTAGGGGTCGCATCTGGGATCATGAGTTTATCTGGCATGATGGGAGATCTGTTGAAGCTTACTTTGTTCAACGTTTGCGCTTTGACATTGATCGGCTCTTGATGGGATTGAATGACACCTCGCGATCGGATTGAATGCGGTTGACTACCGTCTTTGAGGTGAAGATTCAGCCTGCGAGTACAGGTGGCGGACGACAATACGATATTTTCTTTTATCAATCTGAAGTTATGCTGAAAGCCTTCCAAGATGGCCAAGACATCTTCTTAGATTGAGCTAGAATACTCTGGCGTTCTTACCGCTGTTCTTACCAGACAAATATTCCTGTCTCATCTTCTCAGCATCATCAGGCTTCCATTCCCCGATTTTGACTTGAATATTATGCTTCACGACTAGTTCCAAGAGCTCCTCAATCGCATCAGTGTCCGCGACAAGAGAGCCGATCAGTCTGATATCACGGAATATGGCGTTCTGATGAGACAAGGTAATGCCCTTCTCAGGCTGACCCAGGGGAACCATGGTTCCGTGATACCCTTGCTTTGGCAACTTGAGTTCCAATATGATCAAGTGCACCGATGCCTATGGACTTGAGCTCTCTTGATGCCTCCATACATGGTGATGCCAGCACACATCATACAGGCTGCAGAGGGGAAGTCGAGTGAGTCTGGGAGTTTGACAGTAAATTGAGTGTCGCTGAGAATAGTAAGTGCTTTACTGGTTATGATAACATGGCTGCTGGTCTTGCGCTGCCATGTACTCTGCCCATACCCCATCAGTCGTGATCCTTTTCATCAGT
The DNA here is from genome assembly GCA_020615335.1 of Fusarium pilosicola. Lineage (NCBI taxonomy): Eukaryota > Fungi > Ascomycota > Sordariomycetes > Hypocreales > Nectriaceae > Fusarium > Fusarium pilosicola. Next base: position 213,290 of record JAGQDI010000027.1, on the reverse strand, counting down.
GGGCTGTCACAGTATATCAGCCTCCCAGCCTTACAGCCAGGACACTTCCCTGTCATCAAATCAGCATATCCATCTCCGCATGAGCTGATATCTTACCGCAGCAGCTGTCAAAGTTGAGACAACCAACTCGATCACCTTCCGCAAACCCTGGAACCTCAGATCCGACTTCAACAACAACTCCAGCTGGCTCATGTGACCCAATGAACGGTAGTTTTGAACCAAAAGCATTCCCAAAGGCCATAGACGACTCAATTACACATTGCTAGAGATCTATCCATCCTACCTTCCGCAATCGAATGGTAAATGGGAGGAAATAGTGTCTTTGCATAGCAAACGATTGAAAAGGATTTGTAGACGCAGAGGCCATGAAGGATCGCGTCAAATGTGCGTGGTAAATTCACAGCAAAGACACTCTGATCATGTCCAGCTCCAACTTTGGAGGATACATGAAGCACCACTTGGTCTTCTGTTCCATGGTAGTGATAGGTAAATTCTTATAAAAATATCTTATATTGAACTCAGATTGAAGCGCTCCTCACCCCAGCACACTGGGTGTCGAGTAACTAAGCTGAGGGCGAGATAATATCATCATCGTTCTTGTATGTTAAAGAACAGATAACTACACTGCAGTGTCATTGAGAACCCGCATGACGAACATGATGGTTCGTCTGTGCCCCCAGTTCCCAAGAAAGATAAATTCGAGCTCAGACTGAATCGTTCGCTCCATCCACGCCTCGCGTCACCAAGGGTGATGAGTGTACGGCAGCAGCATCATCGCTCATAACATCGAAGGATCCAAAGGGTTCATGTGTGGTTTAGCATGAACCCGTATACATGCCCTCTCAGGGTCATTCCCCCAGTCCGCAACAGTCCCCGTGGGATTTAGGACATCGAAGGAAAACCAACGAGTCAGGCTGGTCAGACCTTTCCCAAAAAAAAAAAAAAAAAAAAAAAAAAAGTACATTCAGAGGGGGCGTTCATTGATGATAAGAAATATTCTAAGTCGGCCATGGGCGGTGACAACCTTTTATACTTGGGAGACAGGGTGGGATAAGCTTTGGCTTTTGGCCACAATGAATTCTAAATGACAAACATCCTTTTCAATCTACAAATAAGTGCGATGGCTGCCTAATTTATGTCGTGTTGCGTCGCAACTTTGCAGCTCTGCAAAGGTGTCCCCAAACTCAGACTGAATCCTTGGCATTTCTCAAGACATAAGCCATTGAGAGTCGCGCTGGTATTACAGTATCATCATTGTTCACTTTGACACTCCAGCACTTTGTTTTATTGACAGTATCCTTGGATCAGGAAGATACGTCCCCCGAGTTCGAGCCGCTTCTCAATGCAAGGTGTTGTTCGACTGCATCGTTTCCTGATTTCTGTTAGTTGCCTTCTTCTGTACAGTGTTATTGTTGATCAGGAACAAGGAGTCGAGGGTCGCCAAACGAAAAGAACGAGCCGAATGAGCTCATGGGACACGAACTATCCAATTGTCAAACTGATTGCATGCTCTCGGCGTGGCGTTCTCGAAGGCGGTGCAGTGGCTGGTAGTCTCGCCAAAAGATGAGCGCACGTGATAACCCGGACCGTCAACTCCGCCACGGGCAAAGCGACAACAGGAAGGGGAGGAACGACAACACCATTCCCCCACCTGCCCAGTAACATGAAGACAAGAAGGGTACTTAAGTTGCAAATGGTCAACACTTACCAACAGCAGTCAGTGATGAGTACAAAAAATTCGAATGATCAAACTGATATGACAGAATAAAGTATTCTCTTAGGTCGAGGTCTGAGACTGCAACAAAGACGAGCAAGCGCCTGTCTCCATTTTTATACTTAAAACCAACTTCTGAAACTCATTTTTGAGCACGGCACGTCGCAAAGTCTATTGCGCTGCTGCAAAATCGTGTCCAATTGACGTTAACAATTTCACACCAAGTTTTGGTGGGCGCGCGTTAGTGGGGCTGGCGCGGAAGCATGTGACAGGTATCTCCTGTTCCTGCTCTCACTTTGTCCTGGATGGCCGAACTGGTAAACTGCTGAGTCTCGGCACGTAGATTAATGCGATGGACGCTGATTCAAGTGTCGCAATTGCTGCAAATTCCTCTTGTTTAGACTGGCTCGTGAGGTTGCTTGATCGGGCCTTGGACTTTAGCTGTTTTTGTTTGACTTGCATCTTGCGTGGTTCGGGCACAGGGTGCCACCAAGCTTTTTGACACAAACTCTACCGCTGATGGACCTATCGAAGAATAGATAGATGCGAGTTTATGCTTGAACTGTCGTGAATGCATGCATGCATCCAAAAGTTTGATCTGGGATAACTTGCCGCCATTGGTCGTGTCGCTTGTTGCTCAATACTCAGGCAACCAGTTGGCTTTGTGGTACGCACGTAATCTGCTGCAACAGAGTGTATGCTGGATATACTCCTTTTTTCCATGGGTGTTAGAGGGCAATAAGATGGTTTCTTGAATGAAGTTGCTGTGAGTCACACAGTGCCAGAAAGGAAAGGAGGCCCTTGTCAAATTTGGCATACCCCGTCTAAGTACGGGCTGAGGCTTCTCACTGGGATCTTCTCAGTCCTCACTACTGTCCCACAAATCATCTGAGTCCGATGGAAGTCATTTCTCACAAGAGAAATCTCTTGGTACCTGAGATTCTATTGGATAGATGCCGACCAGAACCGGCAAGGCAAGCTCGATCATGGCTACCATTCCTATTGTCGGGCATGGAAGCCGTCTGCCGTGGATAGTCAGACTAAAAGATGACTTTCAGTCACGCTGCTGAGACACCATGACCTTCTGGCTTCACGTTTCCTGCTCCCCGATCCGCTAGTCATGATCAAAACTTCGTTTAGGGGAAGTTCAAGAACGAATACCAGGTAATGGCTATGATCAAACTCAACACCCAGCATTGCCATACGTGCCTAGATATGCTCAAATATGTAGCTAGAAGCATGATCACATAAACTCAGCCAGTCATGAACTTGAATCGCACTCGGTATTCGGGCTCCAGTGGCTGGCTAGAAATAAGTGACGGGGAAGAGCGTGAAGGATATGGCAAGGACCGAATGCTAGAAGAACTCGTCCTGATTGACAATCCCAGTTATGCCGCTCGGAAGATCAGCAGTACGCGGCATGTCTCTCATCTTTGCGTTCAATAGTCAGAAGCCTCCACGTCATATATCGGTTCGGGCCTCAATCGTGCCGGTTTGCCTGCCTCAATACGAGACACAGTCGGACATCTCTATTGCATGATTTGTCTGTGACGAGTTGGAAAGTTGGTTTTTATCACACCGCTTCGTTTCCCCTCAGTTGTGAGACATACATGTTCGCGTTGAACCAGTTGCGGATGACCAGGTCAGTGATGACAGTCGTTGTTTCAGCTCGGCTTATGCACGACAGGAACCTATACTTCATCTGGAACCTATTTATTGTCGTACTTGGTATCTCAGCGCTATATTAATTGTATCTATACCCTTCTCTTAATATAAATGCTGTTAGTTAGCGTAGAACTGGTATACACAGTAGGATTTCCCCTCACATCATGCTTGGCAATGTATGGGGTAACCAATAGCACATGTGCCAGTTGTCAGCGAACTAGTGGCCTTCTGTCGAGTTTAAAAGCACATCAGTGGATAGCGTGTACTCTGTGGCTAGCTGAACGACCCAGAAGAGCACCCTGCATGATATTGCATGCTAGTTAGTATCGTTTGATTTCGGATAACTGAGCCGTTCAAGCTTTGTAGATTCATAAGAAGAAATGCAGTAGCTGATGAGCAGCATAAAATATCCTTACATCTATGGCTACCTCTTGTTATCTATAAGAAATATTACATTACCAGTCATGGGTATTAACGAGACTCTATTTGGCGCCCAGCGTGGCTTGCCTCTGCCAAGCTCCTTTGGTCAAGTTCTGACTATTCGTCTCAAAAGCCACGATGAAGAGACCAAAAACGCAATTCTCGACATTGTGCGAAGCCTTGCACACGATGTTGCAAACAATTACACCAAGTGCGGTCTTGTCGCTGCATTTTGTCCCAAACTTTGGGGCTCGTGGAGTGGACGCGACATACCAATTCACACAGAGATTCTTGACCGCAAGATCAAGTTCCGCAATACCGGCGGCGATGTTGTCCTTTATATCAAGGCCACATCCAAGGACCTGGCGGCCAAGATTGTGAACAAAGTTGAGAAACGCCTTGATGTTATCTCCATGACTATTGACAAGGTCGTGGCCGGCAAACGAAAGGATATCCGCGTTGGCGGCGGGCGTTACGTTGATGGCATCACCAATCCTAATGATCCCGTCAGCCTGGCTGAAGATGTTCTCATCAGCAGCCCAGAAGAGTATTGTGGTGCTAGCTTCGCCTTTACTCAAAAGTTCACCTTTGACTGGCCTCGCATTGCCACTCAAAGTGGAGATACTGAGGATGAGATGGTTGGTCGCAATCCAGATGGCGCTTCCCTGCCTCAGCATGCGACTCACTCGCATATTCATCGAGCTCATATCAGAGACAAGAACCAAGACCAGCGAAAGATTCTGCGTCAAGCACTGTCTTTTGGCAACAGTGGAGGTCACGCTGGCCGTGAGAAGGGACTCATGTTTGTTGCGTTTTGCAATGAACAACCCCGCTTCGAGCACATTCTCAAACATCTGTTGGGCCATGAGCCAGAGAATCCACTCGATAGATTGATGGATGTTGTCAAAGCCCATAGCGGTGGTTACTGGTATGTTCCCGCTGCAAAGGAGCTGGATGTCCCTGCTGTGACGAGCCTCAACGATGTAATGGAAGATTCGCACTGGGACGTTAGAAGCCCCAATGGTTATCTGTTTTATAACTCCCAGGACTACCTTCATCAGATGTCTCAAGGTCACTACATCGGCGGTGATCCTCCCAACGATCGGCTCCTGAGCTTGCTTGGAAGGACATTCTCCCATTGGCGCGATGGCTGGATGGACAAGCAGAACTTCCCACGACTTCCTGAGCTTACTCACTTCTATGACACCAAGGAAGACAAAGCCAAGGTCATGAGTGAGCCTGTCCCAGTCCGTAAAGGTCTCGCAAATCTCAAGACACTCACGCTGTCACTCTCGGACCCAGAGTCCAAAACAGCTCGTTTCAACGGCTTGCTTCGTATTGATCCCAAAGAGCTCATCGTTGGCGTTATTCCGGATTTTACTCTGGGCCGCGGAAAAGAGGTTATCCCATACCTGTCGAAGGAGGAGACCATATATGCTTGGCTCAAAGGTTCACTCAATGAGTGGTCAGCCATGGGCCATGTAGTTCCAGACTATGAGCGTCTCGTTCAAAAGGGCTTGGGTGAACTCCACAGCGAGCTGCAAGTCAAGGCTGACAATGCTATCAATGCCAAGCAGAAGTCCTTCTTCCGTTCCGCTCTCTTGTCTATCAAAGGAGTGCAAGGCTACCTGCGCAACTGGACAATCTTGGCACAAAAAGCTGCTGCTCACGTCTCAATGAAGATGACAAGGCCAACATGGAAGATGTCTCCAAGCGATTGGCACATCTCGTCGACCATCCACCGAGAGACTTTCAAGATGCAGTGCAGCTGGTCTTTTCCATGCACTGTTGCCTGCATCTCGTCGGCGAATTGACTGCACTGGGCCGTCTGGACCAGATCCTTTGGCCGTTCTTGGAGAAGGACAGTATCTCTTTGGGTCGTGCCCAAGAGATTGTGGACTGTCTCTGGCTAAAGATCGGAGAGAACGCCTTCGTCAACCGTGCCTTTATTTACGACTACGTATCATATGGAACTACAGCTGTCTGTGGCGTGGGCGGTAACTTTCCCCAGGGAGGTGGCATCAATCAATGGGTTCAGCAAGTCACTGTCGGCGGTTACAAGGCGACAGACAGTGATACCCCAGAAGGCGGCGCCAATGAGGTTACCATGCTGTGTCTCAAGGCTTCGAGGCGTATACCCGTCAATGCCCCTACTCTGTCACTCCGTGTTTACAAGGACATACCCGAAGAGTATCTGGATGAAGCTGCCAAGGCAATCCTTGCTGGAGGTGCACAACCAATTCTCTATAATGACGATAAACTCTGCAAGGGCTTAAGGGATTCGGATCCCAACCTTGTCAGCACAGCTTGGTCAAGGAACTATGCTGCTGATGGCTGCTACGAACCCATGTTCGCGGGAGCCTCAGAGTTCACCTTCAACAATGTTCAGCCTATGCTTGCTCTGGAGCAAACCATCAACCAAGGAGCGACCTATGGTGCTGCTGGGCCCGAGAGTCTTCGTGGGCTGAAGCAAACCTTTCGATCACTGCCAGCACACAAGATCAAGACATTCAAGCAGCTTCAAGACATCTTCCTTGAACAACTGGAATGGCTTGTTATTCAGTGCTATAATGTCATGTTGGAGAACTACGGGAACCTCGCTGATATATGCCCGAGTCCTCTGCTGTCTGTCTTGATTGATGGATGTGTCGAGAAAGGCATCGACCTGACCGATGGCGGTGCACGCTTTCACATCATGGCACCACTATGTATTGGAGTCTCCAATACTATTGACTCGCTGTTTGCTATACAGAAGCTGGTGTATGATGAAGACACTGCAATGACTACGCTTCCTGAACTTGTCGACTGTCTCATCAATGACTGGGGTTTCAACATGATTGAACCTTTCCAGGATCGTCACCTTGGCGCTGCTAGTGCGGCCCAGTATGGCGTGCGATACCAACAGCTGTGAGCTATGGCGCTCGCGTTGCCGAAATGGGGGAGTGGTGACGAGGAGGTCAACCGCCTTGGAGACTGGCTCATTGAGAATCTCGTAAGACTTTGTGTCGATAAGTTCAAGTCTCCAGCTCTGGACTCGCAGAAGGAGGAGATTGCTAAAAACCACCCCGGCCAAGACATAAAGTTCGTTATCACTCCTGGCATCGGCACTTTTGAAGGTTATGTCGGCGACGGCGCGCCTTGCGGTGCCTCAGCCGATGGTCGCCGTAATGGCATGCCCATTGCATCTGACCTTTCTCCCGTCCCAGCAGCACAAGACCTCCCTCCCAATCCTGCCTTCAGGAATATATACCAAGCCATGGAGAGTTATAAATCCGACGCTGTGACGTACGGGCTTTCGAACGCGTCGCCTGTGGACATGAACATTGATGAAGCCTTTCCGCTTGAAGACTTGAAAAAGTTCGTCAAGCACTACGCACAGGGAACAGTTGGTGGAAACCTGATCACTCTCACTTGTGCAAACGTGAAGACCTATGAAGAGGCGGTGAAAGATCCGGAAAAGTATAATCTTCTACGGGTCAGAATGGGTGGATGGACTGAATTCTATGCTACTATGTTCCCCGAGCACCAGGATCAACACCAAAGACGACAATACTTCGAGCCTTGAGGTGGCTGCCAGAACGTATGTTTGGAACTGATACCCGTTAACGTACTCTTCCCTATAGTATTTCTCTCTTGTCAACAGTAGTATCTCTAGCACCGGAAAATCTATGCTATCGGCATTGGATGCTTGTAGCCTGGATTCATCAATAGCGAATTCTTGTGAACGGCAATCATATATTGCCAGAAGCAACATATAAGCAGTTACTCCTCCTGCGTGATAATTTGTTCCTATCTAAGATCACTTCCTGTTGCTTACATAAGTAAATCCTACCAGCACCAGGTCTTTTTAATAAAAAAAGCAGCTACTTCCTGAAGACACCGCGATACGAGTGCGAAGCTTTCGATGCCAACATCAACAAATACAAAAAGCATGTCTATACTCTTGTAAATACCGCGGCCACTCCGCAGTACCACTTCTAGCCTCAAAACGTCCGGTGTAGGTTCAGTCCAGCAACCGTATATCCAATACCGTCACAATCCCGAGTGTCTAACCACACTAAGGGCTAAAAGGCTCATTCAGCTGATCGCAAATAACGCAGTCGCAATACAATACGTGTCCTGGCCAACGGGGGCGGTTCGGGCGGACAGCAGGTTGAGTGTCATGCTCAGTGACGCGGCTATCCGTACTGCCCAGAGAATCCATGCTCAGACGAGAAGGTTCCAGCATTGGTTCCGGAGGCGAGGGAGTTACCCTGCTGGTCGGTGGGTGAGATGGACGAGGTCTGGGTGTATGAATCGATTGACCGATCACGTCGGGACCAAAGCCTGGGACTGGGTCTAGGTAACTTCTCCAGACTTGAAGCCAGCGGTTTCCTCTGATGCGAAGCAATCGCGAAGGATAACTCGCAAGGGTCGGTCGAATCCCACGCTCTGGCGGGCCAGTCTGCTGCACGCCAGTAAGTGCTCGACTGAGGTCCCCAACAGACGAGATGTATTGTAGGAAGCTTCCCGATCGTTGATGGTTTCCAAGTGTACGCATGCGGCGCTGTCGACGAACTACTCGGATTGTGGTTCTATCAACGGACCGCTGTGAGTCGCGCCGAGAGTTGATGACGGGAAATCTCCGCGGGGGAGCGGCGAGACGACCTCCGATGGTGGTAGTAGATCGTCGCCAATGGCCAAGATTCTGTCCATGGGGTGGTGCTCCAGGAGTGTCACGGACGCGGGTTGGAGATTGACCAGAGGGGATCGGAGGAGACGGCGGGGAGTTGTTCATGCCTCTCTGAGGGGACGCTGAGGGAGAACTATCATCTGCGGCTTGGGAGCTGCCAGCAGGAGTGTCGCTTTGGACCACTGAGTCGAGATGGCGGATTTGAGATGCCATAGTGACTGACCAGGTACCAGAGATCTGGTCAGAGGAACTGAATTGAATGTGCTTAGGAAATGAGACCTAGTAGGCCATGGAAGCTTTGGTGGAAGCCAGATGGAAAGAATACCGCGCTTTTCGCATCTGGGAAAGGGAGGGGAATGGAGGTGATTAAAAGGCAGTGGTGTCCTTTAGTTGGAAGAGTACGGGTCACATTTAGGTCACTCACATCTCAAATATTGGGAGGACAGAAAACTAAGAGCACAGATATACGCCATTACAGCAGTGCTGGCATTATGGCAGCTGAAAAGCCCAGAGTGGTTGTGGGAATGGGAAAGAAAAAGACATGTCATATATGCCCGACAGGTCCAGACTGACTGGGCGTTGCCAAGCTCCAAAAAGCCATGAATAGACGCCTCACGAGAATACGAATGACCAAAAGCATCCATGGAGCTTCTAACGCAAGAGTAAACTGCTGCAGCGCACAGAGCTATCTATCTGTGCCTGCGGTTGTAGAGTAGGCTGAAGAAAAAGGCAAACTTGGCTATCGCGAGAACGTAGAAGAATTTCACACTATTGAATCCTGCAAGAGAATTTTGATCCTGATTTCCAATTTGACAGTAACGTCAGCATGCCGCTGATTCAATCTTACTCTCGTCACGGGGTTCAGCTAATGGAGGGAAATGCGACAAATCATTTTATGTCCTTTCTTTCACCAGCTATTCAGGAACCTAACGTTTTAGCTCTGCCCCGCTAGTGCCAAAAACCCCTGACCTACAAAAATGGTGGCGTTGAACGTAGCTAAGAGTTCAGTCAATCCTGGTAAGCAAGTTGCGCCAAGAGTTCATCTTGTTCAGTGACAGGCTATGAACTGAGGACGTAGCCGAGAGACATGGCAACGGTGTGACTCACTTTATTTCTGCCGCTAACGATGAAACAAAAGCTCCCACCTGGCTATCCAGCGTTGGGCTCGTCGCCAGCGCAGGCGACTGACGGAGCAACGGACTGGCCTAACCATGATAATAAGAATCCAAGTGGCGCGAATCAGCTGCGTGTTGCTACGAGATGTTCCCGTGGGTATCAAGATCCGTAGCTATATCTCCCCTGGAACGTCCCAAAGAATATGGATCCCACCCTGGGTGTTGGGCTCAAAACTGTTCTCTACACCAGGAAGCCGAAACAGTGGAGCAGAGGAAAAGAAGCCGCCGCTCGAAACTTACAGGGATATGTGCTAGGTTCTGAGCCTGAGGCAATGCTGATCAGTCACAAAGACCACAAAAAGCAATCTGGAAAACACTTGGGAGCCATGTGACGTTTTGAATAGACCTTTTGCTAGCTAATTGCTGATAGATCGAAAGATCCTCCAGATACAGAAAAAAGTGGCCTGGTTATTTAAATATCTCAGACCTCGTGCCCTGGTGCAGGAATATGATGGTCCTTGCAAGCTGTTCCTCTCTACTGTGACAACGATGTGGTGATATGTTGAAACAACCAGTCTCGGCTCACAGGTCTCGCCAACAATCTCAAGATATGAATCAGTGACTTTATTTGCAGAATCCTCCTTGGCCGTGTCTCTATGGCCAAAGTGCCAAAGTGCCAACTGTATAACATTCCCTTCTGTCCTTCGATACTCTGTTCCCCCTCAATTTTCATCCCTTCCCCCTACGGGACCTTGGTAGTAACGTCTCGTCAACGTCTGCTGTAGAAAGGACGGTGATCCTCCTTCGAGCTAAGCCTTTGCCATGTCGAGAAAGAAGCTGAGCTAGTGGAGGTTAAAGCAAATCGGCCGGAGCGGGCACTCGTCCGTATCCTTTTCCATCAGGATGTCGGCGAGTCGGAGTTCGAGAAGCTTGTCTCCAATGACCGGTTTACCGTCAGAATGTTGGAACATCTGTCAAGAGTAAGTTAGCCTTCGAATCTGCACTGTGAGGTGAAAGTGAAATCTACCGCTGGTTCAAGGTCGCAAACTGCTTCAACAGTCTCCGATGCGAGATTCTATCTCGCTCGCCAGAAGGACACGGATGAATGACCATGGTTACCCTTGATGTCGAAGCAGACTACTGAAGTGACAGCGCCCTTGGTCTCGACGATGTAGTCTTTGGCGATCTTCTCAAGGGTATCTTCGTTTTGAGAATAGCCGACAAGGAAGACAAGGCCTGGTTTCTTGGCGAGAGGGTCTTTCAAGCGAACCCTCATGCCGCCGAGATGTTCCCAACGCCTGCCATGCTCACTGACCTTGGACTGTCGGCTTTGGTAGGCGCTGATTCTGGCATAGTAGGGTTCCATGTTCAGAAAGTCATCGATCAGCTTGCGAAACAAGAGCCCGAGCTCAGTAGCATAGTCGTCATGAATGTTAGTGCTGGGTGCCATTCTGGTAGTTATGATTCCACCGCTGGTGTTGTAGTCGTAGTGGTGGAAGAGATGATCGAGCAACGGGCGGAAATCCTCGAAGAGACGGGGTTTCAGGAGAAGTGTCACGAAGTAGCGTCCATCAACTTCAGGTTTAGAGCGCTGATGACACTGGAGAACGTTGTTGAAGATGGCATACATTGCAGTGGAGAAGCTGCCGTTCACTGTAGATGCAGAAGATTCGTCGGGTTCGTTGGCCATTGTTGCGGCCTTGGTTCTGGTGGTAAGGTCTTGAAGAGAAAGTCGTTCTCTTGAGATCTTAGTATTGTCGTTAGTACAGGTACTTTGATAGTGTAGCAGCAGAGCATTGTCATCTCGGTGCCGCACTTCGCGACTCACTTTGATTCAAGATAACAGGGCAGGTGAGCGTACGAGAATGTCTGGCCCGCAATAAGGTAAGGAACGGAGTGCAGCCCGCGTTTCGATGAGGGGATGGAGGCGCCTTGGTCCCAGTGGTGCAGAAGGGAGAAAAGAAGAGAATGGTGAGAAAGTTGGCCGGATGAAACAAGGTCGAGGTGGGGGCAGAAGGGGCTCAGAGTTCCCAACCAGTGCCCAGCACTGCTGTTCAATCCCCACTCCCCTTGTTCTTACAGTGGCAGCATGGCTTCGACGCTGAATTGAGCTTGACTATATCATCGTACGGAGCACTTCACACCTATATCATTTCAAGCATGAGGCATGAATCACTGTTCGGAAGGTGGGCAGAGGGGTGACTCAGTAAGCCGAAACTCGATAGACAAAGACCGTAGGGGTTCAGTGAGCAACACCCACTGGAACCGCCAGATATCCTGTAGCTTTCTGCTACAACTGTCTTCAACCAGTGGAATGTCTTGTCACACCAAATCACATTCCAGACCAGTCACAAAGGCACTTTACGGTTCATGACTGGAAAACGATACATCCTTGGTAGGGAGAGGTGTCGCGGCATGTAGCAACTGGGCAAATATCTACCATGTTGCTCGCAGCAGAAGCGGAACTGACTTATCTCACGGGTTAATATCTTGCCAGGGTGTGTTCCTTATCTGTCACAGATACATGGGTGTTGGCCTGACAGGAAGAAGCTGGTGCGGGACATAGCACCACGAGTGAGTCTTGAATAGCCTCTTCCCCCATTCTCTGCAGCTCTTCCTGCGTCATCCCTGGCTGGATCTCTAAGACATTGTGGGCCGTATCGCCTTGGTGTGGGTATATGCAAGGATAGATTTCCCGTGGCTCATATTCAACGTCATAATCCTTGATGTTCATGCTGCGCTCTGTCTCGCCGTCTTCCTCAGCAATCCATCTGAGTACCTCGAGTTCTTGGAGGGTACATTTGATCCGCCCATGGTCCTTCCTTAGCTCTACTGTCCAAGTCACATCGCCTAGTCGTAGGACGATTACAATAGCGTCGTTCCTCTGCAGAAGATCAAATTCACAATTCTTCCATTCCAGGTCACAGGGGCGACATCCTGGCAGGTACCTTGGAGGTACTGAGAAACGACTTGGGGGTTGGCCAAAGGCTTCATGCCCAGAGTAGAAGGATAAATTGCGGGAAAAAAAACGAAAACAAGAAGGACAAGTGATAGAGAAAGCTCCTGGTCGGTCGTTTACAGAACTTGAAATCAGGACCTGATGTCTATTTGCATCTTCGTAATGAAGTCTGCCTTATTCGAATAGTGGATCTCCTAATTGGGCCTTGTAGGCGCATTCAAGTCAGTGGGTGGCCTCAATATGCATGCATGGCGACTGATGATTCCCCCAGGTTTTAGCAAGGGAGTGAAGAGTGAACTGTTCGTGAGCAAAGTCAGTTTCGTTCTGAGTTAGGACCATTAGTTAAGGCCAGTTAACAGTGTGTATGATAGGTCAATCGTTCTGTCGTTGTAATATGTATGATACCGTTGTAGTTTGGTGACTCCAGCGATTGAATGCGAAAATGCTTTAACGCCACGCACGTCATTCGGTCGCAGACGAAGGAATTGGCGCTTATGTCAGAAAAGCATGACATAGAGCCTTTAAGGGCTTACCATCAGGAACATCAAGACTGACAATAATTCTCATCACATATCAAATTGACGTTGTGCAATGGCTCCTATAATCTTCATCGTTCCTGGGTTCTACGAAGGCCCTGCAGTCTTCTAGCCCCTCGTCAACACACTCAATAGACGAGGCTTCAAAACGGCGATCACTAGCATTTCTAGCACAGGCAAGATTCCTCCAGATAGCCCGACCATGGATGATGATATAGCGAATATCGCCAAGGACCTTATTCCAGTCGTTGAGGAAGCAGGCGAGGAAGGCGTGGTTGCAGTTATGCACTCCGCAGGTGGCTTCATTGGGAGCGCTGCCCTCAAGGGTCTTACCTCCAAAGCCAGACAGGATGCTGGCAAGTCTGGAGGAGTCAAGAAAATCATTTTCATTACAGCTGGCGTTGCACCTGAGGGCTTTGAACAAGGAGCAATGGAATTCTTTGATCATCATGCAAGACCTTCTATTCCCTTCGCATTCCCCTGTTTCTAACCGGTCCCCAGGAGTCAAACGGCACGCAGTCATGCAAAGACCCCAGGAACTTGCTTTATAGTGACTTTTCAGACGAAGAGGCCAACAAGTGGCTTCCGGGTCTTCAACATCAGGCTGAGCGAGGCTGGGCTACTAAGCTCCAGTATTGCGGATGGAGAGAAGTACCAAGTGCTTACATCGTCTGTGAAGGGGATAAGATACTCCCTGTCGAGCTGCAGGAAAGGTTCGCCGGTCTGGCAGGCAGTGAGACTGTGAGGATTGGTGCTGGACACATGGTGCAGTTGAGTCAGACGGAAAAGGTGGCCGACATCATCGCTTCACACGCGAATTAAAATGGCCAGCATATCGGTTCGGAACTAGTCAGCGGTAGAAAATCCAAAGCCAATAGATTTTCTATTTCACATTTTGAAGTCAAGGTGATGTGAAAAGCAGCAGTCCATTTAATGAGACAGTCAGCTCGTGATCCTATGGGTTTCCCGCTCGCCACGTCCTTGGTAATGACAATTCTCTCGAACAACCTTTGTTCATAGTGGATATATGAGCCGGCTGATTCTGTATTCATGAAAACAAGGCTGATGAGCCGCCAGAAGACCCGAATCTCAAATTCATTCGCGTTTCTCCTTGACTGACCTCCATTCCGTCATCAGACTTCCAACTATCGCGACTGAAGCCAGCCCAGTTACAAGATACCATGTCTGCCCGAGACTTTTATCGATAGCAATTAGAACCTCTCTTATCGCAGATTCTGGCACATTATTAACTATCTCAGAAAGGCCGCTGTTGATGATATGCGTCCCATTCAGACCCGGTACGATACCATGAAGGTTATCAGAGAGTCGGTTTGTGAAGAGCACCTGGGCAATCGGAACAGATACAGCAGGGCCGAAAGACTGAGCAAACAACATGATGGATAGACCAAGCGGGACATCTTCAGCTGGGAGGACTGTCTGTACAGCTGTTTGAGGGCCGATAAACCCAATGCCGTAGGCCAGACCTGAGAGCGCCGAGTACGCAATAAGCTTTTCGAAACTGGTATCAATCTTGAACGTGGTGATAAGTCCTGCAGCGATTGGCATGATGATGGATGCGAAGAGCATGAAAGGCGTGTAGTAACCGAATGCGCTTGTCCCCGCTCCGTGGATGAGTGAACCGGCTGTTGCCGCGATGATGATAGGCAGCATCATGTAGCCGCTCTTGACGGGCGTGTATCCACGAACGAGCTGATAGTAGGTTGGCAAATAGTACTCAAGCACTACGCCAGTGCTGTTGACGCAGAATATGAAGATAAACCCGGCTATTACGCAGCGATGCTTGATGATGCGAGGCGGGAGTGCAGCGGCGTCGCCTCGGCGGATTTGATTCCAGACAAACACTGCAAGGAGCACAGCGAATGCAACCAAAGGTCTAACCACCTGGCCGCTGCTCCATGGGTATACAGTACCCGCCCATGAGAGAGCGAGAAAAAGGCTCGTGAGCGCCGGGAGCAGCAACATGTTGCTAATGAGGTCCAGCTGAGCAGCCTTCTCTTTAAACGACAACTCAGTAACTCCACTAGACTTCTGGTCATCCGACAAGCAGAACATGGTAAGAAGAAGAGTAACAGCACCAGTGGGCGCGCTGATGTAGAAACACCATCTCCAGCTAAGTGTTTGAAGCGCACCACCAAGTAACGGAGCAGCGATGGTAGCCAGACCCTCAGCAGCACCAAGAATTCCAAGGAAGACAGGCTGTCGACGAAGAGGCGTCGATTGCACGATGATGACGAACGAGCCAGCGAATAGCCCTGCAGATCCCAGTCCCGCGACAGCCCTCCCAATAACAAGCATTGTTGACGAAACAGCAGCGCCTGAAAGCACAGATCCAACGATAGAGATGGCGTTGGACACGAGAAAGATGCGTTTGACGGAAAATAGCTTGTAGGCTTTCCCAAAGATGAACTGGAAAGCGCAGACGCTGAGTCTGAAGGCGGATGAGTACCAGCCAACGTGGGCTACCGTGTGGAAGTGGTCAGTGATAGCTGGCACGGCTGTGGCGACTATGTTCATGTCTATGCTTGCGAGGACGAGGATGGATACCACGGAGAGTATGGTCAGCCAGAATCTGATGCCTGTTGGGTACTCTTGGTCCGGCCGTTCACTTGACTCCGCAGCATGGCCCTCGACAACGCTTTCGTGGTCATTATGACTGGTTTCGGTATCGCCATCTTGCTGGTAGACGTGTTGTGATGATGGCCGTTCGAGTATGACGAGTTCTGCCATTATTGTTGGTGAAGATGTTGGTAAGCAGAGTAAATGAGGGGCTCGAGTTGGATAATGGATGAACAGATCCCTGTCGTGCAGATCCTTCACTGATAAGACGGGGTTACTAAGGACTACACCACCTTGCAAAAACGAACGAAAAGAAAGAAAAGACTGCATACAACCATTGCCTAGGAAATATCTAGTTTACAAGTTAGTCCGGGAGTGTTGATGGAAAGCACATGTCATGGAGTTGTCAATGAGCGGATACTGGCAGTTTGATAAAGTCCAAATTGTAAATATAATTAAAAGGAGTGTCCTATGTGAATAATATGTAATGCAGGCTAGTTGAAGCCTTTCAGAAGAAGAGAAAAGAATGTCTGATGTCAGAAATATGCAAATGTTCAACCCTGTAACCCAGTCCCAAACTCCAAAACCCATCTAGATGTTTAACAACACTTTTACTCCTTGCCAGGATACTTTCCAGGGTACCACTTTCCATCATCGTAGCCAGTCTTGCCGCCCTCATATTTTCCCTCCTGCCAGCTGCCATCGTCATTGCGCTTGGCTTTGTCACCGTGGTATTGGCCATCATCGAAGCCAGTGCCAGGACCCTCATATTTGCCTTGAACTTGTTAGCCTTCAGGCTCTTGTAGCTTAGAGATGTGTGACTTACCCTCTTCCCACTTGCCATCGTCAAGGCCAGTGTCGCCGCCCTCGTATTTGCCCTCGTGCCAGCTTCCATCATCCTCACGCTTCTCCTTGCCACCAGGGTACTTTCCGGGATACCACTTTCCATCATCATACTTAGTTCCTGGCTTTCCCTCATACTTGCCGGGATGCCAGCTACCATCGTCGTTTCGCTTGGCCTTTCCGCCGGGGTATTTTCCAGGGTACCATTTGCCGTCATCGTAGCCAGTCTTGCCACCTTCATACTTCCCCTCGTGCCAAGATCCGTCGTCGTTGCGCTTCTCCTTGCCGCCGGGGTATTTGCCGGGATACCACTTGCCATCGTCGTACTTGGTTCCTGGCTTGCCCTCATATTTGCCCTCATGCCAGCTACCGTCATCGTAGCGCTTGGCCTTCTTGCCGTCCTTGCCAGGGTGGTATTGGCCGTCGTCAAAGCCGGTACCGGGGCCCTCATATTTGCCTAGTAATGTTTAGTATGGCGATTTGTTGGAGACATTGTGAAGACTTACCAGGAGCCCACTTGCCGTCGTCCTTTCCGGTATCACCGCCCTCATATTTACCTGATGCTGTTAGTATGGGACTGGATGATGGAATCGGAGGAACATACCAGGGGCCCATGAACCGTCATCGGCGGGCTTTGCAGTGGGGAGTGCCAGAGCCGTAGCGGCAAAAGCGAGAAGAGTGAATGAGTAGCGCATTTTGAGAGATGAAAGTTTATATGTAAAGAAGGGTAGTTAAGAAAATTGTAGTAGAAGCGATTGAAGCTGTAGTAATAGTGGAAGCGACGGTATTGTAGCGAAGGTTGTTGTGATTGTTGTAGATGAGATGATGATGAGAATGATAGAATTAGATGGAATGGCGGGAATCAAACGTTGTTTATATACACAATTGAATACCACTTACTTCAAACTTTGGCAGCATTGCCCAGATCGTGGGCTTACCTCCAGCAGATGGTGGTGGCTGGCGCCATAGCGGGATACCAGACTCCAACACTCAAACTCAGTCTCTGGTAAGGCTGAGCTGGACCTCGATGGCCGACAAGAGTTCATGTCATACCCTACGTCAATTAGCAAATGGTTGCTATTTTCGGGTGCCCCGAGCTTCCACGAGAACTTGGGAGCTGCTGCGCCTGGATCACGCCAGGTTAAGATCAGCGCTAGCTGCTGCGCACTTCGAAGCTATCCCCAAAGTGTCAGGGCTGAGGCCTCGATCGTGGGTGGAGGGATCAGCCCCCAAGACCAGTTTTACCCCGCAGGTTACAACTGTCATACCCGAGAAACCGGGCTCTGGGGCTGAAAGACGCAGAGGTCACCTGTGCCACCGCCGTTCCTCACGAGGTCTGCGTTGTCAATCTGGTCTTGGCTCGAGGAATGGAGGATGGGAGGACTCGTCCTTCTCGTATCTTTTGCTGATCCGATTGTAAAAGTTGCATCCATTGTTGCGTAATGTGTTGGTCGCAAAAGTGCAAGCTTCAAGCCCAAAAGTTCAGCTTTGCGGCAGGCTCTCGAATCTCACTAAGCCGGAACGTTCTATGACGGACAAGCCAAGAATAAGCTCAGCCCGCCGATGGCTTCGGCCCATTGCTTTAGCTAAGCTTAAAAATAACCAATGGCACAGCCCGATCCAAGTCTTACATGAGTAGCCAGAAAACAGAAATGCCCCGTCCGAATAGGTTTGGGTAGTACAAGAGACCTCGGGACTCGAGAATGGCGGAGGCGGATGAGGGTGTAGAGAACTAAGACATGGTGCTATCGATACGAGGCTTTGGGTCGCGCACCTGATGGGTTTGAGAACATGATCCGGAACTAACCTTGGAACAAGCCTATTTTTACACTATTATTCAACCGTCTAATTAGATCTTGACTGACTTTGGGTAGATGCCGTGGCAGCCCTTGAGCTTGTAGGCGAAGGGTGCATTATACACTTTATCCCGCTTTTGAGTAATAAATTGGTGAAAAGTGAATCTTAACTCAGCTATCGGAATTTCATCCCCGTCATAGATGATCAGCACAAATGTCACCATACATATGCATAATTGACAGGTTTTTGGTCAGCTCTGAGCCTCAGTGTCACATGCCCCCAACTTGAGCTCGATGTAATGTAGCATTGCTTACTCTGTACATCTGCAGTTGCCTCAGAACGTGGGATGATTGCGTAACTCGGATTACTCAAGTTTCTAGAGCTGAACATCAATGATGCTGAGAAAGCTGATGAGGCGCTGCTCGTAATTATCTGTTGAAGAATGCGAAGCTTACGTTAAATGAAAGCTGAAGGAGACACGTGCAAAACAGCAGCATCAGTCTGTCAGCAATGAGGTCAGAAAATCCAGTAGGTCAAGTCCCTCTCCGATGCCGCTGTGATTTCTGTTGTCTACTGTCAGCGTGGTCCTTTTTTTCGTAGTCAAAGAACATCTCTTAACATCACGTAAGAATGATTTTCATATCACTCTTTCCTACCATGTAAGACGCTCCGTTGAAACTAGGAAAGAATTTCTTGCGACCATCTATCATTGAGGACTTCGGTTAACGAGACCCTCGATAGTGTCATTTTCTTAACAAGCATTCACTAGTTGAAAGGTAATCGTAAGCCACCAGATAAACTCCAGGCCGGTCATAGATCCAGGGTGAACACAGTACAGCAAGACTTGGCACGATGGGGATGGATGTGCTCATGCCGCACGAGTACTAAGGTTGGCTACCATTCGAGCACTCAGTGACAAATGACGGGATCGATTCTCTTCAACCCTTGTCTCTTTAATAATGACCGGAAATAATGGAAAGAGGCTGGGCACGTCTTGGAAGCTTGATAACTGTTCTTGGGCAAACTTGGCACCCATAGGTATTGCCAAAGGCTCCTCCACTCTGCACCCATCAAATATCTTGCAACCCCAGGTACTCAACTAAGATGATTACCATCAGGCATTCCGTTCGTGAGGGGTTCCCAGTCTCAAGTCAAGGTTTATTCATTTGTTGAAAGTTCGCTTCTTCAACCATCTGTTCACCAATTCCAGACCCTCTTTCGGCTTGTCCTGAGGAACCTGTCATGGCTTATTAGCATCAAGTCAACATTAACATGGGAGCACTTACCATATGGCCAGCTCCATCAACAGTAACAAAAGCGAATGTAGTTTTCTTATCGTTTTCGCCCATCTTGATCTTAACCTCCTTGTACCATCCAAACTCATCACCTCCAGCACCCCAAGACCTCTGTCGTTGCGCAACGTATTCCGGCTGTCCTTTCCAAGGCATACTGTTGCTCCATCTCAAGTTACCAGCGGTGTTGCACGCGAGGTCGAAGTTGCCTTGGTACATTAGCACGTCGACATCGTGATTGATCAAGTACAGAATCTGTGACTGGGTGCTGATTTCTTGGTCGTATCCCAGACTAAATGCGACTTCTACATCCATTGCGTAAATGGAGTAGTTTGTCACTGCGCTGGGTACGCCCAAGGCATCGAAAACCTTGGGGGTGTTGAGGTACTTCTCAATGAGCCCTGCTTCCTTATAGCATAGATCATCTCCAGATTCGCAGGGCCTAGTGATGTCGAATCTGTTCCTGTTCCCACCCGTACCGGATTCTCCATCATACCAACTGATGACGCCATCCCAGCAAACTTTACCAGCAGCGCCACAGATAGCATGGTCGGGATGTTCATAGCATACCCGCGCGAGGTCAAGGCATCGTGGAAGGTTCGCGGCCATGATGTCACAGCGCGTGCTGTTGAAAATAGGCTTGTCGACACCCGGGTTCGTGGTGCAGAGTGTCTCCCAGTATCCGAAGTGCGTGTCCAGAGGGGAGACGTAACCGTTGCCAATAAGAACTGACTCCAGGTTGACTTGGGGTCGCTTAGGGTAGAGACTGTTCTGTGCAACGATAGTCGCTCCCAGGACAGGGATATAGTGGCCCTAGAGAGTCAGTCACTTCGCATAACAGGGAGTGCCGGGTTGCTTACTCCGTAACTCTCTCCCGAGATATGGAAGGGTCTGTCGGCAAGATGCGGGAATACTTGGCTCACGAAGAGCTGCAAGAACTTATGCATACTCTCAGCAGCGACGAAAGAGTTTGACGGAATCGGCTCGCCGTCATCCAAGTACGAGAAGCCAACGCTGGCAGGCTGGTCGACAAAAATGTAGTTCGCATTCTCATTCCATCCATAAGGATTATGAACCGTTCCATTACCATGCTCGTTGATAAGACATGGTCCAAGCTCTTGAAGCAATCCCAGCATCGATGAGCCGCCAGGGCCTCCAGTTAGCCAAAGCACAAGAGGGTCTGTTTTTGGCGCATTCTTGCTCTCAAAGTACCAGAAGAAAAGATGCTGGTTGCCCACATCGAGCCAGCCGGTGTACTGCTTTACGCGAGCGTCGCATATGGAGTCGTCAACCTGTTCTCTGATGCGGATCGTATGTTCTGGAAACAGCGAGCTTTGGTGGACTTGGAAGGTGGAGGCTTGCGGTGAGTCAGTGTCCTTGAGCGGTATCTGTGAGGCAAAAGCCCCCAGTGAAGCCCCCGCTAGAAGCAATGCCGTCTTGAGAAAGCCCATTGTTGTGATTCTTCTTCACGAAGACGTTGAGTCGGGATTGAAGACGGTTATGAATTGTCAGACGGTGAAACCCTGGCCGGGGATGGTTAGTAATCCTCGCAGAAATGACGACAAGGAGCTCACCAGGGTAAGTCGCAAAAGGCCCTGCAAAAGGTCCTGTCTCAACTTATCTTCTACCCCGCTTCAATCCGTCGAGGAGCAGCTCTAGTCTTGATAAGGAAGCTCGCAGCACATTTTTGTGGTTTTACGATTAACCTGGAGACCAGGGCAGCGCGTCAATCAGTTGAATTTACGGAGTAGTTATTGAAGCAGCGTATCTAGCTTATCGCGTGCTCTGCTAAGACGGGTCGGAGTTGGCCCGTGTTTTGCGATGGCAAGATGCCAAACAGAGACAGAGTTCACGAATAGCTTCAATTACGAGATCAATATCTATGTCGAAGTAATCATGACTTGATCTGACTGAACATTCACTGCATTATAACATAATCTGTCGCTTTCTCTCGCTACCCTCATCCAACGAGCATTCACTGCTTATCATCAAGGATCGATAGCTCAGTGGTACGAGCGAGGGATTGCAGATCCCTAGGTCGCGTGTTCGATCCACGCTCGGTCCTGAAGGATTATTTTTGAACACGACTTGATTTATTTGCTATAATTATGGTTGCCAAGTCAAATTGACAAGCAACTAAACATCTTCCTTTTCAAAGTTTTTGCCCCTACTTGCGTTTCTCTGAACATCGTTTTAGTCATTCATCATTCAACCAGACCGGTCGTCGGTCAAAGAAACTCAAAAGCAGGTCCTTCATGAAGTCGGGACACTGCTCAGCCATGTCATCATACCATTCTCTTGCATCGATTTCCTCCTTCTTTCTACGGAACGGGGGCTTCACGAACTCTACCACCTGCTTCCGCAGTTCTTGTCGATGCTCTGGGGTCGAGTTATAGACCTTGGGGATCAAAGGGAGAATATCTTGCAAGTTCAGAGTGTCCCAAATTCCGGTGCGAAACTGCTCTGCCGCATATTGAGCAAGTGGCTCAATGCCGTACATGTCACCCATCGCGAACATGTAAATGTGGTCGGCGAGAGTGGAATCTTTCGAGGATTCTACACCGTATGCTCCCTTGTAAAGGAAATCAATCAGCCATGTTACATGATCCACAGATGACTCTGACAGATCGAACTCGTTCGTGGAAGATTCCTGCGCAATGTTAGATACGGTCACCAGATCAAAGGCAAACCAACCTTGAAAGGCCCGGTGCATGCTGCATGAAAGACCTTTGATTGACTGCAGACGATGACCTTGTGGACTGGGAATTGGGCAGCTCCACAGATAAAGGTAAAGTCTGTGAATTCCTGGTTATCTCTGGTTCTTTGGGCAAGAATTAGTAAACTGTTCTGACAGAGGATACTCAATAGGAAATCTTACTGCCAGAGGGCCTCTCGGAAGTTTTCACTTTCGTCGTCCATTTTTAATCCAGCTCCGGTGATTTCTGGAGGTGATGTAGGATGATACAAAGTGTCAAGTTTGATTTTATAGATAAATAAATGAGAGTGTGGTATTTATGTCTGTATCAGTAGAGGGTTTTTTTTTTTTTTTTAATAGCATTATGCTGCAAAAGTACATCTTCAGAAACTGTCTATTCTCAAGAACTATATATTCAATCATATTTAGGCTCTTGGCTACCTGTTTGGTTTATTTTTCAACCCATGTCACGGTGTACATATAAGGCCTCCTTGACTCCCTGGACGAGATGGAGCTTGTAAGAAAACAGACTTTTGTTTTACTAAAGCTTATAAGATAGAGCAGATTGTAATTTATCTGTTATTTATCCATTACAAAGGTTCTTTAAAAGTCTATCCTACTACTAAAAGCGTAAAACTTACTTTTTGCATTTAGCCCTCAGGCCATAAGATCTGAATATTTCGTTGTTTCAGGGTAGTCAGTTTAGCTGGAGCACCAGGCAGTTGTTCCAATGGTATCTGCTCTCTATAATCTACTTTATGCAGTATCTAAGATAACTTATAAACGAGAGCTTATCGGTTAAAAAAACTGTTTGAGACTTCTGTGTATCTTCAGTACCTGTATCTATGAGTTCTTCTCTTCCCATATTACAAGCCAGCTCTTAGTAATTTGAGCAAATTAGAATCCCTATCTCTACAAGCAGCACGATAAAGCCCATGTTTATCGATACTTGGCATCAACAGGGATTCGGGAATTCCAGTTGCGTCTTTACATGATTCGTGGCCAGAATTTCCGAAACATTGGTAGCCCAGTTGATTCGAATATAGCTAAGAGATAGGAGCTTTATGATGTAAAGGAGCTCGGGATAACTTCTCTTCACTTGAATTACTAACGTTCTTGTCTTTAACAGGCCATTGCAATAGCACTTTATACTAATACCTAACCCAAATATGCAAAAGGATTAATTATAGGGATGACGGCTGCCTATAAGGTTAAGCTTTAGGCTTTAAACACAGGTAGTGAATGAGAATACAATTTTTCTTTCTCAACATAAGCTTTTATTTAGAAGCCTTTATAACTAACAAATCTTGCTGCGAGCCCTAAGGCATTTGCAAAGGGAAGAGATCAAGATGCATTCAAAGGGATATAACCTCCAGCAAAAGTGCTAACAACCCTAGTGGGTACAAAGGCACTGACAGCACTGGAAACAATTATTCAAGGCTTACCCATATAAGCACTAACAGCATTGGAAATATGTGTTGCAAGTCTGTCTGTCAAAGGATCGACAGGACTAGAAACATTTGTTCCAGAGCTAGACCCAAAGAGACCGCCAGAAACAGGAGCATTTGTTCTAGAGCTAGATGCAAAGAGACTGCCAACAGGAGGAGGATTTGTCCTAGAGCTGGCTGCAAAGAGACTGCCGGTATTAGGAGCATTTGTTGTAGTCTTAAAAAGACCATCAGCAGGACGAGGATTTGTTCCAGAGCTGGATGCAAAGAGACTGCCAGTATTAGGAGCATTTGTTGTAGTCTTAAAAAGACCATCAGCAGGACGAGGATTTGTTCCAGACCTAGATGTAAAGAGACTGCCAGTACTAGGTGTATTTATTCCAGGGCTGGGTGCAAAAAGACTTCCAGCACTAGGAACATATGTTTGACTAGAACGTTGTGATTCCTGTGAGCTGTTTGCTGGGTTATCCTGTTTGCTGCAATCGCTGCATCTCGACCGCAGAGGAGTACTCATGATGGACATCATCATCTCCTTCAGGAATTCATGACTAGCGTCAAATATCTGGCGGACCACTGGCATGCTTGCATTACTGCATATGCAAGGCAGCACAGCCTCCCTCGTGTGGGCGACGGCCGCATCGATACAGTCCCTGGAGACCGCTACTGGCAGTTGATAAAGATCCGGAAGCGATTGGAGAAATTCTTCCATTTGGACATCCTTCTGCTTGAGTCGGCGAATATACGAAGACTTCGCCTCCGATTTAAGGCCCTGGATGAGATACTCTTCTGCCAAGAGCATCATCATCAGATGCGTCGAAAGGGGCAGCTTGGGCGCATCTCGATTCGAATCTTCGTAGTTCCCGACGTAGAGGTAGTTGACCATCAACTCGACAAATTCCAGGGGAAATCGCTCAAGTCGTAGACTCCAGATGTGGCTTCCTACAGAAAGATCAGTATATTGTCACTATAGCTTGACTTCCATTTCCTTACCTGGAAGCCACTAGCACAAGCGGCATAGAAAGCTTTGGATTGTGCACAGACTATGACTTTGTGCACGGGAATCTTTGTGCCGTTGCAGAGAAAAGCGAAGTCAGTGAACTGCCCAACTTTTTGGGCCCTGGGAGATGTTAGTTGAGCTTGGAAGGAATTTTTAAACAACATACTTGTGCATGAGCTTCCGTTCCTCGATATGCATGATGGATTGATGGTGGGTTTGGTGTATGAGAGGTGCTGAGTCTTTCTGCCTAGGGAGGAAGGACGGTGTCGGGTATTTATAAGAGAGATGAAGAAGGTTATTTCTTGGTAGACTTTCTTAAATCTAACTCTACTTCTGGGAAGACTGGTTATATGCCATGTAGTTGACTGCTGCCTACGAGGTTCTGGTTAAACTTCAGGCTGCGAACACGGGTGATGAATGAGAACACGATATTTGATTATGTGGTAAAGTTTAACCATTCATTGGCGGGATCATTGGGTCACCCATTCCCAGTAGTATATCGGGAAAAAAGAAATGGTGTTGTCATTCATTATCTGTGTTCGCAGCCTGAAGCTTAACCTTATAGGCAGCATTCATCCCCATCATTCCCAGTAAAATGGCTCCATCAAACTTTGATTGGGAGAACTCTATCTCAAATTTCGAACAGGCATCCTTCAATCTTCCAGTCACTGGCTTATTGTTGAGAGCATAGGCGTTGAATGTGATTAAAAGTGACCGACTCATCAGGTCAACCGTGAGGCAAGGTGAGCATTTCATTTATTGTTTGGTCTAGACTCTTACAATAATCCTGTCCATGGAGGCTTTCGTTCATTCTCTCTTTCTGAAGACCACCAGTTGTAACTCACAGTTTTGCCCAATTTAACATCTTCCTCATCCATATCTAACTCATATTCCAAAATCCTACACCAAGAGCGGAGATCAAGTCCGGCCCTGGCACCCCCTTGCCGCATTTCTCGCATCGACACTGTAGAATCTCAATCGGAACTGCGCTTCGAGATTCGCAACCCGAGTTAGAACACCTACCCATTCTTGAAAATCGTAAAGAGAGGCTGAGGAGGTCTCGCGCAAACTCCGGGCAGTCGTACAGGAATTCGTCAATGACCATTCCTAGTTCGGTTGCGCCGAGCGCGGTTCCCAAGGTTCCTCTAGCCATGGCTAGAGCTCCGGCCCGAAGTGTCTTGGATGTTTCCTTGGGGAGTTTGTAAACTTCCGAGATGGAACTGGCGAAGTCATGATAGTTGCAGTTTTCGTCCAGGCATTCCAAGTATTTCTTGCTGGCGAGCGCCTGCAGCCCGCCAATACCGTACTTGTCGGCCAAAGTGAACATAGAGGCATGGGTGAACAGGTCAGCGTCCTCCGGAATCTCATAGGTCCCAGTGTAGAGGTATTCGACCATTCTGTTTACGACATCAAGAGGATGGTCGTTCATATCATATATCCCGGAGGAAGCTTCCTGAGCTTCATTAGTGGGCATGAAGATGTGCAGGGCGGCAAGCGGTACCTTGAACTTCCCAGTGCATACTCTCTGGAAGACAGTGGACTGGCCGCAAATGATGATCTTGTGGACGTTAATTGTCTCCCCTGCGCAGACGAAGGCGAAGTCAGTGAACTCGCCGCTTTCGCGTGCTCTTTACATTATTAGCAAGTCTTGCACTGCAGAAGATATGAGAATCATCGTACTTCTGCATACGGAGTCTGTATTCGAGAGGAATCATGTTAGGGGAATGAAGGGTGCTGCTCTGGGGTGTTGATACAAGATATGAAATTAACTACGAACTTGGTGGGCACAGAAGTGGTTTATATGCTACTTCTACCGCTACCATGCAAATAAAAGAGGTGGCCGGGTAGTATTCAAGCCTCGGTCCACTGAGAGACCTTCCTCCAATAGTACAAATTCCCAGAAGCCTTCTGTTCAGTCATTGACGCCACCAATGTTGGTAGGCCTCCCAGCCATCAACAGACGCCTCAGTGGAGCTAGAATGCCAGGGTAACTTGAAGATAGTCGATCTCCTAACTTCGAAGATGGTCAACATGTGCCATCAGATGATAGTCACAGACCTTGCGTTTGAAACATCGGACTCAGCAGTTCCCGCATCGGACCGCTGTGATCGCACATGAAGTCCCGAAACACCTCCTCATTCTTGAAGAGCTCCGCCTGAGTCAGAATATACTCAGCAACCATTTGCTGGAGTCTCAAGGGTACCAAATTGTCGGATGCAAAAATAAGGAGGTCCATCACAGCATCCCAAGAGCCGCCCCAAGGGATGGTAGCCTCCAGTGCCATGAACAATTTTCCAAGCGAAACGTCCATCAACCGGTCAACGCAGTATCTGTCAGCAAATACGCAAACCTGGGCATGGTGCAGCAGTGTATCTGCACCGATGTTGCCTTCATCAGACGGCCGAGGGTTAGGAGCGTGTTTGTCAACAAAGTCTTGCCACAGGCCGTGGTGCTCGGGTGCGTTGTGACTGTTAGGGACCGAGAATTCTGGGTAGTGGCGGACGTACTGGGCCCAAGCCTCGCCCCAGTGGCTCAGGCCTTCATTGTCAGGATCCATTTCCTCCTTTTCGTCATCTTGCATGGTGTTCGTGTAGTTGCCGGTATACGCAAACTCCCAAAAGCTGAGAAAGATGCTTTCTTCGAGATCAGCCCAGTTGACCTGGCGTTCCAAGGCTTCCTTGAAAGGTCCGTTGACTAGTGTGTTGAGTACGGGTGACTGTTTTGCCACGAGTCCGGAATGTATCGTGTATTTGGTTTCATCATCGCCGATGATGAAAGTGAATACATCGGATCCTGCGATACTACGTGGCTTAGCTCAGATTTTCTGCGAGGGTCTCGCGAAGCTTACCTCTTGGTAGACCCTTGATCCGAAGCCTTGCGCTCCATGTTCTGATGCATGTTACGTGGCTGTTGCAGAAAGGGACGTGATTGATGGGTCGAGATGGAGTGAGCGGTAGGTATAGAGGTGTACACTACGATGTGTAGTTGGTGAGGGGCACGCTCGTAATATATCGACGCTGGTGTAGTAATTTTCCACGGTGTGACTCAAGAGGCCTACGATAAAAGATTGTCAGATAAAGTTTCAAAAATCAACGGTTGTTGACAATACCTCTTCTTACTGGCTTACCAGCCTTTCCCAGAAAGCATAAAATTTAATGGTACTGAAGTATCTTCTGATCCGTATCGTTTCAACCTTGAAGAGCAATAGAAGTGGTGTCGTTGTTGTTCGATGGGGATGAAAGGTCGACGAAAAGGAAGAACAAAAGGGTTGAATGGCTCATGCACAGGCTAGCTACATGCTCCACAGGCACAAAAGAACATGTCCGGACTGTTCTTGTCGCCCAAATACTGGCTGACGCTGTGAATGCACGATAGTGAAAGATTTCAATGAGTTCTCTTGACACGGTGAACACGGTGGACAATACAGAGACCTTGGTTGAACGGTCGACTGCGTAAGTTAGGTTGGTCGAAGATGTCTTCGTTACAAACACTGCGTCTTCGTAAGTTCTTGACTGAGCTTGTGGCTAAGTTCCAATCGAGTCTTCAAATCCACTAAGCAAGCCGCTCGGTCTCCGTGCTATTGTTCCCTGACGCAGGGCCCGCCTAGTCTTTGCGCAGTGGTAACTGGTCCCCTATTCTGCCACCGTACTGCCAGTGCCAGTCCATGCGTGCTCAAGTCAACACTGGCAAGCTTCCTCTAGTCTCAGCAGCCCTCACCTGCTCCAATCTTTCCCCATCCCTTCTCCCCTCATCCACATCTATCTATCTCATCTTCTAATCTCTTTACACAGCTCCTTATCGCACTATATCTCTGCCAAACGTCACAACCTTTCTCACGATTACTATACGATTATCGCCACCACCACCATCATGCCAGGTTCCATGAATGTGTCCCTCCATGAACTGAGCCTGAAGTATCCATGGTTTCAGGTATCTCCTCTCCATTGGACAGCTCACCATCTCGAGTTGCTGGGATGCGCATTCATGAAGATTGAAGCTGCCAACGACAACCAAGGCGATTATCCCCAACAAGATGGTAGACTAACATACTACGCTACTCGCCTGGCGACAACACCAGTCGAAAACATGAAGCATCACTACGTGCGTTCATTATTTAGAAGAACGAATGTTTTGGAATATGTTCTGTATGTTACATGTACTTCGACAGCCTCGCTTTGACTAACCTTTGATAGTGTCACAGCAGCGTTCCACTACGGTGGAAGACTTGTCCATGTACCACAGTGTAGTGCTTTCCGTATTGCCGGACATATCAATGTCCCATATCCGGAGCCTATCGTAGGCTACTACTGCTACGATGCGGAAGAGGGCCGTCAGGTGCGGTTCACTGCCCGGGCTGCTCCCCGGGTATCGAGAACCTTCCGGTCCAGCGACTCTACGACAGAAGACTCGCCAGAGTCACCCCTGTAGAGTGGGTCAAGGACCCCTATCTTGTCTGTGTGATCTTGAGCTTGGCTCAGATCCAGTGGCGATCTGATGCCACAAGACAGCCTCGCCCGTATCTCGTAAGTTGACAAATCCTCCCCCACTGATAGCACTCTCACTAACACAGCAACTTCCAGGTCCGTTTGCTCGTCACCAACAAGGATGAGCAGGAGAACGCCTGCGTGTACAAAGCGGACGTCCCTTCCCAACTCATGGAGTGCCTCAACTCTCCTACCCGGTCCTTGAGCGACTTGATTTTCCCCACCATCACGGTAACCAAGGTTTCGTTCGAACCATTCGAGACCTTTGGCGGCCGTGCTGTGGAGGCACTTGTCGGCTCCCAGTACCGTTGACCGACATCTTGAAGAAATGCTAGTATTGGGTTACCTGGACACGCACCCGGAGAGGATCTATCGGTCTAGGAGACATTGCTTCTTTGTGGTAACAGTATGTCCATCATGATCTATCTGTGTGTATCTGGCTCACTCAACATCAGGAAGATCAGTGCTTGGACCATTCGATGTAGGAAGATTTGTACGACTAAGGAGGAAAGCAACTCATGCAGCTTATGCGTTGAGGTGGCCTTTTCAGTTATCAGCAGATGGGATCTTGGCCCATTGTAGGAGACACATTCACGAAACCTACTCTTGTGCCCATCTGGTTTTTCTCTACCCCAGTAATAATGATTTGATTCTGGTGTGTTTTAGCAATTATGCCTCTCATCCATTCAGCCTCAACCGTTTCACATAGATGAGCTTAGTCGAGATCTGCAACAGGAACATTTTTCTCTGTCAGACATACCAAATCACAACGCAGCTGTTTACATGCCCTCCCCTTAGTCTGTGGCCTCAGGCAAAACCATTCGTATGAAGATCTGACATTCGAAGTGATGCTAACCTCTGGGTCAAAGGCAAAGAATCATTTCGTGCCATACTGGGTAAGGTGAGAAGTTCTGCACAAAGGCGATTTATTTGCGCCCTGTCACCTCCGAATAATCGAAGCTTCTATAAGGTCCTCTTTTGCTGAGATTCTTGATCTTTTGAACCTGTGTTCTGTAATCTTTTAAGACCCGCATTATGTTCAGAACAGATAGAAACCATTTTTAATCTATTGTTCATGTTGTAACTTGGAAGCAGCCTGTAGTTCACTAACCTAGCTCCGCCACAGGGTCACGATCTGTATTGTACAGCTGTTCAATGCAAATAATGCTCCACAGGAACAAAGACGATACATGCTAACTCCTGAACAACGGCCGGTCCACTCAGTAGTCCCAGACCTTTAAATATCGACACCTGCGCGTATTCATATCGTCCAAACCTTTTTACCGCAATATCGACTGCTCAGCCGCAACGTCCCAAGCTTGCAATCATCATCGCCGAGCCTCGAATACCTTTCCCAGACGGATATCACAAACAGGTCTATTACCAACCATCAATATGGATCCAGACTGGAAAGAAGTCAAGCATCTAGCGATGCAAGGTCGTCTACAGAGCCTCAGACTTCGTATTATCGATCTTGCGAATAATTTGGACAATTCTACGACAAGACAGCTTGGCATTCACTGTGGGGCTATCATGGAAGACATCCGCAGCCTGTCCTATGATTGTATTATAGAGAGCAGGGATCGACTGGACGAATTCCAGTTTTATTGGCGAATGGCAGAAATCGAGGTATTGATCCAGTTTTGTATTGACGAGGAACTTCAGAAGATTGGACGGGCCGAGAAGCAAAAGCCTAGGACGACAACAGAAAAGCGCAGGGAGATGATGACGGATCTCAGATTTGACATTCCTTTCACTGAGATGTGCTTCGTCCCGTTCGATGCTTATGACTTCTTCATGAGCCTCGGACAAGCATTCAAGGATCTCATTGTCGATGAGTTGCGGGATCGTGCTCAAGACGATACTATGGCTAGTCTTCAGTCTATGAAGGAAGATCAGTCTATCAAGGAAGAGGAGTGGATCAAGGTAGAGAAGTCTATCATTGAGGGAGAATTTATCAACGAAGAGGAAGGTGTCAGCGAGCCACCTCGTCCCGAGATACATCTACCTGGGGAGTTCATCATTAACGATGTGCTTAAGCAGCAGTTCAGAGACCTGGAGGTCAGCTTTGATAACTCCAGCAATCGCTGGGCAAAGCAACAACTCGATGCGCATCAAAGATACCTCCAGTTGCCAGTCACAGACAAAGTGGCATCGGCAGCTGTGGAGGAGTATAACGACTGCGTGTCAATGCATATGCCGTGTCCACCAGGTATGAGCTTGCTTCTCTTTACCCGTTCGGGAGACTGGTGGTTCCCCCATCCAGTGGACCCCTCTGCCGACAGGTCTCCTTCTTGGGGTGATGTTCCTAAGCTGGAGGTAATTGCCATGACTCGCGAACAGCTGCGTGATGATCATGAGTTTGTGGCTGATGCCTTCAAAAAGGAGGTGCCTGAAATTGAGCCTCGTCTCGAGCAGTTGGATATTGACTTTGACAAGGTCGTCGCTTCTCAGTATGGGTTTGTCGTTGCATGGAAGTACGTGGGGGCGATGAATGGTTTGATCGTTATGGTCATGTTGTTCCGAAGCTTGTTGTTGATCAGTCGTTCATTCACCATGGTCGACGATTTAGTGAGACTATGAAAGAAGGTGATCTTTCGGATTGATTTTAGTACTTTAGAGTTGGATCTACAAAAGTGGATGGCGTTGGCTTCGAATAGCTGTTCACTTTCATGGGCATAGACTCAAGGAAATAGATACTGGAACATATTTTTGGATGGGCTTTAGCTTTTATTTATAGAATTAAGGAATTTTCTATTGATAGTACTGTTGACTAAGTTTTATGTGAATCTCAGGTCTATGCCAAGATATCCCAAGAACCGAGATCTCAACGGTGACACTACCTGAAGCCGCATGTCCTGGTGCAGCGCCAATAGACAGGTTACGTATGTTGGGGCAATTTTAATAATGGAAAGACATACAGGTACAACATTGCTCTGTTGTTATTTGAGAGGCTATAAGTGTTGATAATGGGAGCGCAGACTCAGTTTGCGATGTCCATTTTTACTGCTCGTCACGTTGCACTTTAGCGACTAACAGAATCAGGTCATGATCCTCTCCCAAGACATTCGCATGAAACCTCTCGCGGGCCAATTTCCATTCCCGCTCAAAAACCCTTCGCCAAGTGGACCGCATCCGCCTCTCCCCGGTCCCTAGCGCCCAGAACCCTTGAAACCACAAACTGATGATACCGTAGCACGCACCATGCGATGCAAGCTGGGGCCAAGCAAAGAGGGGTGAAGCAGCTTCATTTTTTCTCTTCTCCTTCTTCAACTCTGTTCTTGTCAAGAAAACACAAGATGAGCGCTGCAGCTGAAGTTACGCAGGGGGAGAATGTTGTCTCGCAGGACATGCTTGCCCCAACGCACTGGGAGGTACAATACATGAGCGTTGCATGAATGGGGACTTGTTGATTGACTCAATTAGAACACTGAAGCTACGGACAACTCAGATGCCGACTCTGCGGTAGGTGACGACGCTGCTAGTTCTACCGCCAGTATCAACTCCAGCATTCTCGAGTATCGAACCATCAACGGGCGGACGTACCACGCTGAGCGAGGCGATGCTCAGTACTGGGCATCGAACGACAACCAGGCCTCTGAGGCTCTGGACATTATCCACCATACCTCGACCCTGATCATGGACGGCAAGCTCTTCCTGGCGCCCGTCAAAGAGCCCAGCAAAGTACTCGATATCGGAACCGGCACTGGAATCTGGGCCATGGACTTTGGCGATGAGTTCCCTGAGGCGGAAGTCATCGGCACAGACATCTCGCCCATCCAGCCAACGTGAGTCCCGCCCCAACTACAGCCGCACGATCTAACAGCCTCTAGTTGGGTTCCTCCAAACGTCAAGTTCGAGATCGAAGACTTCACCCTCGACTGGACATTCCCTCCTAACTCCGCCGACTTCGTCCACCTCCGTTTCCTCTACGGCAGCGTGCCGGACTGGTACGCCTTATATAAGCGCGCATACCAAGTAACCAAGCCCGGCGGGTGGATCGAATCCCACGAAGGTGATCCCATGGGCCGCAGCGACGACGACAGTCTCAAGCCTGGCAGCGCAATTGCAGAATGGGGCAAGTTCTTCCACGAAGGTGGTAAAAAGCTTGGTCGCGTGTTCACTCCACT
The DNA here is from genome assembly GCA_020615335.1 of Fusarium pilosicola. Classification (NCBI taxonomy): domain Eukaryota; kingdom Fungi; phylum Ascomycota; class Sordariomycetes; order Hypocreales; family Nectriaceae; genus Fusarium; species Fusarium pilosicola. The sequence continues at coordinate 179,946 of JAGQDI010000027.1, read as the reverse complement.
CCCAGATGATCTGCAAGAGAAGGGTTTGGAAGCCGCTGGTTTCGTGGATATCCAGTCCAAGACGATCAAGATTCCTGTTGGCGATTGGCCGCAGGATGAGCGACTCAAGGAGATCGGAAGGTTCACAACGATGAGCATTCTATCCGATGTGGAGGGACACATCTTGTTCATGGCTACGCTTCTTGAGGGATGGACTCAGGAACAGGTCCATCTGTACTGTACCCAGCTGAGGAGGGAATTGAAGTCCAAGAAGCCGGCGCACGCCTACTACCTGCAACGTATTGTTTGGGGGCGCAAGCCAACTGAAGGTGAGACTACAACGACAGAGTAGATCAATGGTGTTCATTAGACGTAAATAGCGTAACAATACTTTTCCTCGGTCCAGCCGTTCATGTGTCCGATTCATTTGTACCCGAAACCTTGCGCTCCTTTCAGATCTTGACTTCTTCCGTCGGCTCGACATCGTACTCAATCTCGGTTCGGATCACGTATTTGGCACCCTTTCGCACACCGGTACCTTCATGCAATGTGGCGTTGATCTCGCCATGAGGGAAGATAGCCGCGCCGCCCATGACTGGACGAACAGGGTATGCATTCAGAATTCCTTCTCGTGCAGCCGGGAGGAAGTATGTGGTTTCGCCACCTTCGAAATCTTGGTTAAGATAGATCAAGAAGGTGAACAACGAGCTTTGTTTCTTCTCGGCCGGCGAGTCGTCGTATACGTATTTGTCATCCTTCGTGATGCCGCTCGGGGGCCACGCGCCGTCGATGTGTGCTCGGTACTCTGCTCCTGGGACACTGCCATGCGTTAGTGGTGGGTGGGATTGGAGTTAAGGATCTGTGAACTTACTATCGATACACTCGGAAGCGGCGGTTGATGCCGCGAGCCAGGCGCCCGTTCATTGAGACCGGCACAAATGGCTGAATGCGCGACCATAGCGTGTCGTGGAACGTCTTGTCGACAACCCAGTAAAAGTTGTGCGCCAAAATACTGATGTCCCCATCTTCTCGAAGTGGCGCATCAGGCACGAAATTGACGTATTCACCCGCGGCAATGATAGCCTTGCACTCTTCCGGGTAGAGAACATTGGTGGCGACACTGAGACCCTGCACGACAGGATGCGGTCGATGTGTTGTAGGCGGGGGTGTTGTCGACAGAGGAACAGCCTCGGGTGCCGAGGCGTAAAGTATGGCGTCGTGATGGTTCGGCGGCTTGCGCTCGGGGCCAGGCGTTGTCTCGATGATGCGAATGTTCTTCTTGAGAAACTCGGGCGCAGAAGCTACGAGACTTCCATCGAGGACAGAGGCGTAGACTTGCTCGGTTGGAGTATCGGGACGAAGATCCCAGATTTCTTGGAGGGCAATTGATGAAGGCTGTATGATGGCATTGGGGTTTCGATCCTCGTGGCCGCAAACTCGAAGCACCGCATCAATAACCTTTATGAGTGTCTCTTCCCTCTCAGAGCGCTTGACAAGGCCTTGCTGATCGGGAATCGTCGACAGACCACTGATGACGTCAAGATCTCGAACCCATCGACAAAGAGCACCAAGCTTAGGCTGTTCACCACGAATCTTCATCTCAGCAAGAAGAATTCGAGCTTCGGTGTATTTCCGATCGGCAAGAGCAGCAGTGACCTGCGCCGTGAGGTTCGCACCAGCCGCATTGTTGACACCGGTCGTGCAAGCTTGCCTGAAGTCGTAGACAGCAACTCTCAGGTCCTTGCACAGCTTTGACTTGATCAACCCGGGGTATTGAGCAAGCGAATTGAGAGTGTCGATGGTAATCTCAAGCTCTTCTTCGGATACAACGGTATGGAGGTTCTTGGGCTCGAAGTGCGTGGTCGTGCCATCGGGAGGAGGTGTCGGGATCGAAGGGGAAGTGGTCTTTGCGACCTTTCGAGGATTGTCGGATTGAGCTTGAGCTTGCGCTTGTTTGCGCTTCTTGGACTTTGTCTTGGCCATGATGGCTCGATAATGGATAAGAAGAGTTGGTGGGGATGGAAATTTACGTGGGGAATTGACGACGGGAAGGGACCAACTGGAGTGGCAAAAAACGGTCTGGAACGGCAGAACCATGAAAGGTGGGGCTCGAGTCCGCCATGACGATATAGGGTAGCCATGAGCATTGGCACATTGGGATTCATCACCAGTCTACGGAGTAGGGGAGGCAAGAAAACTCAAGATTGTGGCCCTGAGGGACGAGGATATTCAGGTAAACTAACCTAAGTTTAGGGGACTTTTTACTAAGTTTATCTAAGTATCCACTTTTTAAATCTCGAATTTTCTTGCTTCCTGAGATCGGTTTCAATTTTTGTGAACTAACTCTATCCACTAAGGTAGCCCATGCACTCAAGTTGCCCTCCTGCTTGATCCATCTGCTGCCAAGTCAAACGCGCTGCCTACTCATCACGTACTTCCGTTTCCATTTTTTCCAAGTCCAACTTCAAGTACTTGATGTACTCCACGCGTTCTCTTTCGCCATCCCTCCCGCTTCCATCGATCTCGGAAGAAAACCAATTGTTGGAATTTCCAAAACTTCCAACGCAGTATCCGACATCATCATCATACTCCAGGTCGTAAACCCGACCATAAGCTGATAAAGCCTTTTCCGAGCCCCTTTCATGATCGTCAGAGAGGTCGTTGCAGACCGCTGTCCAGCTTACTTCTTCATGATCTGTGTGTTTATGACGCGCGAGGACCCGGATCTCCTGGAAGACGAAGAAGTCGTTCCACATATGGAGATCTTCGACCCAACTGTTGGGGTTGTTCTTCTCGTATAGGTCACCATACTTCTCGTAGGGGAGGAAGTTATCTAAAGCCTCTATAAATGTAGAGATGGCATCATTGCACCACTCGAAACGCATATCGACGTACTCGCCGTCGCAGTCGTGATAGATAGTGGCGTAGTTGCGTCCCTTTGTAACGAAAAGTGTGCTTTTGTCTATTAGACAAAGCTGAGGCTTTTGAACCACCCGCTGGCTACGCTCTCCATCCATGTTGCCACGAGACCACGAGCTGAGTTCTCGGCTTTCATTTCTTCCAGTGTCTCGGGGAGATCAACGATCCAACTGGAATCAAACTCAATAGCAAGTGTACAGTTCGGAATCATAGAAGAGGAGAGAGGATCAAAAGATGGGAGGCCGGTCTCGCAATCTTCGAAGTGCTGCGGCAAGGAATTTCCAGTCTGTTGTCCTGATGCAGAATATGTCTCGCAGTGGGAAAACCTTGTACCCTCGTCCTTCGTCGATATTTCGACTTGTGAGGGTTGCAGGACTTCCAAAACAGTCCTGGCTGTAGTCAGAAAGCCGAAGCCACTTGGAATTTGTCTTTTCGGTGATGAATTCGCTAGAGAGCTTGCAAGCCCACCAGAGGCCGCCATCCCACATGTGGGCTGAGCGATTGTTGTTAGGGGTGTGCTCATCGCCGTTGGGATCCTGTATTTTGTCGAGGACTCTAAGGGCAAGTCGATTTCTCCCACCGACCTTGACTGTGTCAACGTTGACATAATTCAACCCGCCCTGCTCAAAAGAATCACGTCCAGGGATGACAGACAAAGCACATGCCTCTTTCCAAATCTGGAGTTGGAGTTCAGTTGGGAGGCGCGGAAACGGGTGGAAGGTAGCCGAAGACATCTTGTGTCTTGCGATAAAGGTTTGGATGAAGATTTTGGAGAAAAGGTTGTGCCGGAGGTGGTGTAGAATGAAAGTAGAGACTGAAGGTGAGCAAAAGAAGAAGAAAAGAAAAGGATATGATGTGGGTCATTCGTGTTGAAAGTAAGGGCATGGGACTGCTGTCTGTTCACATTTTGCAGTGGCAGAGCAGTAGTATAACAGTGACACAAGGGTTGTTTGCCTGAGGCGACATAAGCCAATCAAACATGAGAACTGTTTTCAGGTTCAATTCACTTCGAGGACTTGGCATTCGATCGGTTCACGGGCAGTGAGTGGTGTTTGTGGAGAGCCAATGACTCTTTCCAACAACACCAACAGAGCCAAGCACTGCTCAACATGTCAAATGCTTATCCCTTAAGTCATTCTTTTGACGATGGAATGTTGGTGGATTGACATAGCGTCATGAACTAACGACGCAGTATCCAGTGAATGTTCATGATAGTTCAAGTCAGTTGTATGGGATGACTGCGGCCTATAAGGTTAAGGTTTAGGCTGCGAACACAGATAATGAATGACAACACGATATTTTTCTTTTCTTTCGCGATATAAGCTTTTACCCATAAGCTTTCACGATGACCAATGAATCTCAAGTCAGTTCATTAAGTCTGGCCCAGGTTTCGTAACTATATGAACATCCCATTGAGATAATCTGAGTCACGAAGTATCCAAAAGACTTTGTTTTATTCACGTTAGCCCTGCTTGATATGTTTTACAACCAGTCTTCCGTCTTCTCCTTCGCAGTTATTCACATTGACCTTTTTGTAAGAGCACCAAAGGGCCTTGGGGCTGGTAGGCGAACATTTCCTTCTCTTGATGTTGACTTTCCAGGCCTTGAAGTATCCAGCTGGATAAGTTGTTTGTAGTTAAGACTAGTGACTCAGAGCTTATATCAGAACATATAACTTGGAGCTTTATATTTAAAACCTTTATAGCTTAATAAAGCTTTATTTAATAAAAACCTAGCCCTAAATATAATTAAATCTCTAATAAATAAGCTTTTCTACCTAATATTACTTACTAATTTAACTTTTTCCTTATAGTTATTACTTACTACTTAACTTATTATAAATATATAAAGTTAATACTTTTTTATAAGTTTACTATATTATGTATCTAAGCTATATTTTATATTACTTTATTAATTATTATTACCTTATTATTTAATAGTAAATTATTATAACCTAAATGGAGAAAGCGCTTACGTCACGTATACCCTACATTTCTCCTCTAATTATTTACAGTCACTATACACTAAGAAAATCTACAAGTAACTACTAAGATACAGTCACTAGTAACTAAATGTTATGACCTTATCGGTTACATTATGTATAAAATTATACCCTATAAATTTCACCTAATAGAAACACTCTAGCTTATATCTACTAACTACAATAAGATCTAATATTAGACTAACTAGGATTAGACTAACTAATATTAGACTAATAGCGCTCTAGGACTATATTACTCTAGGACTAATAGTAACCTTATATTATATTACTCTTACTAAGGAACTATAAGTATATATATATATTTATTTAGTATTAAATAAAACCTAGCTTACTAGCTATTAATAATACTTCTTTATATTAACTAAGCCTAATATATATTAATTTACTATTAAGAGATATAATACTTTAATAATACTTAGTTTATACCCTATATAATCTACTAATAATAAACCTAAGCATAGCTTAGTTTAATATAGTTAGACCTAACTATTATATATTAATAGCTTTTATTTAGACTATACTGTATAATACTAAGTAATATAAATATAATATCTATAAACATTAACCCTGTTTACTAGTAAGGTACTACTAACCCTTAGGGACATTAGCCTACTATACCTATTAATACTAGCCTAGTAAACTACTTACTAACTAACTAGAATATAAAAATATAGATAACTTATCCTAAGATAATAATAAAAAAGTTAAATAACTTTAAAAATAACTTAGAAATATTACTAATAAGTTAAATAAGATATATTAGATATTAAAAAAAGCTATAGTACTCTAGTAATAATAGCAGTAAAATAATACTATTACCTAATAGGAAATATATAACCTAGTAATATTAGCTAGTAATAGAAAAGACCTTAGTAAAATCCTTAAGCCTAGCCTACTTAAGCTTTTTAATAGTACCCTTTAGTAAGCTACTTATATTTCTTACTTAAAGTAAAGCCTTTATTACCTACTACCTAAACTAGTTTTATAATAATATTACTAAGGTAATATATATAGCTAAAAGACTTACTAAAACTGCTACTAAATAGTTTTAACTTATTATAAAAGACTATATAAATAATTTACTAATTTGCCTATAGCTAAGGACTGCCTTACTCTTTAGACTAAATAGATAATATAAAATAAAAAAAGTACTTAAGATAGCTTTTAGAACTATTAATAAAAAGGATATATAGAAAGATAAATTAAAGCCCTTAAATAAATAGGATTAGCTTTAACCTTAAGAATAAAGTTCCTAGAACTTATAAGTAAATTACTTTAGGACTAAGATATACTAATATTATTTTTCTTTAATATACTTAAAGAACTAGTATAAGCTAAACTCTAGAAAGAAAACTAACTAAAAATACTAGTAAAATATATTAATATAGCTATTAAGATTAATAATTAATAATTTATATAAAGAACTTATAACTTCTAAAATAAACTATAAAATAATAATAAACTATAGTACTATACTAACTAAGGAAAAATATAATAAGTTAATACCTAATATAAAACTAAACTAGGACTAATAACTATTAAAATAACTAAGAAAGATAAGTTTAAAATTACTTACTAAAACTGTAGTAAGAAAGGATACTTTAATTAAGAGTATAAGAACCCTGTTAAAACTAATTAAAAATATAAACCTAGTACTAAAAGGTAAGATAATTAGTACTACTAGAAGAAATAGTAATAAACTATAAATAGTAATTAAAATAGTTAATATAACTAGGAAAGATAGATATAATAACTATATAATACCCTATATAAACAAAGCAGGAATTCTAATCTATATCTATAACCTATTCTTTAGTAAGGAATAAATACTTAAAAAGTACTACCTATATATCCTATAAGAATAATAACTTATTCTAGGATACTTAGTACTAATATTAAAAATACTATATCTTAAAACTAGAAAAAAAAAAAAAAAATAATAGAATTAGTAAAAAAGGAAGCTATATAAGAAAAATAAACTAAATAATAATATTAAACTTAAGTAGATACCTATCCTTAAACTAAAGAAGTTTAAAATAACTAAAAAACTATAGCTATAGTTAGAAAAGGAAAGGAAGTTAACCCTAACCTAGATAATAAACTAAGTATATTAGATTTTAATTATAAACTTAATAATACTATAAACTAAATATTTATAAAAATAGAAATACTTATTAAAGTCTAGAATAGAATTATCTAACTAAGCAGAAGTATAGATAAGATCCTTATTAGAATTATATTTAGAAAACTAAACTAATATTATAGTAACCTAAACTATATATTAGTAGTAAAAACTAGCTAAGACTTTAAAGCTAAGAAGATTAAATAAAAAGTAAACTATATAATCTAAAATATAGAAATTATACTATATTATAATAAACTTAAAAATAAAGTATAGTATAGTAAAGTACTTAAATATACTAAATTAGCTAAAGAAAAGGCAATTATAAAATAAGATAATAATATTTATATTTAAGTATATACTAAAAATAAAGTAAAAGATCTAATAATACCTAAAGAAGAAATCTAAGTAAAAAGGGACCTAAGGAAATACCTAAAATACTTAAAATATTAATAAATATTATAAATATCCTATATATAATATTACTGCCTATAATATTAGTAAATAAAGGAATTAAATAATTACTTTCTGGTTTAAACTAAGAAATATAGGAGTAAAAACCCTACTTAATTATTAATATCTTTAGCTACTAAATTAATAAAAGATATAGAGGAACTTAAGTAGTTAAACTTAAGGTAAATATAGAAATATAAAAATAAGCCTTAAACTATATTAGAAATTCTTACTATATTACTAAATAGAGATAAGAAGTATAGGATAAGATAGAAGAAGAAAACTCTATAAAGAAACCTATAAAGCTATTATAGAAGTTAATAGATTAGAGAAAGAATAGAAAGAATATCTTTACCCCTAAAACTAGCTAAGTAGTAAAAAAAATAAATATCTTAATAAGATAAGATTAGTAAAAATAATAAATAAAAATATAATATTAAATAAATAAATTATATAAATAAAAGTAAAATACTAAAATAAACTAGCTTATTAGTATAAATACCCTAATAATATTAACTATATAGATAGTAAATATAGTTATAACTACCTATAAATAGGAAAAGAATACTACTATCTATAAAAAGCGCTAGATAAGTAAAGAAGTAAAAAGGAATAGACTTTTTAAAAAAGCTCTAAGAATAACTATAAATCCTAGTTAATAAACCTGCCTTAAACTAAGAGTTAGAATTAAGGGCAAGTAGCTAAGTATACTTATAGATAGTAGAGCTAATATAAACTATATTTCCCTTAATATAGTAAATAATCTCTAGCTACCCTAGAAAACTAAGAAAAACCCCTATACTATTAGAAATAAAGAAAAAGATTTTATAATTATAATAATAGAAAAATAACTAAAGAGATTAATTACCTTAAGGTATTTATTAATAGAAAAAACTAAGGAATTAACTTTAATATAATCCCTATTAATAGGTATAACCTAGTACTAGGATATCTATAGTTAGATTACTATAACCTATAATTTAACTAAAGAACTAACTAGGTAGTCTATAAAGATTACCCTTTAGATAATAAAACTAATTTAAATAATAATAATATAAGATCTTAAACTTTAACTAATAAGAGTAGTAAAGATAGGAGTAATATAATATTACCTATTTTAAAAGAAATATAATATAAGTACTATAAAGGCAGAATAAAATATATTAAATAAATAATAGTAACTTTTAAAGGCTAATTTAAATAATTAAACTAGGATCTTTAAGAGATAAAATAGATTACTAAAAAGGAATTTAATAAATAACTTAAAAATATACTAATTTAGTACTATATTTATAAGAAACTCTTTATAAAAGAATTAGATATAAAACTCCCTAAATATTTATATTAAGATATTAAAATAGTTCTAAAGAATAGTAAGAACTTAAAAGTTCTTTCTAATCTATAACCTTATAAAAATAGAACTTATAATATTAAAAGAATAGTTAGAAAATATATTTAAAAAAGGATATATTTAGACCTTAAAATCCTTAGCTAGATATCCTATTATATTTATTTTAAAACTAAATATAGATAAATTATAACTAGTTATAGACTATTATTAGCTTAAAAAATTATAGAAAAGGATAAAATGCCTTTACTTCTTATTATAAAACTTAAGAATAGACTATTTAGAAAATGATTTTTATAGCTCTAGACCTTAAAGTAGCCTATAACTTAATTAAGATTAAGGAAAGTAATAAATAGAAAATAGCATTTTAAACGAAATATAGACTATTTAAGTACCTAGTTATGCCTTTTAGACTTATAAATACCCTTATAGTATTTTAAAGGATAATTATAAATATACTATAAGAGTACCTTAATATCTTTATAGTTTATTACCTAGATAATATCCTTATCTTCTTTAATATAGAAGAAAAGCATATAGAATATATCTATAAGGTTTTAAAGGCACTATAAGATACTAATATACTTATTAAACCTACTAAAAGCTATTTTTACTAAAGCTAAGTAATATACTTAGGCTATAAAATCTCATATAATAAGATATAAATAGATAAATAAAAAATTACTATAGTTATTAAATAGAAATAGCCTAACTTAGTTAAAGAAGTGCAATCCTTCTTAGGATTTACTAACTACTACTAATAATTTATTAAAAATTTTAGTAAAATAGCAATCCCTCTTATAGAACTTATAAAGAAGAAAATATAATTTTAATAAAATAATAAAGCCTAGAAAGCTTTTAAATAGCTTAAAGAAGCTATTACTAGTAAACCAGTTTTAGTTATATTTAACCCTAACTAGTAAGTTAAACTTAAGACTAATGCTTCTAACTTTGCCCTAGGAAGATAAATTAAATAATAAGATAATAATAGTATATTATACCTTATTGCTTTTTACTTATATAAGATATATAGAGCAGAACTTAACTTACTTTATTTATAATAAAGAATTCCTAGCTATTATTAATTATTTTAAGGAATTTAGATACTACCTTAAAGAAAGTAATTATTTAATTAAGGTATTTACAGATTATAAGAATATTGCCTATTTTACTATAATATAAGAACTAAACTAATAATAACTATACTATGCTAAATACCTATATAAATTTGATTTTATAATTATATACTGTAAGGGAACTGATAATAGATATGTAGATACTATTAGTTAATAATATAACTTTAATACAGGAATTATTAAGATTAAGGAATAGCTTCTAGAAAAGGATAAATAAGGGAAATACAGATTTACCTAACCTAGTTAAAATAATTATATAAATAATATATAATACTAATATTAATATTACTATAGAATAAGGATGTAACTTCCTTTATAAATTTTATTTATACCTATTATATAGATACTAAGGAATAATAAAAATACTTAAAAGACTATAAGAATAAGGTTATACTATAAAAAGAAAAGATATTAAATAAGTTATTAAATAATATAATTTATACTTATATATAAAAGTATAAAGATATAAACCTTATGGATAGTTATAACTACTTTTAGTAGTATAATAACCTTAGGACTTAATTATAATAGACTTTATTATAAAGTTACCCTTATTAAAAGACCCTTAACTAGAATCTTCTATAATAGTATTATAGTTATAGTTAACTAACTTATAAAATTTTTATACTATTTACTATTTTAAAAAGTAATAGATACAGAATAACTTTCCTATATTTTTTACTAATATATTATTAGTATATATAGCCTACCTATAGAAATCCTTTTAAATAGAGGACCTTATATTTATATTAGTATTTTAGTAATTACTTATAGTACAGCTTAGACTAAATTATTAACTTATAACCGCTTTTAGACTTTAAGTTAATAAATAAACTAAATAAATAAATTAAATACTTAAGTAGTATTTATAATATTATATTAACTATAAATAGAATAATTAGGTTAAAAAACTACTAATAGCCTAACTTGCCTATAATATTACTTATAATAAAAGTATAAAGCTTATACTAGCTTATACTAACTTTAGATTTATACTAGATATATATTATAATATATAATAAGAAAAATTAATTAATCTAGCTACTATTATTAAAAGTAATAACCTTAAAAATCTATATAAAGAAATAAAAATAAAACTTAAATTTATTAAAAAATATATAAAAAACTACTATAACCTAAAATGGTTAAAAGGACTAACCTTTTTAGAGAAAAATATAGTCTACCTAGCTATAAAAAACATTAAAATAGATTAACTAATATATAAATTAGACTATAAGTTTATTAGACTTTATAAGGTACTATAGAAAATTTTAAAAAATAACTATAAATTGGACTTACTAAAGAAAATTAGGCTCTATTTAGTTTTTTACGTTTTACTACTTAAATTAGTAGTAAATATAATATAAGTTAAAATAGGCAATAAACTATAAGAAATCTTAGGACTAGAAGTTTATAAAGTAAAAGTAATTAAAAATATATATAAACTTAATAGTTAAAAAGAATACTTAATAAAATAGAAAAATTACCTAAAAAATAAAAATATATAGAAACTACTAAAATACCTAGTTAAGGCTTAATAACTCCTAATAAAGTTCTACTAGAATTAAGTAAAAATAAAGTATTAAGTAAATTATTACCTAGACTAAAAGTAGACTAGTTAATATAATCTGGAATATAATTAACCTAAAGGTCTTTAACTATAGTAGCTTTATAAGTATTAAGTATAGATAGTAAGTTATCTTTTTGCTTTACTTTCTATAGACCTTAATAAGTAGCCTTAAAATACTTTTCTTTTACCTAACTCTTAATCTTATAAATCTGTAATAAATAACCTATAGTTATAGCTAGATAATCTTATAAAGTAGCTATCTCTTTATAAAGTTTAAGTAAATCCTTATTAGCTTAATCCTTATTACTTTCTAGCTTTTTCTTTATTTTATTAATAATATTACTATATAAATTAGTAAAAACTAAAAATACTATAGTATATAAATACTTATAGAAAGATATAATATAAGTACTATTATATAACTTCTTTACTTAAATATACTTACTATAATAAATAGAATTAGAAGATATTAGGTATTTCTTACCTACTTAAAAATAATAAGTATAAGGTATATTAGCTTCTTTATTAGTAAATTTAATAAAAAGTATAAAAGTTTGGATTTTATAATCCTTTTAAAATAACTATTTAGAAATATAGTTAAATATTATATAATATAATAATAAAAAGTCTAAGTTAGGACTTACTAAAAGAAACTAGTATTAGTTAGATAAGATAGCCTTAAAAATAAGACCTAGTAAAGGGGAAGATTATATTATAACCTTATTAGTTACATTATATATAAAATTATACCTTATAAATTTTACCTAATAAAAACACTCTAGCCTATATTTACTAATACTTATAAGATCTAATATTAGACTAACTAGGATTAGACTAACTAATATTAAACTAATAGTACTCTAAAACTACATTACTCTAGGACTAATAGTAACCTTATATTAAAAAAAAAAAAAAAAAAAAAAAAAAAAAAAAAAAAAAAAAAAAAAAAAAAAAAAAAAAAAAAAAAAAAAAAAAAAAAAAAAAAAAAAAAAAAAAAAAAAAAAAAAAAAAAAAAAAAAAAAAAAAAAAAAAAAAAAAAAAAAAAAAAAAAAAAAAAAAAAAAAAAAAAAAAAAAAAAAAAAAAAAAAAAAAAAAAAAAAAAAAAAAAAAAAAAAAAAAAAAAAAAAAAAAAAAAAAAAAAAAAAAAAAAAAAAAAAAAAAAAAAAAAAAAAAAAAAAAAAAAAAAAAAAAAAAAAAAAAAAAAAAAAAAAAAAAAAAAAAAAATAAAAAAAAAAAAGAAAAAAAAAAATAAAAAAAAAAAAAAAAAAAAAAAAAAAAAAAAAAAATAAAAAAAAAAAAAAAAAAAAAAAAAAAAAAAAAAAAAAAAGAAAAAAAAAAAAAAAAAAAAAAATAAAAAAAAAAAACAAAAAAAACAAAAAAAAAAAAAAAAAAAGTGGGTGAGTTAAAAAAAAAAAAACAAAAAAAAAAAAAAAAAATTTTAATTAAAAAAAAAAAAACTTATTAAATTTTTAATCTTTATAAAAATATAAATAGGTATTATATATAAAGTAAATAAGGCTTATAAAGATAATATCTTTAATATTACCTTTTAAATATCTTAATAAAGTCTTTTATATTGGGGGTTAGTAATATTATATAGTATAAAATATATTAAAAATTAAAAAAAAAAGTAGCCTAAGCTACTAGCTAATTAGCTATTATATAGTTATAATATAAGTTTTTTTAAAAGGTTATTTTAAGTTAATAAACTTACTTTTATTAAGTATTTTACTTTATATATATTTTATATATTTTAAATCTAATTATCTTTATAAAAAAGTAATAATTATTTATTTATATATCTTTAAAGTTAGTTATTAAAATACTAACTTTTTAGCTAAAATTAAGATTCTAGGTAACTATAAAGGCAATAAGTATCTTACCTATATATATTTATTGATATTCTTTACCTTTATATACTAGAGGCTAAAGCCTCTTTAAACTACCTATAACCTTACTTCTGTAACTTAGAGATTGCTTGTTTAATAACAGTCATCATGTGTAACTCAGGCACTGGCATTGCCTTACCTTGTTGCCCAGATAAGTCACCTCGCCGCACAGAAAGCACTGGCCGCTGCCACAGCTACTATAAGCGTTGCCACTGCCAGAAGCAAATGTATCACGTGGTATTGCTCATAAAGTAGAGGCCCTCACTCTTCGAGACTCTCCTCTTCACCCTCCACCACTCCTCAAACTTCCAACTTCCAACTTCTGACTTTCGACGTTCTCCATCCAGCACATTTCCATTTCACAGTATCCTCTGAGTTGTTCTATCAAGACTCATCAAGTGCACTGGTAAGACATATACCGAACGATCATGGCATTCATATCAGAAGTCTAACGGTGTATAGCTATCATGCCACAACCCACGGTCGTCAAAGATCCTAGTGACGGTGCTGGGCCCAAGCAAACCGAAGACATGCAAGCCCCGTGTGCCAAAGAAATGTGCCCAACGGCCTTCCACCTATTCCCGAACCTCGCACCAGAGCTTCGGCTGAAGATCTGGAAGGCAGCTTGTTTCCCTTACGCAGCCAACCACCGTGGCCTACACTACATTGATCTGAAAAACGTTGACGAGATATCTGGGGATGCCGTGACAGGCATGAATTCAATGGAGATGAAGGCACTTCATCCTGATTTCCAGACCTCGGCCAATGAGCAGCGAGTTGTCAGATGCGCAAACAGATCAGCCTATATGTGGGACGGTGGTCTCTGGAAAGCCTGCAGAGAGTCGAGGGAGGTTATTTCCACGCACTTCCAACTGAAAGTTTGGCGCCGTACTCTGGAAAAAGACATTGATCCCCTCAAATTGGATGAGGGCCTCAATCAGGCTTGCCAACCATACCCCTCCGAGCGGGATCTTCACAAGGAACTGAATGAGAAGCGACCAGATGAATGTGAGCCCTTTCTTCCTACCTGTCTTCTTTCTCGCAACCAAGAGCATCCAGAGCGCTTTATGGTCATGCCCACCCGAGACCTATTTTGTATCAAAAACCTCCATAGATGGGACGAGTTACCAGTCACCATGGAGGCTCCTCGACTTCACGTTCCGTGTCCCAACGGCCTGGACATTGTCCTCCGACACTCGTTCAATCTTGTTTTTGAGTTTGACACTAGTTAAACGACTATTTCCCTACTAGCTGGGACGAACTCCGAGAGGAAAAGTCACCTCGAGGCCTTTTTGCGAGTTGGGCTGATGGCTGCACGAACGGCCGTGGCAATGCGCCGTTTATCTATCTGCTCAATAAGGCTGCTCGTTGGTCGCCGCTATGGCTGGTGAAAGACGATACAGTCTTTTATGACTGCGACGGTTCGTACGTGGAAGTTCAAAATGAATGCTTCGGCTTCTACTCAACTAAGCCACCAGAGGCTTCAGCCATGTTAAGATTTCTCTGGCGTGTTTGGAAGCTTTGGTCACTTTCCTTTTGCGAGGACTGCACGGACGATAGCATATGTATTTTGTGTCACCAAGACCCAGGTTTAGAGTTGGATGAGTTTGTCAAAGTTCTTGTTCGCCACGAAGAGGAACCTGCTGGAGATCAAACCGAGGATTAACTTGACGGATTGGATGAATTGGACAACGGCAATGATTTTGACATCGACCATGAAAGAGAAGATGGTAAGGAGGGCAAAGAGACATCTGAACTTTAGAAATCAGCGAAGCCGGTGGTGACTAGGGACAGGGTTTTGGAACTTGGACGTCTTCGACGGATTGGCTCCCTGATCACGACCATCGAAGTACGTCTACAGGAGAGTGGGACAAGGACCTGCTACTGATTAGAGATTGAGACACGGAATGTACAAAGCTAGCATTAAGGTCTGGGATTCATGGGTCGCTTTGCACTTGGCACCTAGTACGATAAGAAAGAAAGTCAGATCTCCTCGAGGCAAGATATCCCTTCCATGTTTTACTCGTGACCAACGTGAATGCTGTCAATGATGTAGTTGACTTGAGCCACAGTTTTGTAAAAGATCTCATGATAGTCATTAATAAATAAAGCCACTTAGTGTGTCTGAGCCACCGGAACGCGAGAGTCCAACCATCCGCTGTTTCTAGTAAAATACCAAGCATCTAACCTCAATGCTCTGACGTCCCTTCGCATCAGCCGGCGTAGCAGGGTCAACGAACGCAGTATGAGGCGTATATCCCGCCAAACCATGCTGACCGCCCTCATGAACCTCACTCTTTGAATCAAAGCACTTGATCAACATAACCTCCTCAGGCGTCATGTCCTTGGCGTAGTAAAACTTGTGTCCGTCATTCGGCGCGACAGAATATGTCTCGCCCTTGACTTGATAACCTTCCGTTGAGCGAAGCGTCGAAGCATCAGGGAGGACTTCCTTTCCACGGTCATCGTCGTCGTTGTCCTCGCGCTTGGGGTACAGAAGATCAACTTTGATCATGTCTTCAGGCTTTGTGGTGCGATAGTCGACGACTGCGAGGGGAAAGTCTGTTGCTGGATGTCCGATGGGTCGCCAGACGTTGATGATTTGATATCGTCCCTTGAGAAGTTCCTCTGTCTCTGAAGGATCGGTGTGTCGTCTCACGCGAGCCTCAGCAGCGCCGGGAGTTTGGTCAACATGGACTTGTTGCACAGGCTGTCTGGGACTCGACTTCTCCCTCCTGCGGATAGTATGATCGAAAATAACAACCTTTTTGATCTCAGGAATCCTCTCTTTGAGCAGCGCTTCAACTTCACCATAGTAACCATTCCTCACAGCCGCATCGTCAGTGAACTCTGATTCCTTCGCGGGAGACTTGAAGACATCGAAGCCAGAAACATCTACGCCAAAGGCGGTAATGCTAGCGGCGCTGCGAATGTCCACGACGTCGCGCTTGTGCTGGCTGCGCTCAAATGAAGTCTGGTCTACGTCGACTTTAGCCCAAGGCTTGACTCTATTTCCGTTGTCGTCGAGACTCGATGTCGGATCGATGTAGTTGAAGAGTCCGGTTGTCATTTTGGTGGCTGTGAAGTGGAAAGGTCTGAGTTGAGCGGGGTTGACGAGCTGTTTGAGAATGGGTCTTGTTCTTAGAAGTCGTGACATGCAGATTTAAGATTTGAAGATGGGGAAATCGAATTGATCTACGGCTGTACAGTATCTTATAACCAATTACCGGCAGTTCATCTCGGAATCTTGCGTAAAAACTCCGTCTTTTATTTGTTGGTATCCCACTGTCATTTATTTGTCATCGTCATGAAATTTGTAAGCTCGGTTGTCCCGATGACGTTTGCGGGGCTGTCAAGCGTGCTGTAACACTAACAGATCACGTCATTTTACAGTGGCGTTAGTGCAAGATCAGTTACTACCTTAACTAAGTCAGATTATCAATCTGCCGAGCTCGACGACGTTATTGGAGGCGTCGTCCCGAGCCGTTGGCATTCTTGATCCTTAACGTTTGCGCCCCTTGACTAATTTTCATTCTTTGTGCCAACGTAAACCTCCATCTCACATTAGCATTCGATAACATTCGACGGCGCATGGGCACGCCTGACAAGCAGTATGCAAAGTACAGATGACGAATCTGTGATGTCGCCAATGGACTTCTACCTTAATAGCTTGGGGTTCAAGCTAACGAGCCTAGATCTGGACCTTTGATTCTCGCTTTGGGGATGCCAAGATGTTACACTGTTCACACAATTTTGTTATCGCATTCTATTGAATGCATGAGATTGATCCTCAAGTCTATCGTCTATCGTCTAGCACGCTTCGCTAAATCATCTAAAAGCAGTTACAAATACAAGCTCAAGCGACTATCCCGAATTGCCAGTCTATCAGTAAACCTTGTTCTCCTGCGGCTCCGTCCAAGCAATCTTGCCAACATGTCTCTCCGGCCCCTTGATGAAAGTCAACTTGGGCGACTTCGCCATCTTGGGTGCACCCAGTCCAAACAGCATGTTCTGAATGGCGGTGATGCCAATGATGTGCTTGTCAATAAACTTGAATACACCAGTCTGCCAAGTGGCGCTGGCAGTCGCTTGACCCGAGCCACGGCAAGCTTCAACAACCGGATCCATGCGTAAAGCTTGGTACGACTGGAAGGCCGTGGCGAGTTGAGCATGGGTTGGGGTGGGGGACTTCTGACGAAGAGCGTAGAGCTGGTTGACCAGGGCGACGACGTCGATGAGGCCGTTGTTGCAACCTGCGCCCGTGCTGGGGGTGAACTTGTGTGCTGAGTCACCTGCGAGAACGACACGACCGCCCCAGCTCCAGTGGCTGACGACGCCTTCTTCGAGACTCACGAGGCCAGACTGAGTGCGGGCATTGAAAGCCTCTTTTAGGGTGAGTTTGCCGCCAGGCGCAAGAGGAATGTGTCCCCATCGCTCAACAAGGTCGACTTGATCCTTCTCAGTGTATCGGATCCGATCCTGAGTAGGCGCATCCAACTTCTCATAAAGACCCATGACGGAAGAATCCTCACCGGCAAAGAGCTGTGTGGCCGCACCAGGACCGTGAGTCTCGCAGGTGGTGCCAGGCTCGATGCCCGCGAACTTGGTAGGCAGACGCAACCAGAGAGCTCGGAAAGTGGTAAGGAAGGGTTTCTCGTCGTTGACATCATCGGAGCCTGCGCCTTGGGCAAGAGAGCGCATCTTGTTGCGGACGAAGCTGTGAGCGCCATCTGCCCCAATGACGATGGATCCCTCGTAAGATGTTCCATCATCGCAGGAGACTTGGACGCCGGTTTCGCTGGGGATGATGTCGGCGACTTTCTTGTCGGTAAGGATCTGGCTCTTCTGGAGAGGAGTGAAAGAGTCGTAGAGGACTTTGGTGAGGTCGTGGCGGCTGACTACACGAGGAAATGTCCCAAGTCTGGGCTCGTTAGTTGAGAGTATCTCAGGAGAAGGGGGTAAAAACTCACAGTTTGTTAAACAGGATGAACCAGTACGCATCTCCGATATCGTTGCCCTGGTGGTCTTGGCGGTTGACCAGACCAAGAGGAGAGCTGACTTGCTCAAGAGGAGCAGCGAGACCAAGCTGATCCAGAGCGCGCAGGCCCATGGGGTTGAGGACGAGATTGGAGCCAGCGTCAATGACTGCACTTGATCGACGTTCAAGAAGAATGAAGTCAATGTTTGCACGTGAGAGGGCATGAGCGGCTGTGAGGCCAACTGGACCGCCTCCGACGATGATTGCTCTAAAGCGCTGAGCAGGCATATTTTTGTTGTTTTGGTTCTTGCTTTGGTGTGCAGGTAAGGGGTTGGTGTTGCTGAAGGATAAGAGTGTTTGTGGGTATAAGAATGCTAGTTGGTTGAGTGTTTATGTAGTGATGGGAGAAATGTTCTTGAAGCGACTGAACACAGATATATACATTATTGTGCCACTGCTCAATCTCGCATCTCGCATTGTTTTGAGGCTGCAGTCTTATTGAACAGGCGCTAGTGCCTGTGTCTTCGCACTCGGATCCATGCGAGTCGGTTGCCAAAAGGGGATTAGTGTGTCTCTGTGAAAGCTTGACTTTGCGATCAACCAAGATCGAAAGGCGATAAGATGAGATAAAAACGAGACTGACTCGTTCATAGAAGCTATTTCGTCTCGAAATGATCATATATTTAGATTATCTACTCGTAAGTTATGCCATTCCTCCAATGTTCCGGACAAACCAGCCCATTTCCACTGTCAGTCCAGGGATTGCCTGAATATCCCACTATCCGTACGTTTGCACAATAACACTGGCGGTGCGAACATTGGCGGCGCATCTAATCACCAACACGATGACAATACAGAGAAAAATAATAATAGCACTCGGAGGAGTGATTGTATTACGCACTCGATTATCGCACTCGCAAAACGACGTGTTCAGGGGGTTTTGTCCTACGGAGTAGCGCCGATTGATTCCACAGCCAGCAACAGCTGGCGATCGAGAATGTTGTGATTGGCTCGTATGTCGGGGTCCACTTCGCATTCGGGAGGCCATCAGCCCTATGACGACACCATTTAGCAGGGCTTGGCGGGCTGGAGGGTAAGCGGGAAGGCAAACTCGCATGCAGTCGGGAGCGGGTGAACTACTCATCACATATTATTCGAACAGAACGCGTTGATATACAGGGGAGCATTCGTCGTTGAGATGAACGAGATAGAATGCGTGGCCGTTGCAGGGATCAATCCATTTGCCGCCACCCGAGTCTGAACCATGACACAGCGTGACCAGCCAGATTCCGTGAACAACAGAATGAGGTATACCCGTTGGCAATGTAGCACCACGGCGACCAATGGTTCGTCTGATAAGCTTCCTTGATCTGAAATGAATTCTATCATGAGGCTGTAAGCCGTGTCTATAAAGTCATAATCTATTAATTTCCCTAGCGCCCATAATACCGCCATTCTATGACTCCCTTCTTCATTGCTTCCCCTTCCTCTGATACCACTTTGTTTTGAGGAAGTAGATAATGCTAATACCGAGTCCCAGCCCGGAGAAACCAACAGCCATGTAAAAGGCAGACCGATAACCAATCAACAGCTCGTGCTTCGACTCTCCACCATTTGTAACGTTCACCTCCACTGTAGCTGCAAATCCGAGACCCAGACTGATACTGTAGTTCACGATCGTACTAACCAAGCTGGCTGCAATGCCTTGGTGCTCTCGCTTCACAGCGTTGGACAGGATCAGAGTCGCGGCGGGGAACGACATGTCCATGCCGAAGGTCATGATAACAAGGCCAAAGAAAGACTGATACCAGTAAGATTGCTCCACGGGCGCAGTCATCATCAAAATTGTACCAGTTGTGAATGCTGTGAGGGCGACGAGCATGACGAACGCAGGATGCGACACATGAAGAAGCCATGCAGTGATCAGTGCGGCGCAAGCTCCAGAGATAGCAACCGGGCTCATCCAGGCACTCGTAAGAAGCGGTGATGCTCCACGAAGCATCTGGAAGAACTGCCAAGTGTAGTACACCCAGATACCAAAAGTAGCCCAGCCGCAGACAATGCAGCCCAGGATGTAGGCAACGTCGCTAGTCAGAGCATCGAAAGGGATGACGGGATGCGACGCCACGCGCAATTCGACGTAGAAAAAGACAGGAACAAGGAGCACCCCAACAATGAGAAGGACGAAAACATATGGCTTGTCCCAGCCGTCGATGGGCGCTTGGTTCCAGGCGAAGTTGAAGAGGACGAGGGCAGTGATACCAGTGATGGCGCCGAGAAGATCAAGCTGGCTAAGGATGTCTCCCCAGCTCATATCGGCGGACGAAAGCTTGTGGGGAGGATCGGGGATGATAAAGTACGCCATGAGCGCAATGAAGGCCAGTCCGAGCGCGAAAGAGTAGTAAGTCCAAGGCCACCAAGAAGGATCCCCATGAACAAAGAGTCCAGCGAACAAAGCCCCGAAAACACAACCACCAGGTGCGCAAGCGCCAAAGAGCGCAAACGCAACAGCCTTCCGACCACCAGGCTTGTACGAAGCGCCCAAGATAGCCAGACCATTCGGCATCACGAGCGCAGGTCCAATACCCTGAAACACTCGCGCAAAGATGAAGAGAACATGGTTGGAGTAGTTTGCCAGCCCGCAGACCATAGACCAAACAGCGAACCAGACGAAACCAATGATGAAGAGGCGCTTGTAGCCAAAGATGTCGCCAAGGCGGCCGGAGAAGAGGATGAAGGTTCCGACGGTGAGGGAGAACCCGGCGATGAGCCAGCTTAACTCCGCGGGATTAGTGAGGTTGAATGAGTCGCCGATGATGTGGATGATGTTGAGGCAGTTTCCGAGCGCGGCTTGTGTCATGAACTGCGCCATGCAGATGATGGCCACGAAGAGGATTTCGTGCAGGAGTGAGAATGTCTCAGCTATTGAGACGCTGGACTTTGTTCTTGTGATGGCTTCCTCGTCGGGTCCTGTGAGCGTGTTGTTATCCGACGGCGCGTCCCTCTCGGGATCAGGCATAAAGCCTTGCTCTGTACGAAATTAGCCCCCATCCCAATCCCAAGCAGCGCAGTAACTTACCTTTTTCTATTTCAATCACCATCATCAATAATGCTCAAGTTTGATCTGTCTAGAACATCGTTATCAAGGGATGACGAGAAGGTATATAAAAGCGGCGAGCAAGTCCGAAAGATTGTGTATATCCGAGGATCCGTACTTCCGAGCCAATAACGCCGCAACCAGCGCTGTCAGATCTCCACCACAGCATTTTTACCATTATTAATGCAGATTCCAGATCCGAGATGGGAGATTATCGCGATCAGCGCCGGAAATATGTCATTTTTTGTATATCCGATTGCGAGAAAGCTGAGGAATCAGTTTTTGAGTTTGGTCCATCGGTGGAGATGCTACGTAAGGCGGGATCTTACCTGACCAATGCTACGGTGATGCATGTGATGAACAGGGATGAATACGAGTTTAATGATGGTTGATGGAGAGTAATCGTGAATCCTTTTATTAATGGACTGCAATGAAACGGTTTTTCAAGTGGGAAAGAATTACTCCGCCTTATTACTCCGCCTTGTCATCAGCCGCAGGAGTATTGTTGTTCTGCTGCACCATCAGCCGCGGCTCTTCTCGGTCTCCCTGTGACTGGACATAAAAAGTCTGGTACAACCAACAGAGTCTCTATTTGACATCAATGCTAGTTCCGCTGATAATTGAGTGTACAGTATTGAACTGATGACCGCTCCTGTCGTCCGGTCCGCTGCCTGATCTGATTTGATAAGAGAGTTATTTTGAGTTGATAGACCCTAGCATCACATCACGCGCCTCACACACGTCGTCCGGTCTGACTCGTCGGCCAGAACGAACAGTCGTTGATAGGCGAGAGCCTGCCCGCCATACTATTGAGTAACACGGCAGATCAAACTCTCAAGTCCCATTGGTTGTAGAGAAAGCGTAGCCCGTGTCATTGACAAAGGAGATCCATTTAAAGTTTCACGAGCTGAAAGTAATCCGCGGTGTGTAGGTTTATCAAGCTGTAAAGTAAAACCTATTACACCTACGAGACCCAAAGCTTCAATAATTCACCATAAATAAGTAAAAGATTGGTTAAGCATTCGGCATTGAGTCACTAATCATGCCTCTCACCAAAGTCCAAGGTTTTGATCAACTACAAAAGGGTTTCTTTTCCCCTTTGTTTCACTCCTCATTCTTGAAGCATCTTCTCCAGGATCCATTCAAAGCTCACGAGACTCATCTCTGATCAAGTCCACGATCGTCTTCACACCTCGCCAACATGGCCTGTTCCTTTCATCCGTTCCCCAAACTGCCAGCTGAGCTTCGGATCCAAATCTGGGATGTAGCATGTCTTTCTTACGATTTCTATAGTCCCCGTCAAACTATGATGCATTAAATCAATGTGAAGTCCAGTGCTGACGGTACAGCCCCCAGGGGTATCAAATGTTAAATCTGGTACTTTAATTAGTAGCCAATCTGCTGTAAAATAGATATAGATCAGCCCAGAATTATCTCCATTAATATACTAAGTATATAATATTTTATTGGTAGTTGTAATTCCATTGTGGCAAAAAATACCAGAATAATCGCAGAAATGCACATTTGATACCCCTGCGGACCGTACTACCCTCTTGGCCTTCCACGAACCCACTGCGGATGCTGTCGGTGGAGACGACAACTCGGCCTGGTTAGCTCACGCGCTATTGACAGCCTGTAAAGAGTCACGGGATGCTGCTTCACGATACTGGAATGACTGTCGCTATGGCGATATGTGTCTTCCGCCTGCAAGCCTCCCTGCCCGCGAGATTGGAGGAGTTTGGCATGCTCCTGTTTACTCGACTGAGGATATCTTTTGTATCAAGTCACAGAGTTGGACACCCCTTGAGGACAATGATAAGCCATGGCAGGTAGCTCTTCCAGGACCGGAAAATGTCTATATCAAAAGCATCGCATTCGAATTCGACTCGACATGGAATGTCGATCTTCCAGAAAGCTACTGTAATCTCGCGTCAGAAAACTCCGCCCGAGGACTCTTTTCACGTTTCTTCTACAGTGCCTATTTAAACTACGCAACTGAGCCTACCATTTACTGATCCAAAAGACTGGTCAATGGACCAGTTACTGGCCCAGCGATGAGATGCATGACAATAGCTTTTGCAATGATAACAATACAGACTATGCCCTAGTGCAACCTTACTATGCATGTTTTCGCTGTCAAGATTGACACGAATCTGATGGAGTTTCCGAAAATGTCAGAAGCTTCATTGATAAGCTCCAAGATCTTTGCGAAGCCAGCGAACCGGATCATCGCAACAACAAGCCCGACCATTCCGTTGACTTGCAATGGATGAAACAAGGTTATGATACAAGCGATAGCGTACGATATCTCGCTCGTCTGGACAAGAAAATGGAGGATTGTGTAGGACCCTAAGTCAACAAGAGGTTTCTGATGCTACGACCTGTTGGGGACGATATTTGGGACTCGGGGTTCATGTAAAGCCAGAGGATACAAGGGCCAACTTGGATGCTGGGGTCTTTCTAGTTTGGACTCTGCTTGGTTTTGAGGAGTACTACATCTCACGCGAAGATCCTCTCCCTTGATTCTGCGCTTATCGCTCTATACTTATAAGACAAAAATACAATTGTTTTAACGATTGGAGCTCCTAAACACATCTCTTCTCGAAGTCATGAATAGCAGAAGCGATTATCAAAGCGACTTGTTTGGTAAAATTGACTTCTAATATTAATAAAACTGCTACTATGTGCACTCTTACGCACGAACGTAAGTATGCCGTTGATGCAGGCATCACTTATCTTTTGAGACTCTGCTAATGCTGTACCAGAGCTTCACCTTTAGCTATATTAGTATTAATCAATACCACTAGTAAAGAGCTGTTTTGCAGTACCTAAAACTTCAAGAACTGCAGACCTTTTATCCAGCGGGAGTTTATCAAGTTGTAGCTCAAACTCCTTTCAAGTACAAAACTCAAAATGCTAACCATTTGCTGTCAATCAAAGACTATTACTAGCTTTGGTCATGAGTCACGCCTGAAGTACACATGACCGCCGTAAACATTTCCGTTGTCTATAAGAGAGCTCCCTTTCTCTTCTATTTCTCTTTAATTTCTCTATCGTACGAAGCTTTCTCTGAACTACGGCATAGGCCTATGTCTTATCACCTTCGCACTTCAAACACCTACGAACTCTTCCAATCACGGACAATTGGCCAAAATGGCATCATCTTCGTTCCACCCATTTCCCAGGCTACCAGCTGAGCTTCGGATCCAGATATGGATCGAAACTTGTGTTTCTTACCAGCCAGGTGATTATGGCATACACTACATTGATGTTGAGCCTAGTTTTACCCAAAGCATACCTTCTTCCTCACCCTCTTGCACACTCACGGCGCGCCTTGCTGACGGAGACAAAAGCTCCGCCTGCTTGAGGAATGGGGGACTATGGACCGCCTGCAAGGAGTCACGGGACGTCATGCTACAATATTCAAATGCCGACGGTCATAATTGCGCGAGAATCAGTATTGGCGAGAATGGAAAGGACTGGGACGCTCCGGTTCATCCGACAAATGATATCTTTTGCATCAAGTCAAAGACCTGGAATACACCCGATAACCATACGAAAGGCTGGCAAATAAAGATTCCAGACTTCACCTCACAACAATTATGGGCCACGGATATCCAAAATATTGCATTTGAGTTTGACGAATCTTGGAACAAAGACCTCCCGAAATCGTACTATGATCTCATGTCAGAGATCTCTGCCCGTGGGTTTCTCTCACGTCTCCTTTACAACAGATTCCTCAATGATTCAACTACGCCTCAGATTTGGATCATAGTGAAGAATGGTCAATGGACAATTGACCCTTGTCGACCCCGTCCGACAAAGCCATTGCAGGATTATGATACAGAATATGTCCCGGTCTTCCCGTACTTTTCATGCCGCCACTGTCGCAAGACCCATGATTTCGATGGAGTCTTTCAAAGCGTCAGATCGTTTACAAATAGTCTCGATTACGTTGTCATGGCCTGTGAAAAGGATCACCGTAATTACACGCCCAGATATGACGATGTGGAGTACCGGGCCTTTTACGAACAGTTTTGCATATCAGCGGATGTCAACTTCCTTGCTCATCGACATATGCAAATCGATCTTTGTACAGGACGAGGACTTGATGAAGATGGTGAGGACGAGAAGGATTTTGACTTGGGGTTCTGAAAAATTTGGAGGAAGCAAGGCAGTGCTTGATGCTGAGCACTTTAGAAACGAGGGCCCCCAACCATCTTGAAAATTGAGTATCTATGAAATGAACATCCTCCTTTCGAGGTTGCCTCTTTTATATTCTTGAATAACTTCGACGACTTAAACCCGATATCAATAGCGCCTCTGATTTTGGTAAAATGGTCACAAAATGCTAGAAGCGTATCAGCCGTTGATGTTACAGCACGACTAGTAAGGAAGGATTCGACGTTCTATGGCACAGGATTTCAGAGTCAAAAGATCATTACTATGCCCTGGGTTACCTGCTCCATCTCATCACATCTGGTGCACTACTACCATAGAGTACGGAGTACCCCCTTCAGCTTTCCGACCAAATACGCTGTTCTCGCTGCTCACTGGAGTGAGACCCAAGTACATGACGTTCTCTGATATCCATGTTCCTGGTGCTAAGCAACCTCAATTTACTCTTCTTCTTCCCCACTGGTGTTGGCCCAATCATTCTCATCATCGCTTCCGTCGTCACTATCCTCTCCATCTTCATCGTCACTCTGAACATCTTCTTCAATAAACCCAGGCAGCTGGTTCCCTCTTCGAACGAGAAGTCCGATTGACAAAGAGAAAGGGGGCGAGTAGTAGAAGTAATCGTCATTGTCAGCAAGATGTTGAAGGGCATTAAGGAAATAGGTTACAGCACCCTGAGTTCTATCAACCATATTGCTGCGAGTTTCATCCCAGTCGATCGCAACATATTCGTCTTCAAGATCTCGCCACGCCGCGCGATACGTGTGATGAGATTGGGCAATCCAGTGAACGGTATCGTCGATGATCCAAAGGGATGGAACAGGATCAACCGCAACCTGCTCGTGAGAGAGGGAATTTGCTAGCCGGCTTCGTATTGAGTCTTCTCGTTCCATCAGATCGGACCAGTTGAAAGGAAAGTTTTCGTTCCAACTGCGGTCGAACTTGAAAGCAATGTTCCAATTTCCAATCACTGTGAACTTCTTGGTGCCAAAGAAAGGGGCCAATAGCATCATGTCCATGTAAGGGTACTGAGGGATTGCTTCGAGATTGGAGGTGTCAATGCAGAACATGTCGCAATTCGGCTTCACTAACGGGCACCATTTCTCGCTCTTGTTCTGAGGAACAATAGCCGAGGGAAATCCTTGCGGTACCATGGCCGCTCGTCGCTTTGGAGGGGCTGTTCTCGACACGCAAGCCATTCCTTGGAATATGAATGCTTCGAGACCACTTCGCGGGATTCTGTGCAGGCCAGCCAAAGACCTGCGTCCCAGAGATAGGCCGATTTGTTTGGGGGTTTGACGAGAGATAGCGAATCACCGGTTTTGTCACATGGGTACTCCAGGGCTCTCAAAGCGACATACCCATCGCCTTCATAGTCGAAAATGGAGCCCTCAAGGTTTGGGTTGTCATGGACAGGATGAATGTAGTCTGCCTTCCAGGTGTCTTCGGTGTCCACGGCGTCCACCGTGACGTAGTGAAGGCCCCCTCGATTCTCGACGAGTAAGGCAGGCAGGCTAACTTCCAGATCTTGAGTCGTAACTCCGTAGGTAGGCGTGGGAAAGGTTCAAAGGTCGAAAGAGTTTCTCCAGCAGTTGGGGTGCTCTGAAGATCCTGGGTGGGAGAAGTACCGAGCGAGAATTCCGCCATGGTCACTACAATGTGCTAAATATGTTATTTAACGACGATAGAATAGGATACCTGAGAGCGGTTGTATACTCTTCTGGATAGAACTTGAAAAGCAAGTTTATATGTTCTTACAGAAGGCTTGAGGGATGAAGAAGGGAGAAGAATTAGAAGCGAAGACCTGGCCTTTGTAGACAAGAACATGGGGCTTATGTTCGCTAGTGAAACGGTCAGTCCAACTCACATTGGGAATCCAGTGCCAGCGCCAGTGGCAACGGGAGTGACAGTCAGTAACACAAGATGCACGTTCGCAAACGTCTCAACCAATCATCTCATGGAGCCACTAACTCACCATGACCATAGCTGCTGCAGTGAAAAGCCTAAGAACAGGGTGTCGAGGAGTATTATGGACTAGCCAGTGTTATGACGAAGTCCTTTGCGATGCTTCATGTTCAACCTGGGAGGGGAGAAGCGTTTATCATGCGACATAAGGTCCCAAGGCCAAACTGTTATCAACAGTTTCTACCAGGGGCACGCCATACCAGACTCTATTGGCTTATTATCATGTTACCGGAGCCGGGTGAATGTTCGAATTAAAAGTAATCTAGATGAGCCTTGTTCACGTTGCCCCTAGACCGAGTTCAATCCCCCTGATCGTGCTCAATCCGAGGTCTTGATGGGGATTTACCTCACAGGTGTCTACTTTTCACCTCTTTACCATTCTGCTTGTCGAGCTGTGTATTCGAACTTGCCACGCTGCTAGATTTCCATTCACACCGCGCAACCCTGGTATGCAATACATCGGCGTCCACCAAGATCAAGTTATACCATCGAGTTTCTACTGATCTCAATCT
The DNA here is from genome assembly GCA_020615335.1 of Fusarium pilosicola. Classification (NCBI taxonomy): domain Eukaryota; kingdom Fungi; phylum Ascomycota; class Sordariomycetes; order Hypocreales; family Nectriaceae; genus Fusarium; species Fusarium pilosicola. Next base: position 151,797 of record JAGQDI010000027.1, on the reverse strand, counting down.
CCATATCTTCGAGACTCACGCCATGAGCTGAATAAGTCCGCATAATTGATAAATGGAGGCTTTCTGAAGGCCCGTAAGAAGCCGAGACGAGTTGCAAGGAACACTCACACTTGCAAAGTTGGCACAAGATGGACCTACGTTTTGGCGCCTGCTGGCGAAAACGGGAACACAGTGCGTACTGGCCGTGCGAAGAAGACGCCGTGTGGCCCTGCTCCTGGGTACCTGACGCAGAGGAGTTGCAAGAGGTTTTAACTCCGAAACAGCATATTGCTACGGTATACATTTCGATTCACAGTGGTTTGGGATCTTGTGGCCCATCGCACCTCTGAATGACCGCAGCTGTGACTACCAGATCAACTTCAGGACAGCCAGAGAGTATCCGATCCTCATCACAAATCCATTGCATAAGGTCGAAGAGTCCTTCTTGTTCTCAGAGATCTAGCTGCACTAGGTCGCCAAACTTCCAAGTTGCAATTGTTTCTGTCCTTGTTTGTTTCTTCGGGTGTCCTCTCGTCTATGTCTTTCGCATCCATGCGGTTTTCCATGCCTACGTGTCTCCAATACTTTCTAGAGCCACATGACTCCTGTCATCAGATCCTGTACTATGGGAGGTCAATACCCACGGTGTATGGAAGAGGATGTGCACAAACTTCAGCTCAACAGGTCCACCGCTACCCAAACACAACCTCCCGCGATCGAAGTTACCAATCGGCGACCAAAGCGACTTCCATCCATCCTTCTCATTTATCCTGACGCCTTATTCTTGTCGTGGTATGATTGGGGAGTTGGAGTTGCATCGGAACACTTCGGTCGAGACTGGATCGTTTTGTCAAAGGAGAGATTCTCGGAGCCTCGGGTTGCGACTAAAAGGGCACTTAGCAAATAGTGACAATTTTGTAACACCGATCAATTTGTGGTGGCATCGATCATGGCCCCCTCCCATTTTGGATTGCATCTCCCACGTTACCTGAAGTCCATCGGATCAGGTCTCCGGGCAACACCACGTGGAGGTTCTGCGAGCCAGACCTCATAACCATTCCTCCATCGAGCCAAGTGTGGTCATCCCCTGAGAAGAACTCAGCAAGACTAGTCAAAATGCTCAGTCGAGGCTGGATACTGACTCAACAACATTGGCCCGACGCTCAGTCGAAGTTGGACACGCGGTATTCTTTTGCTCATTCACAGTGTTCAATAGCATTTTCAATCTCTTTTAGGACTGGCCCCGACTCAGCAGACTTCGCCCAAGGCTGAAGAAAGCTGGACGATTGTTACACCTCCCTGTCACAATACGGGGCTCAATTGAACCCTTGTGTCGAACTGCCCGTGACTTGTAAACTCTGAAAAGGCTCTTTGACAGTCAGAGGAGTGGCCCTGAGCCTTGGCTCGGCGGTCTTTGGGGAAGAGGGTGGACAGCCCCTATGATACAGCTCGGACACGGAGTGTAGTTCTGAAGTTGTCTCAATCCTAGCATCGCCGAAGAGAATCGAGAGAAAGTGAGCGCCTTGTGTGATCTTCTGAAAGTTCGTATTTTGGTAAACCTGAGGCGCTGGGGCGGAGATGTCTTTGTCAATTGGTGTTGACCTATTCATTGTAAGCACTACGTTTGCTTGATCGATTGGTTGAAGGGATCCACGCTCTGAGTATCTTGTAGGTACGGTTGAAAGTATCTCACCGGCCTGTGTTTCTGGTTCTGATGGAGTCTTTGGTTGCTGGACCTGGCCGCTTTTCGCCTTTTCACTAAGCTTTGGTCGTGTTACTGTTCGTAACGCGGTCGGTTCGGGCTGTTGGCTTTCGAATGGGCGGTCCAACAAGGGACTTGGATCTCGATTTAACTTCACAAGAGCGGCTGTGCTTCGATGAGGCTGACTTTGAAGGGGCTCGGTGGCAGACAACAATGTTGATGGGGACAAGTCTGCTGTATCTTGACTGAAAGGACAGATGAAGGGATCACGGGAGTAGAAGTGAATGTCTGAATGAGGGGTGCATGTGGTTGTGCTTTTGGTACTCAGGCGATGGCTCGGTGAGGGAGTGGACAATGCTTTTGGATGACTGGTCATGTTTTATGATTGTTGAGGATGCTTGAGCGGATGAGATGAAGCAGACAATGTGAGGTTGTTGTAGCACACGCCTGGGGAAGCGGAGGACGATGGTGCAAGTAAAAACTGCGAGGAAGGGGGACATGATCTGGGTTGGGAAGGGCCCAACAAGTGGCATGCCTTTCAGGGGGCGGTTGCCTCTCTCGGTACCTTAAGCAAGCTGAGTCCACCGCACTCTTTACCTTAGGTACTGCCCTGCGGCCCCCTCCCAGCTCCACCATCTTGCCTTGTCGCCTTGTCGACCGTCTGGGACCTGCAGCAATCACTCCCAACGACCAACATAACCCTGTTCGACCAGTCTCTGACTTCGGGCACTATACATTGACCCCAAACCCGTCATCAGACGTGTGAGAGCTATTAGACAGCCCGACGTTCTGTCCATCAACCGCCGCTCTGGTCTGCAGCATCACCCCTACGGAGTTCCCTACAAATACGCCGACACAACACAACAACCTCGACCAGGCCGCCGCTCAATGAGGTCCAAAGACAAGTAGCTTGAACAGATTACTTCCTGGCGAGTTACAAAGTCAGATGTTCGAGGCGGGAGAGTCTCACAAGGGCCCAAGCCAATCATTGTCTCGGGACTATGGCAACCAGTGGCAGGTGACTCTCACGTTCTCTCATCAAAATCTGGGTTGAACACAAGATCAACATCATGAGTGTACGATCAACTTGGAAAGTTCAAGGTGAGCCTTGGATCCAGATTCTCATGTGTTGCTGTTGAACCCAGCCGAAGAACAACGGCATGATTTGCGTCGCGCGACGTCCAACATGATCTCGCTCTTGAAACCTCGCAGCCTGTTGTATAAATTTTGTGCGGAGCCTGTTTCCAGTGTTCGTTGCAATTGTCCACGTGAGTATCTCGCTAATCCTTGACAGTCTCTTTGTTCAGCCAAACCCACTGAATATGACTGGTGCACATCTGAACAGTTTTGGAACACGATCAAGTTATCAAGCGAGCGCTTTAGACACCAAATCCTCCTCCACGTTTTCAGCCTATATAAGGCCGTTGCGGCTCTCCCAGATCTATCCGAATTACCAACATCCATCAACTCATTACCATTCCCGCACAAACAAACACAAGAATTACCGAACCATTTCCACTTCGAAATCAAGAACAATGTCGCACTCTTTCGAGATAGATGGAAAGTCTCCCCTTCTCTTCCTCCCAGAGCATCTTCTTATTTTGTTTTTGAATAAGGCCTCTTTCGATGGAGCTGATATGGAAGAGATCATGAACGAAGTTCTCGGCACTCGTCCGTTGTTCCTTTCGGATCCTCGAGACGAGTCAGAGATCTTGAAAAGTGTACTTCGCAAGGGGGCAGTTCCCCTTCACGCTTAAAGGGTACTTCAAGTTTGGTTTCCAGCCTTCTTCTCTGTGGATTTCCACGCAGACTCGAGACTCAAACCGCGGGGAAGAGTCAGCCATTGCCGAATTTGCAGGGCGATATAAATCTGAAGAGGATACCAAAGCTGGCCTCAATATGTTGAAGTTGCTGTTGCATCAAACACTCCAGGCTGTTGGGGCTTCAGCTTCAGCCCCGTCTCCACGACCTCCTATCGACCATTTGGTTGAATGGATCAAATGGACCTCAGATGCACTGTTCGCTGACGAGTTCCGCGATGGGATCTCTCACATGATTGGGATGCTGTGCAAGAATGGTGGTGTGATTGATCTTTATCAAGATCGCTTTGGCGCCCAAGGTCATCCAGAGACAGGACCCGACAACGCAGTCGAGCTTGCAATGCAATCTTCCTGCCCCAACTCTCTCCTTGAGAACTTTCTCATGTACCGACCAGTCAGCGAAGGACCACTGACCGCTAGGGGCAAGCTCTGGAGACGTTTCGGCTCTGATCTGCCTCGAGGAACGCATCGTGCTGTGTCAAACATGGAGTGGATCGTTGCCGGTATTCACACCCAGTTCTACGGCCGAAAGTTTGGTCCTTTCACCGGTTATGGCGAGAGACTCAAAGGATTTGACTACCCCGAGGGTATTGCTGAAGTCTACAAAATCAAGGCTTATTTGCTGTCGAACGACTACTGTACCGATGCGATTGAAAGAGAGGCCTTGAACAATCTCGCCGAGGCGGTCACTGAGATCCAAGAGAAGCTTCCATTCACTGGCCGCCTTCACCATGGCGAGGATAGCGAGAATGAAGGTTTATTCAAGCTCTTTAGCGCTGTGTCATGCCTCGCTTCCGATTCTTACAAAACGGAATGTGATAAGCTAACTAAAGAGCTTGGCCCACGACGCCATCAATTCATCATCAACGACCGTTTTGACCCTCGAGTTGAATGGATGAAGTATACGGCTGACTTCAAAATTCCCGAGTTGCAGAGTGCGCCTGGAACGAAATTCCGCGACGAAGCCCTCGAGATCTGGCGACGACTGATCATTGAGCGTGGCGACAACCGACGATGGTGGGAGATTAAGGAGCAGGACAAGTGGTTCGTCCCTATTGAAGAGGTCAAGTCTGCTCTCAGAGTCGCGAATCCATCTGCTGCAGATGCTAGGGGTCTGTAAGTGTTTCGGCTTTGGGTTGTTTCCTTAGTTTGGGGAGAGCTTTAGTGTTTAAGCGTAGCCCCATCGCAGACGCTGGCTTTCCACTCGGGAGTTGAGAGTTCATTGATATTTAGTTTAATAAAAGGATAAGTCCATGAACCCAATCTTCTAATCGTACCATTGTGAGGGAAATAAGGTAGTGACCGTGATACTAACGTTGCAGTAACCGGGATGTGAACCCCGCACGACAACCGCCGATCCCACTCAAATTCGGGGAACCTCGATCATATCCTTCCTGAATGAGTATACGGAACCGACGCTTATCGGGCGGTCGTGTTTCTCCATGATTGTTGAGCGAATCTTGGTGCGGCTCTACAATTGAAGTCCGGATCCTTCTCGTCGCGCTGACTCGGTATAAAAGATCGACAGCAAGGCTTCTTCACCTTTTTCGTCCTCCAAGGTTCTCTGCTGTTGAGTCAAGCATCGATCATGAGGTCCTCCTTATCTCAGGTGGCAACAGCCAGCATCCTTCTGGCTTCAGGTGTCAATTCTCTCGCCGTCGCGCATCCTCACTCCTCGCGAAGCGACACGCCTGATGAGTCCCCTCTCAAGATTCCTGGATTGCCTCTGCCGAACGCGACAAAGTCGTACTGGCAAGATCCTCCTCACCGCATCGCCAACCTCCGCACCACCAAGGACCTGCCGACAGGGAAGACCTTTGACTATGTCATCATTGGCTCTGGTATCTCAGGTGCTGCTACAGCACACAAGCTGTTGGACCGCGACTCAGGCCTATCAATTCTCATGATTGAAGCGCGAACTGCAGCTTCAGGCGCGACTGGCCGTAACGGAGGTCATTGCAAGCCTGGTGACTACAATGGCGTGAAGGCCTGGGTCGAAATATATGGCGAAGACGATGCGCTTCGAATCGCCAACATGGAGCAGGATTGTGTCAATGACGTGCGCGATTTTGTCCGCTCACACAACGTTTCAAGCGATTTTACAGACGTCGAGACCGCCAGTTTGTACTGGACTGATGATTCATTCAAGACAGCCGTTGAGTCAATTGAGTTTCAGCACGACCTAGAAAAGCGCCGGCCCAATGACGTTCCTAAGAACAAGAGGACCATCTGGAAGGGTCAGGATGCCCGTGATTACTGGGGATGGCCTGAGATCGTTGGAGCTGTGACCTTCAAAGCTCATACTCAGAACCCGTACCATACCGTTTGCGGGATGCTTGAGTACAGCCTTGAGAAGGGTCTCAATCTACAGACCAACACCATGGCGTTAAGTCTCAACCAGCTCGGCAAGAAGACCAAGGCTGGAGCGAGATGGGAAGTCAAGACGAATCGAGGAACCGTCAAGAGCAAGCAAGTCGTCCTCGCTACCAATGGCTTCACGCCTGCTCTTCATCCCGGCATCGCAAGCACCAACTTCACCATGCCTGTCCGCAACCAAGTTTCCGCCGTAACACCCTCCGCCAACACGACCGGAAACAAAGTCTTCCGACGAAGCAACAGCGTACCTGATCTCCACAGCGGCAACGTCTACATCGCCGCTCAGCCCCCAGGTGCCAAAAACGAAGGCAGTGTCGTAATCGGCGGCTCAACCCAAATGTCTCCCACGCGCGAACGCTACATCACCGATGATACCGCTATCAACGAGCAAATCGCCTATGTCCTTCATGGCGCAGCCCGTACGGTCTACGGGTATGAGAACTGGGGCGGCTCGACGAAGGTCATTCAGGACTGGACGGGTATTGTGTGTGAGACACCAGATGGGTTTCCTCTAGTTGGCGAGGTTCCTGCTGAGGATGGGCTGTGGGCTATCGTTTGTATGAACGGGCACGGAATGGCATGGGCTTATAGGAGTGCTGAGGCGCTGGTTGATATGATGACTGAGGGCAAGACGCCGATGTGGTTTCCGGAACAATTCAAGGCGCAGCGAGCGTGGGAGGTTCAGGGCAACGACGAGCTGTGAAGATTTTAGTAAAAAATACAAATACAAGAGTCACTTACACTTAATGTCCAGCAAACATGAGCGAACTGAGTTTGCGACCTCACCAAGTGCCATATTGAGAAAGGCCTGTCTCGTGATTACATAATGCGCTTCTTATCAACGGGAACCCATACCTGCGCCAACCCCGGTATATCTATTAGCACGTAACCTCTATACCGGGCTAACTATTATAATACTAATAAGCTATATTCTTATTAAATAATAACTAAATATAATAACCTTTTTATTAACTATTTTAATGTCTTTTTAATTATAATTTTTATAATATACCTTTATTTAATTTTAATAAAAATATTTATAGCTTTAGTTTTTTCCTCTACTAATATAATACTACCTAAATATAGCTATAACTTACTAAAGGTATTATATATAAATATTAATATATAAGCTACCTTAAAAGGTATACTTTCTTAATTCTATAGTCTTAAACTAATAATAAAAAAAGATTATTATTTTTACTTATAATTAAAAAAATACTTTACTTTTAAAGAATTAAAAATATAAAAAAAGTAAGGCATTATATAAGCCATCTTTTTTTACTAAATATAAAGGAAAATACTAAAAAATCCTTTTTATAAAGTATTAACTTAATAAAAAGTATTATAAATATAATTATTTTCCTAGCTTTAATACTATTATATATTTTACTTATTACTAAATTAGCTATAAAAATAAGATATAAATATAAAATATAAATAAAGTTAGTATATAGCCTAAAAATATAAAGTATTACCTTTATATAATAATAAAGCTACTTTTTATATAGTATAATATATAAAATATAATTATAAAGGGAAAAAGAAATCTTACTAAAGGTTAAAGTAATATAGCTATACTTATAAGTAAGCTTAATATAAAAGACTTTTAAAATAAAATCTATATTAATACTAATAGTAAAGTTATAGTAATTATTTTTATTTATAAAAAGTCTTTTAAGTATATTAAAAGCTATCTTAAAGTAATACTTCTTAACTATATATATAAAATTAATAAATATAAGATACTATTTTTTAATATTATTAATATTAATACTTTTAAGTATACTTTTTATATTATATTGACCTTTTTAAGTAGTAAAAATAAAGATAACTTTAAGTAAGTACTTTTATAGTTATAAAAAATATATAATATTAATAAAATTATACTTTTTAGTATTATTTTAACTAATTATTACGTTACTTATATTAATATATTAGGCTTTAATAACTATTTTGCTAGATTTATATAATACTATATAATTAATATATTACTAATATAGTAATAGTTAACTATAAGCTTTTATTTTTTAAAATAAAAGTAATTTTAGAAATATAAAGTAATAAAAAGAATTTCTTAATTTTTAAAATAATATTATATAGTTACTTACTTAACTTATTTATAAAAAAAGGCTTAAAAAGTTTAAAGTAAAATATATACTTATATATCTTAATAAGGTTAGTTACTATATTAATAATTAGCTAATTTTTTATAAAAAGTAATTTATAAAGGCTTAGATAAATTAATATCCTTATTTTAATATAAAAGTTACTTTAAAAGCTAAGGAAATTTATAGACTTATTAAATTATATATATATTACTTACTTATTAATCTTTTTAAGAATTATAAGATTATTAAGTAAGTTCTTACTAATTAATATATAAAGCTTAAAGTAACATAGTTTTATTAGTTAGTATATAATTTAAGTATTAAAGCTTTAAAAGTAATTTTTAATATAATTTAAGGCTAAGTATTATATAAAGTCTTTTTTTAATTAAAAAGTAATTTAAATACTTAAAAGGCTAAAAAGAGCTTTTAGTTTATATAAAAATATTTATTTATATAATATACCTTTTTTATATATATATAATTTAGCTATATTTATAGAAAAAGCTTTATATTTAGTTATTTTAAATCTATTTATATTAGTATTTTAAGTACCTTAAAAGCCTATAGTTATTATTAAGCCTTAATATTACTTTAACTTAGTATATAAGTGTGACGGTTGGGGTTTTAAACAGGGAAACTAGTCCGCGCTAGGTTTATGTTTACAGATTGCGTAGGGCATTATACTAAGTACATTAGTTTAAAGTTATATCTCTTAATAGTTAATAGTATAGGTAAGGCTTATTAATATAAAAAAGTGTTATTAATAACTAGTAAGCTAGGTTTTATTTAATGCTAAATAAATATATATATACTTAGGTAGCTTACAGTATTATAAGCTAGGCTTATAGTAAGTTATAAGTTAATATTATAAGCTATATTATAAGGCTTATAGTATTGCCAGGGTTAAGGTATAAGCTGCTTAATAATTAGTAAAAATTAGTAGGGTATATATAATGTAAGTGCCTTTACCTATTAGGTTATAATATAATCTCCTTCTTTTTATTAGTCTTATCCTTAAGACCTGCTTATTTGCTTCTTTTTACATTACCCTAGTAAGTTCTTAACTTAAACCTGTAATATTTCTATATAGTTACTAATACTATATTAGAATCTAAAGTTACTTATAACTATTAAGTATAAGCAATTTTAATTAAAAATACTAGTTTTATTATTATACTATATAGTTATTATAAACCTTAAGGCCTTAAGTGCTAGGCTAAGGAAGGTTATTTTAAATATGCTTAGTATATATATTATAATTATAGGTATAATGGCAAGGGTATCTTAGTACTTAAAGGTTTATTTCTTATATATTTTATATTTTCTATATACTGATTTCTATAGCTAATTATTTTGCTATTAAAAAGTGTTATTTAGAGCGTAAGGAGGAGATTACTAAGGCTAAATTGTTATAGTTATAGTAATAAGTAAATAAGCATTTAAGCTATTTTATATAGCTTTATTATTAAAAAGGCAATTATAGTCTTATAGTAATAAAATGCTTTATTGTAATATTAAGACTATAGATAATCTAGAGGCTCTTAATAATGCAGAATCGTTTACTGCTATAGAAGTATAGCTATTAAGTACTGCAGATATTATTAACTAGGGTAAGGTTTTTTTTAACCCCTTTTATCTAGTAGAAATTTATTAGGAGTTATTAGGCATTAATAAGGTATTTAGGTAGTTCCTATATATTTTTGTTTTTTAAGTAGCCTTTTTACTTTATTAAGTACTCTTTTTTGCTATTAATCTTATAGGTTTTTTTAATTACTTTTACTTTATAGAGTTCTGGTCTGTTAATTTCTTCTGGTTTATTGCTAATTTTAATATATATAGTATTAATTACTAATTTAAGTAGTATAATATAAAAGACTTTATAGAGCCTAACCTTTATTAGTAGGTCTAGTTTATAGTTATTTTTAGAGATCTTTCTAGCGATTTTATAAAGTCTAATATACTTAAAATTAAGCTTATAACTTGGTTATTTTATAGTAATATTTTTGTAAATAAATATACTATATCTTTTCCCTTAAGGGTTAGTCTTTTTAACCTTTTAAAATTATAGTACTGTTATATCTATTTATTAATAAATTTTAATTTTATTTAGAGTTTATTATATATATTTTTTAGGTCCTTGCTTTTAATTATAGCTATAGGATTAATAATTTTAGTTTCTTATACATTATAGTATACTTTTAGTATATAGCTAAAGTTAGTATCTAATGGTATAAGCTTTATGCTTTTATTATAGGCAGTATTATAGGCTAGCTAGGCATATAGTAGCTTTTTAACCTAGTTATTCTATTTATAGTTAATATAATATTATAGGTACTGTTCTACTACTTAGTTTATTTATTCTATTTATTTATTTACTTAAGGTCTAAATGCTATTATAAGTTTATAATTAACTCCTATATAGGCTATTAGCGCTTGCTAGAATTTGCTAGTAAATATTATACCTCTATTAGTAAGGATTTCTTTAGGTAATTTTTATTTTTATACTATTCTATTATAGAAGATATAAGCTATTTTCTTAGTATCTATATCTTTTCTATAGGGTATGTAAATTAAAAACTTTATAAGTTTCTTAATAATAACTATAATACTATTATAGAAGATTCTAGTTAAAGGTTTTTTTAATAATAGTAGTTTAGTAATAAAGTCTATTGTAATTAAGCTTTATAGTGCTTCTATAACTTTAAAAGGTTGTAGTTCTTTATAAGGCTTATATCTCTATGCTTTTATTCTAGTACAGATATTATATTGTTTAATAACCTCTTTTACTATTAATTACTTGACCTAGTATCTATGCTATAGAAGTTTTTTTAGAGTCTTAGTAACTCTTTAGTATCTATATATAGGGTATCTGTAGAATTCTTATATAAATTCCTTAGGTTTGCCTAGGATTTCCTTAGTAATTGCTAGTTATATCTATCCTAGTGTTTATATTTATTAGGTAAACCTATATTTTTCTTTTTTATTTTTTCTAGTACTTATTCTTTTGCTTTTATAGTACTAGTATTATAGTCTAGTTTATAATTAATTATATTTACTTTACTGTTCTTTAATCCTTTATAGTAAATAATTATAAAGTTAAATTTATATAGATATTCTGTATAGTATAGTTATTATTAGTTAAGTTTATAGGTTATAGCGAAGTATAATATATTCTAATAGTTAGTATAGACCTTAACTTAGTACTTACTTTCTATAAGGTAGTGTTTAAACTCCTTAAAGTAGTTAATAATTGCTAAAAATTCCTTATTATAGATTAGGTAATTAAGCTTTACTTTATATAACTTATATAAGTAGAATGTAATAGGGTATAATTTTTCTAAGTTATTTTATTAATTAATTTGTCTTTCTAGAGTAAAGTCTAATAAGTTTATCTTTAGCTTGATTTCTTTATCTAGGTTAAAGATAGCTAAGACTGGTCTGCTGGTAATAGCTTCCTTAAGCCATTTAAAGGCTATCTAAGCCTTATTATTCTATATAAAGGTTTTATCTTTTTTAGTAAGTTTTATTAGAGGATTTATAATTTTACTAAAATCCTTAATAAATTATTAGTAGTAGTTAGCAAAACTTAAGAAGGCTTATATTTCCTTAATATTATTAAGTACTTTCTATTCTAATACTACAGAGATTTTCTTTTTCTCATACTAATTTTTCTAAGTATAATAGTATATCTTAAGAAGTCTACCTTTGTAATGTAAAAGTAACTTTTCTTTAGTTTAACTAATAACTTGGTATCTTATAGTGTTTTTAAAACTTTATAGATATATTCTTTATATTTTTTTTATTATTTAAGAAGATTAGGATATTATCTAGGTAATATACTATAAAGATATTAAGGTACTATTAAAATATACTGTTAATTATTTACTAAAATGTTATAAGTGCGTTAGTAAGACTAAAGGGTATTACTATATATTTAAAAAGTCTAAATTAGGTTCTGAATGCTGTCTTTTATTTATTTCCTTTTTAATATAAATTAGGTTATATATACCTTTAAGGTCTAGAGTAGTAAAGATCTTTTTACCTTATAATTAATTTTTAAGTTCTGTAATAAGCAGAAGCAGGGTTTAATCCTTAATAGTATATATATTAACTAGTTAGTAATTAATAATAAGTCTAGGTTTTTTATTCTTTTTTAATATAAAGAATATTAATAATACTAAGGATAAACTTAATTTCCTAATATAGCTTTTCTTAAGTATTTTATTAATATAATCTTTCTATACTTTTAATTTTCCTTTATTAAGTAAGTATAACTTTTAAAATAGTAAGTTATTATCTATAAGGTTAATTTTATAGTCCTATTTACTGTATTTAGGGACTTTTGTTTTTAGTTTTTTTATGAATAATTTATTATATACTTAGTATTCTTCTAGTATGTTTACTAGTCTGTCCTGGCTGGTTATTAGTTCTAGTTCCTTTTATAGGTCTTATTATTAAAGAATACCTAGGATCTGTTTTTTACTTTATATGCCTTTTTTATACTTATATTATACTTTTTTAGAGGTAGTAGTTACTTTATTTTACGCTTACCTATACTTTCTTTATTAGTTAGGGTATAAGATTTTTTATTATTCCTTATAGTTATTTTCCTATTATTATTAGGGTTACTGGGAAAGGTAACCTAGCTATTTCTTTAATTAATAGATAGGTTTTCTTATTTAAGCTATATTATACCTAGGAGGATATTTATATCCTGTTCTAAAGGTATAATATTAAAATTCACTCTTTATTTTCTTCCTTTAATAAGAATCTTAAGGTAATTAGTCTTTTAATTTATAATACTATTATTATAGTTAAAGAACTGTCCTTTTGCATTTATAAGTAGGTAAGATAATGATTTCTTTTTCTATAGTATTTTAAGCTTTATAACTATTTTTAGATTAATAAAGTTTTATTATACTTTACTGTTAATCTAAGTATTTAGCTATCTTCCCTTAACCTAAACTAATAGTACTAGGCAGATTAGTATACTAATAGTTTATATTACTTTTAGAGCACTTATATCTTATTATAGATATTGCTCTTTACTTATCTATAGCTTTATTATAAATAGTATCTGTCTTTTCCTAAGGCATTGCAGTAGATCTTTTTATAATTATTATTATAATATCCTTTGCTATTAGTATAGTTATTAGTAAACTCTTTATTAAATAACTATTATTAATATTATTTTTTAGTTCCTTGCTAATATTATTATCTAAGGTTACTTATCTAGACAGTATGTTACTATTATCTAGATATAGGCTATCTGCTTTCTATTAATATTATAATTCTTTAGTGTTCTTTAAACTAGTATTATTAATTAATGCTATTTCCTTAATTATATACTTTCCTTAAGTTATTTTATTAAACTTTCTTTCTGCTTTTTTAATTATTTATTATAATTACTTGATTTTATCTAGAAGATCCTTAACTTTATAGGTTTATTTATAAAGTAGTATACTAAATTATAGTTTTATAACTCTAAGCTAGTTATACTATATATTAACTAGGTACCTTTCTATTTTTTTCTTTAGGTAGAGGTTATTATTAGGTATTCCTTTTATAGTAACTGGGAAATAATTATTATTTATTTTATCTTATTTATATTATTTATACTAATAGTTCTTATATAATATCTATAAGATTTTATTATATCTAGGATTTATTAGTATTATCTAGATATTATCTTATATATTAAGATTGGCTTCTTTATATAGTAGGTTAAGTATATTGCTAGTATAGTAGGCTTTAATATAGACTGTGCTTTTTCTTTCTGTATTAGTATGTTCTTTTATTCCTTATATATAGAGATTATTATATGTCTAGAAATATCTAATTCCTTATTTATTATATATCTTTTTATATTCTTAGGTCTATAGTTTTATAATTTTTTTATTTTGCTTTTAAAGGTATTGCACTATAATTTATGCTTTTTTTCCTCTATATCCTATACTTTAGGACTGCTAGTAAAAGGACTATTAAATATTATTTCTATCTATAGTTTCTTATTTTTATATTAATTTCTTTTTAGTAAGCTTAGTTCTAATAAGAATATTATTTATTATTTATAATAACTATAACTATTCTAGGTTAGGGTTTATTACTTTTTCCTATCTTATTATTCCTAAGGTCTATAGTTCTTTAAGTTCTTTTTATTCTCTAAACTTAGTAAACTTTTTCTTTTTTACTTTTTTTCTTTATTTTTATTATTATAGGTAAAAGTATTCTTGCTTTTTAGATTCTTTATATACCTATAATAGTTTTTATTTTACTTTTTATTTTTTTATTACCTCTTTTATTCTAGTTCTTTCTAAGTAAGTAATTCTTTTTTCTTAGCTTAGAGCTTAAGTCTTTATTCTTCTTATAGCCTAAGGTATATAGTTCTAGTTCTAACTAGCTAATTTCTATTCCTCTAGTATTAAGTATATTATATCCGCTTTAAGTTATACCTAAGGTCTGGGTTCTTACTGCTATTTATAGTTCAAGCTATTAAGTTAGTCCTAGGATTTACTTACCTTAGTTTAGGTCTTATAGCTTATATAGTTCTAGGCATTATTATACTATATATCTAAAATTATTATAGTTATAGTACTTATATTTAGATATATCTTTTATCTTATATTTATAGCTATTTAGTTATATAGCTCTAAGTATTATAAGGCCTAGCTATATTTTATATAAGGTATTATTATATTAATTACCTTATTATTATCCTTAGTTTTAAGAGTTACCTTAGTTATTATTACGTTATTAATTAGAGTAATATGGGTTAAAGTTATTTCTATATTTATAGTTAGCTTTTTTTTATCTGTATTTATATTATTATTTATTAATCTTAATTACTATAGTAATATAAGTTATTAGGTCTTTAGGTCTATCTATAAGGTATAGTTTATCTTTAACTTCCTCCTTAAGACTTTAGTAGTAAATTTCTATAAGAGTATTATTATCTTACCAGGTCTTAGCTACTAGCTATTAGAACTTAGCTAAATATATAATATATAACTTTTACTATTTAAGTATAAGTAGTTTAGCTATAGCTTATTATTCTTTATTAACTACTTTAAAATTATCCTTAAGTACTTATTTAAAGTTATTCTAGTTTATAAAGATATTCTAGATATCTTAGTCTTAGAGGTTTTTCTTATTCTTAAAGTAATTCTTTATAATAGGTTTAAACTATTTTTTAATACTTCCTTAGATTAAAGGTATAGTAAATAAAAATTTCTTAATAGTAATATTTAACTTATTTAGGAATAGGTAAAAGTATTCTTTTATTTAAGTAAGGAATAGAATTATATTTATTGCCTATCCTTTAAAGGGTTCTAGCTTAGGTAGCTTTAAAGCTTTACTAAGGTCTTTTCCTTATTACTTACCTTTACTGTTATTAGTTATTATAGTATTCTGCTAGCTATTTACTTAAGCTTATAAGGTCTAAATAATATTACAGAGCTATTAAACTTTAGCTACTATTTTAGTATTACTAAGTAGTGCCCTAATATAAGGAAGTGCTAGACTAGTATTACTAGATATCTTAATAGTATAGTATTACTTAGTTATTTAATGCAGTATATTCTAAATAAGAGTTATTAATATATAATAGTTGGGGTTTTAAATAGGGAAACTAGTCTATATTAGGTTTATATTTACAGATTATATAAAGCATTATACTAAGTATATTAGTTTAAAGTTATATTTCTTAATAATTAATAGTATAGGTAAGGCTTATTAATATAAAGAAGTATTATTAATAACTAGTAAGCTAGGTTTTATTTAATACTAAATAAATATATATATACTTAGGTAGCTTATAGTATTATAAGCTAGGCTTATAGTAAGTTATAAGTTAATATTATAAGCTGCATTGCAAGGCTTACGGTATTACCAGGGTTAAGGCGTGAGCTACTTAATAATTAGTAAAAATTAGTAGGGTATACGTAATGTAAGCGCCTTTACCCGTTGGGTCGTAATAATAAGAAATCTTTATTGCTTTCCTTAAGTATATAGTAAAAGCCCTTTTTATAAAAGCTATTAATAAGTTATTATAGCTAAAGGTAAAAAGATTACTAAAGTACTTAGCCTATAAAGTAATTAGCTATAATATAAAGTTAAAAAGTTACTTTATATAGTTAAAAAAGTATAGAAAGGACCTTAAAGAAATAAATACTATAAATATTACTAATAAAGCTGCCTTTAAATTACTAAAAATACCTTCTTTATAACTAACTTTTAAGCCTTAATCCTTTTCCTATAAAAATCCCTAAGCTATTTATTTATATTATTAATATATTTAAAATAAGTAATATAATATATTACCTTAAGGTATTAAAAAGACTAATAAGTAATACTAATAAGTAATAAAGTTACTTTTAGTATATATAAATTCTTAATATAAGCAGGCTTTTAAGTATTAGGAAATAAAAGGTATTATATTAAGAAAAGTATAAGGAAATTATAAACTATAAAAGAAATAAATACTTAAATTAATTATAAAAAAAAAAATAATAAAATAAAAAGTAAAATAAGGAGGATTTTTATTATAATTAATATAATTTAACTTATTAAGTTAATTTACAGTAAAGGCAAGGTTAACTTTATTAAAATTAGTAAAACTATTAAAGGTTATATAAATAAGAGCTAAATTTTTAAAACTAAAGAATTTATCGTTTAAATTAAGTAAATAATATATTATTATTATAAGTAAAAAAAAATATTTTTTAATATATTATATATATTATATTAATTAAATTTAATAATATTTTAAAGAAATAATTAATTATATTTAACTTTAAGTAATTAACTTACCTTAGCCTTAGTAAGCCTATATATAATACTAAGAATTTTATAATAAGCTATTAAGCTAATATATTAAAAAATATTTAATATTAATTTAATAAATTTAAAATATATATTAATTAATAGCTATTTTCTATATTTAATAGTAAGCTAAAGGATATTTTTTAATTTTAATATATAACTAACTTATAAAGTACTATAATACTAATACCTTTACTTTTACTAATTTTTTAATTAAATTTACTAAATATAACTATATTAATTAATATTATATACTTAAAAGCCTCTTTACTATATAAATATAATTATTAGCTAAAATATATTTATTTTTACTACTAGTATAGAATATTATATACTAAAAACTATATAGTTCCTAGCCTAGTACTTATTATTAATTATAATAAGTATATTTTAAGACTAAAGGAAATTAATATTAAAGTTTAGTTTTCCTAACTATTAAAAGTATATATACTAAAAATACCTAGTATATTACTTTTTTATATATAAATTCTTATAAGACTTTTATATATAGTAATAAGATCTTTCTATAGGTAATAAAATATATATAAAGTAGCTTAATAAGTAGCTAGGTTTTACTATTAAAGCTATTAAGTAGTTCTTAAGTCTTTAGGTATAGTATATTATTACTAATAGTAGTTTATTACTAAAAGAAGCTAGTTAGTAAGTTAAAAGTAAAGCTAATAGCTAAGGTTATTTATAGTATTAGCTAAAATATTACTTTAAATAGCTTAATTTAATAAATTCTAAAGAGTAGGTTATATTATAGTAGTAGGGTTAATATAAATACTAAATCTTTTTATTATAAAAGCTAAAAAAGTAACTAAAGCTACTACTATATAAAAAGAAATAATTTAACTATTATTATTTATAATAACTATTATATAAGTTATTAATATTAAGATAATATTAAAATTAAAATAATATTAAACTTAAGCTTAAGATTAAGATTAATATAAAGGAAAATAAAAGAAAAGCTTTAAAAAGGTAAATTAAAAATATATATACTTTTTAGTAATATTTAATTTACTTATAAAATACTAGCTATATATAGAATTATATATACTTAAAGGTTATAAATAACTTTACAGGTTATTATATTACTATATTAACTTAGTTATATAATAGCTTAATTATAATACTTACTTAAATATAGTAATATATTACTAATAAGATAATATATTACTAATAAAAAAACCAAATATCTAAAGTAATATAAAATAGCTTTAATTAATAAAAAATACTAATATAAATAGCCTTACTTCCTTATATACTTACAGATTTAGGGGGACCCGGTGCAGAGGTTACGTGCTAGTAGGCGCACCGGGGTCGGCGCAGGTATGGGTTCCCCTTATCAACACCAGCCCCTCACCATTGACTTCGACTTGGACGTCAACTTCATTCCTCAACCGCTTCCTGTTCAAAGTTACAACTATGGCGCCACCAGAGTTGGCGATTAGCCCGCCTTTGCTAAACTCGGCAACCCCATGGGCCACCGACATCAACGATCTTCTGGCAATCGCTTCATCTCCTTCAACAGGCGCTATCACGACCCGCACGTCGCTTATCAATGGCTTCGGCCATCAACATGAGCAGCACCAATACCTCTTCTTCAATCCTGCAACTGTAACCCCAGATCAGGGCACTTCTTCCAACCAGGTTCCACCCAAGGGCCACACAGAAGATGCAATGGCAAGCTTGAATAACCTGGGCTACAGTCCCATCACGCTCGATGGGTATCTCGGCTTCTTGTCAGAGATTGCTCGTCGCCTTCCCGGACTGCGAAAGACTTTCATCGTCAGTGTCACTGGCTCACCTGAGGACATACAACAGAGCTATGCTCGTATCGAGGCTGCATCGAGAGCTCTTCCATTCCCTCTGGCCATGGAGGTCAACTTGAGTTGTCCGAACATCCCTGGCGCTCCACCGCCTGCGTATGGGGGCGCTGCTCTAAAGAAATATCTTGATTTGCTTCCAAAGAGTCCTTCTTTGCCTGTTGGTATCAAGACACCGCCTTATACCCACCACGGACAGTTCGCAACCCTGATCGAGACCTTGCTTCCAACTGCGTCGTCCCTCAGCTTCATCACCGCCACCAACACTCTCGGGTCGTGCCTTGTTCTTGAGAACGACAAGCTAGAACCCCAATTGCCTGGTACTGGTGTTGGTGGCATGGCCGGTCCACCACTTCATCCACTTGCACTCGGTAACGTGTCAACGTTGAGAAAAATGCTCGACCAAGTCCCGGAACTGAGTCATGTAAAGATCATCGGGGTTGGTGGAGTACGTGACGGGGACGGTTATCGAAGGATGAGGAGCGTTGGAGCTTATGCGGTGGCGGTGGGGACAGGCTTGGGGAAGCAAGGACCAGGTGTGTTTGAGAGGATTGAGAGAGATTTGAAGGGGGAGTGGGGAGTGAGTTCATTGAAGGAGAAGCTGTGAGTGGCCAAACCGTAAAGGGTACTTTCTGGTCTCTGTGACTTTCAGAGTGACTTGGAAAAGGACTGTTCATGTATTCACGAGACACGGCTTGCCATTATTTGAACTCTATCAACGCTTGCATTTAACATCTATAAATCATCTATAACTATATCGAAACATCTATCCTCTTTCTGCCCTTTAAGAAGAGTTGGAGTTATCGGCACAAGACCAAGCAGCAGAACCGCCGCTCACGTTGTAAGAGTCGATAATACCCTTGATGGAACCATAAGTACCACCAACCATGAGGAACGTACCAAGGACAATGACAAAGATACACCAGCCGACCATCATGGTCCACTTGGTAGTGCGCTGGGACTTGTCCTTGCCCTCAGCCCAGTGGTCGTAGAGCCAGAGGCAGCCAAAGAGCTGCATGCACTGCAGTGTTCCGAGAAGGGCGCCAACGAGGGAGACGAGACCGCCGAAGACGGGAATACCGGAGGCAATGACGTAGGCGATGATGGCCATGCCAAAGGTGCAGCTGAGCCAGACAGCCCAGTGGGTGAAGCTGTTAGCGGTGAGGTGCTTGGAACCTCGGAGGAGGCGAACGAAGGCGTATTTGGCGGGAACCTTTGAGTTGTCAGTATCGATCATCATTGTACAGTCAGGTGGATTAACTTACGTGAGTGTATAGTGTGGCAGAGACAATGAGACCAGGGAGAGCCAGACCGTAGCTGATCTTCTTGATGGTCTTTCCAGCAGATCCAAGAGCAGGAGAAGCAACGTAGGTACCGCAGTAGTAGTAGACAACAATGCCAACAACGATGTAAACAACAGTAACGACGCTCTGGCAAAGGATCAAAGCCTTCTTGTAGTGCTTGGGCTCTCGCATCTCAGCCGCGATAGGGAAGAATACGGGAGTTCCGCAGTAGGCGAAGATGAAAGCGGCGATGGCGGACATGGCCTCAGCGAAGGTAGGGGTGTTGAAGAGCTTGTAGTCTGACTTCCAGACACCATCCTTTGGGGCAAGGTCGGGGCGGTCCTGAACACCGACAGCGACGGTGACGACGAAGACTGTCACCTGTTAGAGATGTTTTTTCTGGAGTTGATAATGAGACTTACTGGATGTGATCAGGGTGACGAGACCAACCCAAGCAAGCCAACTGACTTTATCAAGGGTTCGAATCGAGGCGGTAACAAACGCGACAACACACGCAACAGCCACAAAGACAGCAGTGCAAGTACCATGCATACTCAAACTGTTCAACGCGATTGAAATACCAAGCATGGCAGATCCCGCAATGCAAATCGTAAGAAGCGAGTACGAGATACCGTAAAACTCCCTTCCAAAGCGTCCAAACACAAGACCAGCTGCGTCATCGATGCCGTAGACCTCAGGATGTCGCTGCTTGAACCGTCCGACGATGTAGTCTGACCACGTTGTGATGACGGCGATGCACAGCATGCAGATGATGCCGGGGATGAGACCGAGGGCGTCGAAGGAGGCGGGGATGGAGAGGACGCCGAGACCGATTTGGGACTTCATCATCAGAACTGAAGTTCCGAGCCAACCAACCTGCTCTCATTAGCTGTGTCTTCTGGTGTTGTATGTGCCAAGTGACGTACGTTTCGGTAGTTGGGACCATCTTCGGTGATTGTTCCAAAGACAGCATCGTTGGTGACGCCGGCTTCTTCGCCGTGATGCTTGGTAGGCTCAGGGGCCTGATTCTCCGAATCGTAATGGCTCATGATTGCAGTTCTTCCCTTCCTTTCACGAGTTTAACACAAGATGGATAGACAAAAGAGAAGGGGAACCCGAGGACTGGAGAGTCTGGGGCACGCTTATATATCTAGATGAGCCCCATTCTCATCTGGGGTAGGTATTTCTGTTCCCACACAACTACGTAAAAGAGTTTCGTTGGAACATTTGATTTGCTCTACCCCGAACTGACTCGCATCTCCGTTTATGGATCCCAGTGGATAACGTAAGAGATAGGGGAGTGAGTTCTTTGTTCACGGACGAGGCCCCATGGGGGCAGGGTAGAGTATGCTGAGCGGGCCGAGTTTGTAGCTTATCTCGAACGGGTCAATCATTGACTCTTCCTCTTTTTCAGCCGAGAAATACCGTCCCTCGTCAAATTTTTCTGCAGAGTTTGTCCACACTTTCCCCCTTTTGTCAAGGCACACTAGACAGAGTCAGGTTAGCGGTTCCGCTTCTCCAAATCAGCCCGCGGCTATTCTCGCTCCAACTTTCACGACTCCAACTAAAAGCTTCCTTCATAATCTCGTAGACAAGGACTGTTTGTTCCTGGGGTGAAATCTCAGGGCCCCGGGTGGCAAGGGATGTTTTTGTACGTAACAGACAGAGGAGAGAAACGTGGTTGTGGTATGATGGCAGTGCTGGGTGATTTTTCCCCAAGTTTTTGAGGGAGAGGGTGATTTGCTCAGTGCGGAGAAGGCTCAGGTTACTCCAAGTCTTTGACGCCATATCCGCTGCTGCTGCTGCTTGGCTCGGCTTGACATGGGAGATTGTGCAGGCAGATTTCGGCACTTGACGCCGTCTCCACTTGAGAGGCTGCGGTCGGCCCGAGACTCGTTCGCTGAGTCCAGTTCTTACGGCCGCAGAAGAGGGATCATCATCATCATGATAATCACTATCACTACTACCAACAAGTATTACAACATTATCTCTCCTCCTTGTTGAGCGAGCAAAGCTCAGTTCATGTTTATCTGACCATCCTTGAGCAAACCCATAAAAGCTATGAACACCCATAATCACCACATGTTTCCTATCCCCCTACCAGTGGAGTCATGCCTCAACGCAACGCACGCACTTCTAGACCCAACGGCGTTTGTACGTAAAAGAAACCACTTGATACATAATAACGTTGACCACATGTTTTCTTGGCGATTGTCAGTGATAAACAGCGCCCCATGGGGAATATGGAGTTGGTCTCCATTGCGAACCGTCGTGACGGCCAAGATCTTCAGATCACTACGGAGTCCTCTACCACTCTTGGATCTTGATGAAGCTTGAATCGTGAAACTGGGAATAGGATAAAAATATGGCTAGACCGCGTACAGGTTAAGCTTGTATTAGAAGTGAACTAAAATGATCGCCCCTTAAACCCAGGTTTATTGCCTCACCAGACCGAGCGAATGACCTGCCCAACACAGAAAAGTCTGCTCCCTCCTTGAGAAAATAATGTCCCGTATTCTCCGTCGCTCGCATCATGTCGGGCTTACCGAGCCTGCAACCTCGGGTCCGCAGCCACACATGTCGAGTTTTTTTTCTTCCTACCGCCTTCCAGAAATTTTCTTAAGCGGCGCTAGCTAGTCTTCTAGAACAACTTTGCTTTTGCTATTGGTTCGGGCAATGCCCGCCATCGTGGCAGGGCGCGCCAAATGCCGGGGCGCGATTCGATGACGATGTCGGACGTGACGTGACGCTACCCTAGAGAAGACATGAGGAATTGATCAGCAGTGACTGTTTCTACTTTGTTGTTGTTCACATGGCTGTTGGTTGCATTCGTGCTTGAGACTGAGTTCTGCTTGGCGAAGGATCGGCAAAGCTCATTTCTCTTGGAATGCTAAGCTTTGAACTCCTAGCACCACGAAGGATCATAACGGGTTAACGGAGATAAACGCCGTGTTATAGCAGCAAATTACCCATCCAATTGCATGCCCAGACTGTAAGGCTGATTGATCCAGCTCTTGGCCGTTCTTAAAAAGGCAATTACCCGTCTTGTCCATTCGTATATAGCGCAAAGGCCAACACTCGTTCTTAGCATCTAGAGTATCAAATCCCTCGAAGCATTGGTAATCAGATAAATAAATGCCAGGATCTAGACTCTTGTTGGTAGTTTTTACGTCCATATTGATAGATATGCTAACAAAATGGGCCGATTTCTCTTCTCCACCTACGTCCGTGACCCAGAAGCGCTCGACGCTCCTTTTTTTTTCTCCATCGAGGACAAGGATATGGGTGGTTGTTATCAATCATCTAGAATCTGACCTGAAACAGTGCTATCAGTGGTTATTTCCGATTGTAGAGGCATGTCAGACTGGCTGCTTCACCAGCTACCCGAGCCCGGCCTGGGCATTTCGACCTCCGGTGAGAATGAGCACGGAAGGAATGCAGTGGATGTTTCGCGATATTGTCGCGTTGTCCGTTGTGAACTTGGTGTCTTGGTGCATGGCGATGCTTCTTGAGGGTCGTGGACTAATGGTGTTGTCGGGTATCTCGGACCCTGTACCAAAGACTGGGAAAAGGGACAGAGAATTATGGAGATTGGAAATGTGTGATTTGGGTCCATTCGTGGTGCGCGATGACAATGTCGATCAACGAGGGAGGGCCAAGTGATGTCTCAGAATGGTTGTCCTACCCTACGCCTGCATTGTGAATACGATTGTGGACTGAAGTCATTATGTTGGCGGTTTACATGCCGTGGAGGAATTAGTATAGAAACTGATCGAAACGCGAGAAAAATGGATGGCACGCGTAGTGAATCAGCGGTCTTTAGCAAAATCGGGGATCACTATGACGTCAAATCAGTTCAACGCTAAACTTGTCACTGACAAGTTATCACTCACTGTCTCTAGTGTCTCGAACAATGTGACAACGCAACAGCAACTTCTAGCTTGACGCTCAAATAACCCCCAACCTCCAGACATCTACAAAATGAGTGATATCAAGAAACCAGAAGCAAAGCCTGTACCAAAAGACCATCGATGGATCCTCTTCGTCTCAGGCCCGACAGCATCCGGCAAGACATCAGTCGCCAAATTCATAGCAGAGAAGCTCAATCTCAAATTCGTCGAAGGCGATGATGTCTGTACCCTCCTTATCTTCTCTACAACTTACTAACAGTCTCACAGTTCCATCCAAAACCAACATCGAGAAAATGAGCCACGGCCAACCTCTCACCGACGAGGACCGCTACGGCTGGCTGCAAGCTCTCCACGAACACGCCACGCACCATCCCATCGGTCCAGGAACAGAACACCTCGTCGTTACCTGCTCAGCACTCAAGCGCCAATACCGCGACATGCTACGTGAAGGTTCTGACAGAGCTGGTGATTTGCGTGTGCACTTCTTACATCTTGATGCGCCGGAGGAAGTGCTCACGAAGCGTGCTGCTGCGAGGAAGGGGCATTTTGCGGGACCTGCGCTTGTGCATAGCCAGTTTGAGGCTTTGGAGAGGCCGACGGAGGATGAGAGTGATGTTTTGATTGTTAGTGTTGATCAGTCTGTTGAGGATGTTCAGAAGGAGGCGTTGGGGAGGGTGAAGGAGCTGTTGGATGATGATCCTGAGTGAGCGGACGGAGACTATCTGAAAGCATGTTAGGTTGTAGCTAGTGAGGAGAAACTTCAGCAGTGCAACTTGGACTTACTTATGGGTTTGGGAGTCTAAGGCTTTGTATTTTCAAACTACTCCAAGTGCCTCAGTATCTACAATACTGCTGCACAAGAGCATATAGACCGCTACGCTTAGTGTATGTAGAAATCACAGTTCATCAACGAAGTTATAATAAGCTTTCGGAATATATGTCAATTACATACACAATAGCAGCATCCTATCAAACCTCGGTTTACTGTCAAGTCTCACAACCTCAACAGTCAACACCAAAACAACGCCTCACCTCATTTCCAACCGCCACTTCCCCAGAGCAGTGACTAAAACAAATGCTTAATTATATGCAAAAAAAAAAAAACTTCAATCCACCTTGATATTATACCGCGCTTGGTGCATCCATCGCGAAGCGACGCATCCACCACTTGTTTCTGGCGCATAGCGATGGATGCAACACGCACGATATGATATAAAGGCGGATTGAAGTTTGGCAAAACTTACATACAACAGCGGGGATTCGCTGGTCGTCACCGACCCAACTACTAATCCGCCGGTTAGTGGCTTGACTATGGGAGAGCAGACGGGATCCCGTATTTTCCACTACCTATGGTCGTATGTGACAATCATGCTGGAGTGCCAGCTTATATGCTGAAGCGGAACAGATTACCAGCGCGTTAGCGCATCTCCAACCCAGCTCCCCCTTGTGAGGTGACAGAACCAATGCCGCCAAGACAAAGCTTGCACCTCTACTCTGTAATATTCTGCACGGCAGGGATGTAGCCTTGACCTTTCGCACTGGAGAAAAAAGAAGATACCCAATTCTCAGGAAAGACATCCCCTATGGTAGCGTGCGTGCCGGCGTGTCACGCACCACAAAACGACAAAAACGAGATGGTTGCAAGCGAGTTGGTTCGTGCAGTGAAGGCATCAGTAAAGCCGTGCGCTGCCGGGTTGCGGGAGCGCTGAGAAATTGGGTTTGCGCCTGAAGTTGCACCAATTAGAACACAGGTTTCGTGGTCTAACGGTTATGACTGCGGATTCTGATTCCGCCAGCGAGGGTTCGACTCCCTCCGAGACCTTTCTTTTGTTGTTCTATTCTCTGGTCCTTTTTGTTGTTTTATCCTTTTCTTCTATAAAATATCCAAGCAGAACAACTCAGTGTTTTGGATCTGGTATGTGACCTGTAGTGTTTGAAAGCATAAGTATAATTTAGTATAACTGCTATTCTGTTACAGTAATACAAAGTTAACTATAGTAATAAATAAAAGGAAAAGGATATAGAAATACTGGCACTGACGAGGTTATGCTGCTTTAACAGTTACCTTGAATTGGGATAGTCGAAGTCTCATGTCAAGACTGTCTTTAGGAAACCCAGACTGAGGGCATTGTGAAGAAACGAAAACAAAGGATTCACAGGCGCTTTAGTATTAATTGCCCAAAGCACTTCAACAACCTCCGGTAGTCTTTGAATTCAGATGTGGTCAGGCAATGGGCTTAACCGAACATACTGCAATCCCCAGGATGAACAAGTCCCTGTTTGATTCACTTCCTGCATTGTTCTTGGAGAACACTGTTACTATTAGGAGGCACTAAGAATAGAGAACAACGCAGGACCATTTCTCTTATCGTTGCTCCAGCTATTATGGCTTTCGAGAGTTGGGAGAATTCTTTCCAGTCTAGACTTGTAAGTTGTCCCAGAAATGGTGCAAGATAAGAAAAACGCTCGCAACCGCAGATATTCTGGATCTCTCGAAGCTCTATTACACAAAACAACCTCTCAAATAACGACTTCTACGACAGTTCAAGGAGTTGACAAAAGGGATCTAACAGGAGGAAGTGCTTACCGCGGTGGCATATACTATTCAATTGGCATCTTGCAAGTTTATGCCGATCTGGTGCAGCAAGACTGCCGTCTTGGTGTGAACTGGCTGGTATGGGTATTGGTATCTGCAAGACTGGAGACCACGATAACTTGTCGAACAAGAGACTGTAGCTAGCTACGATGATGCACGACGCCAAGAATGGCTGTAGCATGCGGTGAGAAGCCAAGCATACAAAACAAGAATATTCGAGAAGACCCAACACAAACGCGCAACATGGCAATGAAACGATCCACAAATACCCTTATCTCAGAAATCCCGACCAAGCACAATACAAATTTTCATCCTTGCCTCCAAGGAAGAGTCATGGAATACGTAGCATTGAGCACCTCATTCGGCCAAACATGGTTCCCAGAACAGCAATATCTAGGAACATCAAACCCTCAAAGGGGCAACATGCTCGATCTTGAGATCGCGACCCAATTTAAGCGGTTGACAGGCCCGCAATTAAAAGATTTTAGCGGCGAAACCGTGCGGCTCAAGAGTCCACACTTGGAGAGAAACCTCCGGTTGACGTTAGAGTGGAGGACAAACGTCATTATTATAACAGCAGCTTCACTTGTACCTGAATTATATAAAAGTTGGAAATCCAGATTTTACAGTGGAAATGAGCAAGAACCTACCGAGTTTGAGCACTCACCATGAATGGGCACCAAGAACAGAATCATGATTATTTCTCGAAACCTGCAACGCCCTCAACGCCGGGACAGGTTCATCTTGGGAACGTCGCAAGCAGAATCCCCAGCACCATCTCGGACAGAGAAACAGGACAACCTGATCGTGCAAAGTCGACACACTCAAGGCGGCGTGGACTTCATGGATTGCCATCCAGTTTCATGTCGCGAATGAGCAAGCGACCTATCAGCTCAAGACGCTTTACAAGAATGTCCAGCGGGCACAGTGCAACGCGCCCTACAGTACAACAACATGCATCCCAATATCATACATATGCCCCTGCTGAAGAGGGCTACTATGAGGAGAACCCTTGGTTTGGCCAGGCAGGCAAGAAGCCTATCTTCAGTCTTGGAAAACCTCTTCCCCACCGTGTTCGCCGCAAGGTGGTGAAGCCGATCAGACCAGATGGAAAGGTTGATGAGGAAATGGCCATCGTCAAAGAGGACTCCGAAGACACACCCGCAGGCTATGCCTCGCGCACCACTTCAGGTCAACCATACCGAATGCACACTCAAACCAGTATCGCATCACGCGACATGCAGAATCAGCAGAGTCGAACAACAGCAGCTGGAGTCGCGCACAACGAAAAGCGCAACGATGCAGGGCAGCCGGTATTTGACTATATCCCTGGTGAAGCCACGCCCGCAGCAACACCTTCACATCGCGACCCTGCATCGAGAGTCGCTTCCCACCAACAGAGCAACAATCAGCCAGATTATAAAATTGACAGCGAACCTTTGGGTCAGCAGGAGAAGCCGGAAGTTGAAGCTGGTGAGACGGATCCGAATGAGATGAGGAACTGGTGGGCTAGGATACGAGCGAAGCACCCTGAGCCACTTGCTGAATTCCTTGCTACTTCTGTTGCGATATTTCTAGGTCTTACTGGTACTCTGTCTGTGAATCTCTCGGCAAAGCAGTCACAATCTTATGGAACTTACGAGACTTCTTGTTGGGCATGGGGCTTCGCGTGGATGTTTGGCATTTATCTCGGCGGCGGCGTTTCAGGCGCACACATGAACCCAGCCATTTCCATTTCTCTGTCTCTATTCCGTGGTTTTCCATGGCGGCAGTGTTTCATCTACATCCTTGCCCAATTCATCGCCAGCATCGTCGCCGGAGCACTCGCGTACGGCATCTACGCCGACTCAATCCACTACGTCGATCCCGAAATGGACGGCATGTCGAAAACATTCTTCTCAACACCTCGAGAATGGGTATCTCTCCAATCAGCGTTCTTTAACCAAGTCGTCGGCAGTGCCATCATGATGATCGCAGTATTCGCACTAGGTGATGATCAGAATAACCCTCCGGGTGCTGGCATGCATGCTCTGGTGCTCGGCTTTCTGGTGACTACCCTCAAGTTCACTCTTGGCTATAACATTGGATCTGCGCTGAACCCTGCTTCGGATTTTGGGCCGAGAGTCGTTGCGTATGCGGTTGGGTATCGTGAGTCGAATGTGTTTCATAGCGGATGGTGGTTCTACGGGCCTTGGGCAGCGACGTTGATAGGGTCCGTGGTTGGATGTGCGCTGTATGATGGGTTTGTGTTTGTTGGGAGTGAGAGTCCAATCAACTTTCGGTTTAGCAAGGGGATTAAACATAGGGCAAATAAGTTTTTGAGAGATTAGACTCGCTGTAGATATATACCATGTTTCATTCCCATCAACTGCCACGTTCACTTCGTTCTGCAGGTCATCCCTTTGTCCACACATTGTTAGATCCCGATTCAAGCACCTTTATTTGATGCATGTGGCTGGCAGAACTACCCGATATCAGACACCCTCCCTGGCGCCAGCACTGCTCTTACGTTCCATGGCTTCCTCATTCCTGAACTCGTACACTCTGCCCTCATGCTCGTCCTCAACCAGCCAAGCTCTGATCTCATGATCTCTTGCACGACCTTTCAAGTTCACACTCTTCGACGCGACTGCAATTGACGAGAAAGTAACCTCCCGCAACTCCTCAACTCCATCTTGCCTCATAGCCTGCATCCCGTACGCTACGCCCACAGCTACAACGACAAACGAAACAGCATATACACTAACAAGAATCTTTCTCCGATAGAAGAAAAATCCCGCCGTTGTTCTTCTGATGCAAGGATACTCCGTCCCGTTCTTCAAAGGTCTGGTCCCAGACGGTTCATCTGGATTCGCTGCCCATGACACCATAAGCAACTGCGTGTCCGACAGCAGCGAAATGAGCAAATTCTCATACAACCTCTGTATCTGGTTCTCAAAATTAGGGACAGGCAGAAACTCATGCCGTCCGACCAACTTCGACGTCATGATCTCGGTACTCTTCCCTCTATCGGGAAGCGACAAGCCTCCATGCAGTAATTGTCGTAACTTCAGCCCCAACGAGTGATAAGCTGCAGTACGTTGATAATTTATCCAATCTTTGGGATACACGTAGTTCTCTTGTGGTTCCGCGACAGTCTTGTCCAATGTTCCGTCGTCAGCTGAGTCGTCCACGTATGTCGTATTGATGACCTTGCGCCGATACTCCCGATTCGTAACGTTGTACGACTGGAAGCCCCGCGTGTATGTCAGGTTTACAGTGTAATCGACCTGCCAGTGCTCGCAAGCCGAAATAATAGGTGTGAAGTCTGTGTCCCATCCTTTTTGGCTGCTGTTTTCAGCGTGTCTGACCAGTACGTCGTTGACAGTAACGTAGCCTAGCCATATGATTGGCTCCGTTCTGAAAGTGCCAAGATTCTTGGGGAACGGAAGTGTCTGCAATGGTCGATTGAAGTATTTCTCATGCTCAATCTGTTGCTCTGCGTAGTCTCCCTCGTCGGCAACACAGTTGTAAGTATTCCAACCCTCAGGAATCATCCTGCTCATGTTGAACGGGGCATCCCTGCCGTTGAACTGCTTAACTGTCGAGTTGGTGCCGTTGGCGAGTTGCTCACACTTATATCCTGGGCCAGTAAAGTAAATAATTGTTGAGCAATCATATCCTTCCCCGCAGATCTCATCAGCGACTTCGTCTCGCTGCAGTGCCTGCCCCCTGTCAGGACTCTGGATGAAATCTCTTCAAGGTAAGCACTTGGGCTGATCCAAAAGTCAAAGACATCAGGGCCATCCTCATCTGGTAAGGTATCGTTGTACCATGACACTCTGCCACCTTGCAGTATCTCATCGCCCTCTGCCTTTCTCCTGTGAGTCCACTTCTTTTTCGCCTCGTGGTTGAAGTTGAGTGTCCGGACATTATGGCATGTCCTATCCACCTGGTTGTCCACGTTCAGAGTTGCTGAGGTGAAGATCACCACGAGTGGCGATATCCACGTGTAAAGAGCGAGAAGCATTACAAACCATGACTTTTTCCATGCCTCGGCGTTGAGAAGTTCGATGGCGTTGTGTGTAGCACCAAAGAGCGAGTCAACTGCATGCACGGAGAAGTTCCGATGTGCGACAGATGTCCAGGCAATTTGTTGGTAAGCTAGAGAGACCGCAATAGCAGAGTTTGCTTTTGAGATAAAGGCGAGAGACTGCCCGAGCCGAAGCCACCAGATTTGATTCTTTGCTTCTTTACCGGAAAGCTGCTTGTTGAGCGTGTCGTGACCAACAGCCGCTGCGATACCAAAGGCGAGGCATGCGACCATGAGCCATCGGCTCCTGAGAATGTTTGACCATGTTGAGGAGCAGTGAGAGTCGGTAGATGTGGTTGATTCGTTGGGTTCTTGATTCGCACTCAGAAGACTAGTTTTGATAGTAGTTGTGCCCTGCCAGACTGGAGGAGATGAACAGTGGAATAATGGAGAATGCTGGATCGAGCTAGCTTCGGATGGAGACCAGGTTGATACTGATCTGAGGTCTTTTCTCTGGGCAGATTCTAGTGGACGAGAGACATCATCCTCCATTTTGAACGGGACTCAACCTGGTGAGAGACCTGGAGAGGAAAGATCTACATGGACCATGGGTTGCTGCGTAGGTAAGATCAAGACCTAGAAAAGATTTAAATCACAGTTTGGTAAGCTTGTGGCTGCGGGTCGTGGCTTTCAGGATATTAGGTCAGGCTGATACGTACGGACTGTATACCCGACTCAACATTTGGCTCAGCTTCGGCCCTTCTTTATCTGACTTGCAGGTGAATACGAGAGTGACGAAATGTGATCGTGGCAGTTCATGGAACACAGCAGGAACAGGCTGCTAACTGGGCCCGGAACCATCTTCGGGACACGTTATTGCAACTATTCTTAGGGTTCATGGGTTACACAGAACGGTTGGCAAGGCATTCAGCCCCAGTGCGGTTTGTCCCCTCTGTGAAATACGCCCGGCTCGTGTGACCTGAGAGAAGAGCAACAGCTCCGCTACTGTGAGAGAGGACTACGTATCGGAACAACCCGTTGCCATAGCCTCAACAAGGCATTCTTTTATTAGTTTGACAACGTTTCTTTCTCAGAACGCATCACTTGCGCCTCGATGCCAGCACAGCCTGACTAGGCGGTGCCTTGGAATGGTCAAAATCCCCAGCCAACTCCTTCAACTTTTCCTCCAGCCTCTTCGATATCTCTCCATCAACATCTGCCCACGTCCCTGTCGCATTTTTAGATCAGTTCCGCCAACTTGTAATACACCTCGCAAGTTACGAACTTTTGCCTCCTGAACTTCAGGAAGTGCCTTGTTGACGTGACCAGACAGGTTATTCAGAAAGACTGAATCATCCCCATTCTCCTTGAAGATCTCCCACAAACTACGTGGCTACTACCAGTCTTCTTCTTCGACGTCGGAGGGGTAGGCCTGGACTATGCCAACCCATTCGCTATGTACGATGTCGGCAGGGCCACTTTTGACCTTGCGGAAACATCAGCGAACTGTATTTATTAGCATTTCTTTTCAGGTTCAAGCTATTAGAGATCACATACCATAATCATGATCTGGACCTTAGTTCCCGTCAAGACGCATCGGTCCACCCTTCTGATATGGCGAGTAGGCGTCCAGAGGTCGATTGCATAGAAGCTGCTGGTAGTGTAGACCAACGCGATATCAGCTGAAGGCGCGATACCAGATATGAGCGCCGAAAGCGAGAAGGCTACCTGTTCAATAAAATCGAAGTGGTTATCTGGGTTCTTGTTTCAACACAAGCTTTCCGACGGGGGTAGCAGGGTAGTCCTCGTGGGGCCAGATTTGGTGATGTTAAAGATGTTCCACTTGTAAGTCTCTGCCTCTTTGGGGTCCATGACCTGAGTATACATAATCAATGTGGGATAATGGCCTCTCTCAATAGAGCTATACATATCCTTGACGTGATAATCCGGCTCTTCACCTGCAAGACGAACGGCATCCTCTTGCGAGAGACTTGAAATCGATGGGGCTAAGCAGTTGAGTTTATGAACATTGATTGATTCGGTAAATGGAACGTGAAAGGACTGGAATATAATGGCCCAAATCGGGCTTTGAGTGATTTAAATTCTGGATCGATAATATGATCTAATCATCAACATACCTCCGCTCAACACTCGCAACCTCCTTCTCATACTGCTCTCAACTTATGGGCACAAATTTCGTCGGTCTAGTAATAGGCACAAACCCCTACCTATGCTCATCAAACCCTCAATCTCTTCCTCGTAGCCTCCCTTCGCACTAACACTATAAATCTTGACTCGGTGACAGCTACTCGTCCCA
Organism: Fusarium pilosicola; assembly: GCA_020615335.1. Lineage (NCBI taxonomy): Eukaryota > Fungi > Ascomycota > Sordariomycetes > Hypocreales > Nectriaceae > Fusarium > Fusarium pilosicola. The sequence continues at coordinate 119,041 of JAGQDI010000027.1, read as the reverse complement.
TGCAACCCCAATTCCAGTTATGTCGAACTTCCATGGGCTCCGTGTTCAAACTATCGTCCCAGCAGCGAACAACGAGTTCGGTCTAGCTAGCCCTCGTGGCCGCAGGGGGCTTTGCCAGTGAAGGTCCCTTGGGCGAGTTTGTGCTTGGGAGAGAGGTTGTCGATCGGTACGGCGTACCATGCGTAGCCGCCATGGGAGGATATTTTTGCACGTTCCGGGGAGCGGCCTCCGCCTAACTATGCCCAGCCTTGAAGGGTCAGTAACTTCTCGGGAACACGCAATGGGAGACTTACCCTTGACTTCGATCTCACCGTCCTGGACAACAACTTCCTTGTTCCAAGGAGACATGATGGCGCTGCTTACCGGCATCTCCTGGATCTGAACGCCTACTGCTTTATGGTCAACAATCATCCCAGGCATTAAGTAATGACACAGCTTACTCGTGGACAGTTGGTTATGCTTTCCAGTCTGCTGCTGAAAGTACAGATACTCCCTGCTCTGTGTCGGCGTAAGACTCGGTTTCTCAATCGCCTTGATCCGATATACACAAAAACAACAGCCCACAACGGGAAACCGTGGATCTTCGGCAATGTCTTGTCGATCATCCCCCAAGCCAACATAACCTCGTTGGCCTTGACCTTGGATCACGGCACCGACATGACGTAGTTCATGCACTGGCCTCCTTTGAAATACGTATTCGCGCCGGAGAGTTCGAGATACTTGGCACCGTCCATCAGACCGCCGCAGTACTTGGTATCTTTCTGCAGACTGACGCTTGTCCACTTCGCTGTACCTCTAGCGCCTTCAGCCCATGGGGCGTTGATCATTTTGTCGCCTTCGCCTGAATATTCGACGGTTTTCTTGAAGCGACGAGTACCGCTGCACTGAATGACCACGAGTTTGCCAACTCTTGGAAAGAGGGATTCGTTTTGAAAATCTGCAAGGATGAGTGTTTTGGGGTCGTTGACGAGCCTATCGAGAAGGATGTCGTAGGCGCTTGTATCGATGTCGGGGATACCGCCGAGATTTCGGACGAAATGAAGCTCGTTTGGCATGATGTAGTCTTTGGTCGTGAGACTTTTAGGCACTTCTCCGTTGCAAGGAAACTCGAGTAGATGGAGCATTTCTGGGTGTTTTCCTTGTGGCAGTTAGTCATAGCCTAATGTCCATTCGGTGAAATGGCAATTCACCTTGAGAACAGTCTCCCAACTGACCTGCGGCACCTGATCCATAGCTACCTCAATAGCTTTATGCCACAACCTCCACCTTTTGCCCTCAAAAACGAGGTTCGTTGCTGGAAGCGGCTCTAGGTGGAATTCAGGCGGAGGGCGGAACGTGACGCGCGAAACGCGCTGGTGAGCCTTGGCTTTCTTCTGTGGGTAGTCTTCCAACTTAACATAACTTCTCCAACCGGGGCGCTCATCTTGACCGTCAAGATCGGGCTCCCCAGGGATATCAGGACCCTTGAGTTCTTCGTGGCCAGTTGGGTTGAGCCGAAACCCACAACGGAACTTGAACTGAAGTTCTAGTGGCGGGGGTCCGACCGTGCATTACCTATGGGATAACTGCGGCCTATAAGGTTAAGCTTTAGGCTGCAAGTCCGACTGTGCATCCTGTTGATCAAGCGTTGTAACAACGTATTGCAGCGTTTCAATGCTACGACTCCAGCTGACGAATTTGTGTTTTGGGGAATATGCCCCAGTTATAGAGTCATTGACGTCGTTAATGTGCTGACATTCCCGCAAAACGCGAGCTCAATGAAGACACTACGACTGCGAAAAAAAGAGAATTTATCGAACTTGATGCTGATCGGTGACAGCTTGTTGGCTCATCGCCTTTGTTTGCAAACTCGGCGTTTGTCTAGCGCTTTCTGGGGTTGCTACACAAGCGTCGCGCCAGAGACAGTCTTTGACGGCGTGCCCCGAATCTCACTGAGACGAAACACAAAAAAGCTATAAAAAGAACTCAATTACATGTCTCTCATCAAAATTCCAATCGTCCAGACCAGTCCTCGCCGTGGCGAGCCCCGAAACCAATGAAGATCCCGCCCGCTTTAAAACCATTCACATTCCTGTCAAGCACGCTACGCAACAGCCCAGCCACAGCAGAATTCCGATCTTTTGCCAAAACCGGAATTTGAGGAATGCTATTTTCAGGAACGGGACCTTGCTTTATCTATTCTTTTGGTAACGCGTGGCGCTGGAGGTATGCAGGAACAGATCGTGGGATGGCGTAACGGTTAACGGCAGAGCATTGGTCTAATTATATTACTTTCCGTTGGGAACTTTTAGACCATCCAAGATATCGATGGCAATTGATGTTTGTGGTATGGTTCGGTATTGATAGCTCAATGGTGACATTGCTCCGGAAATCTATTGAACACAGTGACTGGTTATCGCACAATCTGCTCTGCGATCGCTTTAATTGTTCGAGGCCAAAAGGCCCTTGATCACGCAGCACCTGCGCTACCCTACAATCGAGCTCTCAATTGACCGTGGGTATTTTCTATTGTTCTGAGACACTGCAGAAAGGGCCAAGCGGTCATTCCGTGGTATTCCCAGCCCTGGCGGCCATTGTCACTGACGCATGTCTCACATCCAGCCATCTGAATCAATGTGTTCGCCAGCAAACATCACCCCAACTACGTAACATCAGAGCCTCACGATACTACCAATTATCCAGTTTCAAGTTCAAAATCATGGAAAATCCACTTCCAGCCATTCTGAATAACTCACGGTGTCAAAAAGTCTTATCCCTCTATCCCCCGTGATGCAGGCTCACCCATCACCGTGTCTCAATCACGCAGGATATGACCAGTTCCCAACCACTCTGAAACTTGTGCTCCCACTGAACAACACACTGAATAACTCACTGTATGACAGTGATGCACGCTGAAGTTTTGTTGCGTCTGGTGTTAAAGCTGGTTTTGTCTCTCCCTTCACCTCCCTTGGAGAGGGCACGTTCTAGCCCGCGGCACTAACACGAACCCGCAATCCTCCCTAGTTCTCGACTGACCTCTCAACCTTGGCACGTCAAAACCAATATTGCACGTCCTCAAAAATGTATAAAACCAATCGAAAGCCTCACCGTTTCCCCATCGATTCCTTCTCATCACACATTCTTCTACATACATAACAACAGCCTCTTGGCTTTTCCCTTTCTTCTTTACCCCTTCAATACACCAAACTCTCCTTATCATCATGAAGCTCTTCAACGCCTTTGCTACAGCGCTCGGTCTAGCTGGTCTAGCCCAAGCCCACATGGAGATGACATATCCTCCCCCTTCAAGAGTAAATACAACCCCTACGCCGGGCAGGACATCGACTACAGTATGACCTCGCCTCTAAACGCCGACGGAAGCAACTTTCCCTGCAAGGGATACAACTCTCTTTATGGCACCGCTGCAGGTGCACCTACCGCTACGTGGCAGGCTGGCAAGTCGTACAGTATCAGCATCGCTGGCGGTGCAGACCACGGAGGCGGTAGTTGCCAGGTCTCACTCTCTTTTGATCGCGGCAAGACTTGGGTCGTTATCCAGTCGTGGATTGGAAACTGCCCCAAGGCGCCGACTTCGAACTTTCAGTTTACTCTCCCGGTTGACACACCAGCTGGAGAAGCTCTTTTCGCTTGGACTTGGTTTAACAGGATTGGAAACCGCGAGATGTACATGAACTGCGCGGCTATCACGGTCAAGGCTGGGAGTGGAACACCAAAGACAGCACTCAAGAAGCGACCTGCAATGTTTGTCGCCAACGTCGGAAATGGATGCGGAACTACTGAGATGGTCGACCTCATGTTTCCCAACCCGGGACCTGATGTTGACCTCACTTCGACCAACACTGGACCGCCGGTCGGTAAGTGTGCTGCGGGACCAGGAGTTCAGCTTCCATCTGCTTCTCCCTCTCCGACAAAGACAACAACGACAAAGAAGCCGACTACGACTAAGCCACCAGTGAAGTCTACAGCGTAAGTTGTTTCCTCTCCTTGCTTAATCTTGCTAACATGTTTCACAGCCCTGGCGGTGTTTTCATCACTGTTCCTTCTCCTTCAACCACCAAGAAGACGACCAAGACGACACTCAAGTCGACAACCCGGAAGACAAGCACCACGACATCGATCAAACCCGCGCCGACAAAACCCGCCGCAGGTGTCATCACCCCCGGTACAGCTTGCAAGCCCGAGGGTTACTGGAACTGCATCAAGACAGGAACTGCCTTCCAGCGATGCGCTTCAGGGACTTGGTCAGTCGCGATGGCTGTTGCGCCTGGAACAAGATGCGTGCCAGGGCAGAGCATGGAATTCACTATCGAGTATGCCTGATTATGATTTGCACTCTTTTTTTTTGCAACGCAATGTTTCTTATGTTTGATACCTAAAGTAGAAGATAGAGAATGAGCTCATGAAATGAAAATACAGTCACGTTCCTTAATCAGCCTGAATACATCACATGTCCCACTGTGCAAAAAATCTCCGACGTTATCTTCAAGGGTCCTGCGCCATTTTCCACGCGATGGATGCGGGGCTTGAAAATCACCCGAGTCCACCCTTTGCTCAAAATTGCTACGCTTCCCGCCGCGGAACATTCGGGTAACAACGCTAAAACTTCAACTCTTTGATCATGGCGGAACCAGTGACTACGACGCAAGAACCCATTGAGCCTATTGCCGCGCATGAGCGGGCGGAGGTGGAGGATGAGTTTGAGACGTCGGATTTCGACTCGGCGACTTTGTCGTCTAGTTCGACGAGTCTGAACACGAGTATTTATCAGCATGCTTTTGAGAATGGAAGGCGGGTGAGTTGGACGGCTTAGCGAGGGGAGAAATGTGCTGATTTGGGATAGTATCATCAATATCGCCATGGAACGTGAGAAACCTGGAAGTTTACGTCGTGATGGATCACTGATATGGACAGGTATCCGATCCCTAATGACGATGCGGAGCAGAACCGCGACGACATGAAGCACGCTATGATGCTGGAACTCACCAAGTAGGAACAATCATTGGATTACGTAGCGGCCGAGGCACTGACATTTCAAGTGGCAACCTGTTCTTCTCGCCCATCGTGAAAAACCCCCAGAAGATTATTGATCTCGCAACCGGCACCGGAATCTGGGCGATCGACGGTAGGTCAGACCGCTCTTTCGCAGGATCTCAAAACTCACTATCCAAGTCGCCGATAAGTTCCCCAGCGCATCTGTAGTAGGAGTCGATCTAAGTCCCATCCAACCCTCATGGGTCCCCCGAATCTCAAATTTCTCGTCGACGATATCGAAGACGAATGGATGCACGGCGGCGACTTTGACTTTGTGCACATGCGTTGCATCAGCCCCTGGCTGAAAGACGAAGTCAAGGTTCTTCGTCAAGCACATGAGTACGTTCACCCTTCCTCCCATCTGTATTCTCATCTCACATGGAACAGTCACATGAAACCTGGTGCCTGGATCGAAATCCAAGAACTCGACGCCCGCGCCAACTGCGACGACGGCTCCCTAGCCCCCGATGCCCCCTCGCCAAATTCTTCGACACCGCTGAGCAAGCCGTAGCCAGCTTCGGCATGAAGTTTCGCGCGGGCGAGAACTTGCGTGAGCCTCTTGAGAAAGCTGGCTTCACGAACGTATCTTGCAAAGTCCTCAAAGTCCCCATCGGAACATGGGCAAAGGTAAGCACCCCGGTTAGTTGGACCTGGGCAAGCTGACTCTCGGTAGGACAAGAAGCTTCGTCTCATTGGATTATATCTGAAGACCGCTGTCAGCGACATGTTTGGCGCCATGGCTGCTAAGCCCCTGCGCAAGGTCTTGGAGCCTGAAGAGATAGAGGTCTTCCTGGCTGATGCGAGAAAGGATCTGAATAATGTGAATATTCATTCTTATGAAAAGTACTATTTCTGGATGGGACAGAAGGCCGAAGAGTAGGTAGGTATTGAAGGTTTAGTGGCCAATAAAAGCCTTGGAAAACATTCTCTTGTGATACCAATTCATAGCCACGCGTGCTTTGCGGTGATCCTGGTAGAGAACTCGAGCCATGTCTCTCTTCGATGCCACAGAGAAGTGTAGTAGCACTTTTGAGCAAATAAGAATCACAGGTCATTGTAGTGCCTCCTGGATGGCGATTGGATCACGTTCCTGGTCAGCCTCACACAAGAAACCCCGCACCGCACTCACCCCATGATCTTATCATTCATGTAAGAACGACATATCAAAAGCCCAGCAAACTGACATTAACCGATGGACCCTTTCGTTCCTATCGCCGTTGCGAGTAGTATCCTCACTATTTTAGACCGCATCCTCCCGCTCCTCAAAGCTGCTTCGTTAGCTCGCAGCTACGTGAAAGAAAGAGAAGGACTCCTTGACAGGAAGAAGTGGAATGACAGTGTCCGCCTTGGTCCCCATGGAGCGCAATTTCATGGAGGCTGGTATATTGCGCTTGAGGGGGAATCCTGTCGGCAATACTTTTGGGGGGTGGAAGCCCTCAGGAGAACGCAGGCGAGACGATGCAGAATAACCCTCCACAGGGCGATAAGATACGACTGGAGCTTGTAGAAGAAGGGTCTCATGGCTCTGAGGATATATTTCCTCTGGCCACGGGGTTTGAGCAGGTTTCTATGCAATGGGAACAAGCTAACTCGGACGCATGGCATTATGTTACCATATATGAGACTGCGCTCCCCATTGAGGTCAGGAGATACATCAAGGTACTTGAAGAAGGCCAAGAAAAACGTGGTGAGTCCCTATCGTGCTTTATGGATGCACACTAACACCATCAGTGGTAATCGAATGTAACACATATGCTCGAAAAGGTTTTAGAGTTCTACCAGAGTTCCATTCTACAAGACAGATTAGCAAAGCAATAAAGCTGTTGGATTCAGCTTACATCACCGTTCGATCGAAGGATAACTGGAAGAAACTCTTTCTTCTTCAGTTTCACCACGCATACTTGAGACTATTTTTCGATTTCCTCACTGTTTTGGAGGCATATGAGAAAGAACAGGCAGATGAGGCAAATGCAGGTACCGTCTCCGCGGAACTCTGGCAATGGAACCTAAGGAATATCACCCAGCGGTCCTACGAGTATCGAGATCTTGGAGAGATGGGCCGCAAGCTAATCAGCACCACGGAATCCTTGATCGACGTAGTGAGAGCATCGTCTCCAGTTGTCGACTCGACACCTCATGCGAATAAGTTCATGGCCATCGACATGGAATTACGAGGACTTTGTCGAGAGGCGACCGAAAGAATTCAAAATTTCTCAGATCGATTAGATCATGACCTTAAATACCTCGAACTAGCCCGGGATATCAATCAAACAAGGGGCGTTCAGCAACTCACGCTACTAGCCACAATCTTCCTCCCGCTGTCTCTTGCCGCTGGAGTTCTCAGTATGCAAACAAGATTCAAGGATCTCGGGGCACTGCTGTACGACTTCTTTGGTGTGGTGGTGCTACTCGCGGCTATCGTTCTCATCATCATGATCTTGTTGAATCTCATGGCTGTTGTGAATGAGGTGGACAGTAAATTTAGTATTGGAAGCTCAGTGTACAGAGAGGATTTTCGACGTTTCCCTCGGTGCCAGGATACTGGGATATGGTGTTGCAGCGATATGTGGTGTATGGATGATTGTATTTCTGTTGGCTACTGGGATCTTTCTGGATATGTATCTATGAAGTTGTCGAGGGAATGCCACTCGACGGGAGAACAAGGCTATGAACAAGAGCAGAAGATTGTGGTTCACTTCATGAAGGTCATTCTTTATGGTTTTCTTGAACATGCCAGCTGTAGAGTGAACAATAGTGAAGTAAAAGAAAGGTTTAATGTCCCTTTTTTACCTCGACAGGTGCATGGGCTGCTCCCATCTTTCACACCGATGCAATTCAGGAGGAACTAATGCACCTGGCAGATATTTAGCCCCATTTATTATACTATTCATGCCCCACCAGAATTAGTGACGAAAAGTTAGTGCTGCATCCTACCTCTCTCGTCTTTTTTCAACCTTCACACTTCCTTCACCTACACCATCCGCAAAAGCACACCAAAGCGTCGCCTTGAAAGTCCAACATTCTCCAATACTCAAGTAAGTCCTTCTGAAATCCTCCGACGTTCTTTCTCTAACCTCTCGAAGTAGCACACACAAGATGTCTTTTCTGGATAGCATCTCCGGGATGCTGCTTCATCAAATTATGTGCACCGACCATAGGCCCCAACGTCCCCTCAATCCAGAGGACCGACCAGACATTCCCATTCCGACCGCCAATCTCGATGGTATCATCGAGATTCTTCGCACCAGGGGGACTTCACCCACGAGGCGTGGGTAGAGTGTCTCACCGCCCTAGAAGCGCTCAGAAGTGAGGACGAGCCAAATGTATTCCAAGTGCTCGATACTGTCAACGATGCCTACCGAGAGGTGGTCGGCGACCTTAAGGAAATTGTGGAGTTGCAGCAGAATGTGAACGAGGACATGAGTATCCTCATCCGCCCGGAGCTTGACGTGGCGGGTTAGGCACCCTCTATCATGGCCCGGGTTGTTGGGGTTCACGATACAAGTGAATTCCCTGGTGAGTACTGGTGGCAATATCAGATGAGCGAAGACACTGCTAACGAATTAATGTACCAAGTCATCGAAGATTTCCGGAAGACGCTTGTCGAGGCAGACAAGACCCTAGTCGGAATTGCAACCGACGAGAACGGTGAAGCTGTCCCTAGGCACATTGGAGTTGGAAAGCTGCACGAGGTACTTGCGCATTTGGGAACATTCCTCGAGTCCCAACGCAACGCTCTCATCGTGTTTATGATGATTTTGCAAATCGTCAAGCTCCAGCAGCTCATCTCGGACAACGGGGAGGGCAAGTGGCTCCAGCCACTGAAGGAGACACTTGGCGATGCTCTATATGAGCAGATTGTCCAAGCCGGGGTAGTTTGAACGGGCAGGTCAGGAGCCAACTTGAGGGTGTCTCGAAAGACTACGGCTCCCACTCGAAGTGGTTCGAACTACCGTATCCAGCTGCACCAAACAAAAACATGCTGGGGTCAAGGGAACACTGCTCTCCTCCGAGACACTCAAACGCCTTCCATGTATCGGAAAAACGAAAGCCAACAAATGGCAAACTCGGAATCAGATAAGTAACTTGATTCAGAAGGATAGATGCCGACCAAGTCAAGGTCGTAGACGGACTTGAATACATGCAGAAGCAGAACTAGTCTCCCAATTCAACTGTAGTGACAAGACTTGTAATGACGTGGCCAGTGACCTTATTACCTGAGTATCAATAATTATTTTGAATGCCTAAAAATGGATTTTGATATGCTTGACTTGGGACCTGGTGCTGGTCTGGTATGGTCATGGACAGAGTGGCCTGCTGCCTGCTGATTGGCTGGTCTGAAAGATAAGCGATAAGATTGGTGGGCATGCCTCTTTCATCCGTGTTGTTTCTAACGGTCTGTACGATCTCGACTTTTTCAAAAATTTTGAACGATCTCAACATCGTCTTCTTTCTCGTTCTTTTTGTTGCTCCCTTTATCGAGGGTTCAACATCGGCTGACAGCCTCTTTTCTCAACTGCTGCCCATCGACAATTCCATTGGCTCCCCAGAAGCAAACACGCCCAAACCGCATTCGTTCTAAACCGCATGCCAGCCCCACCAAAACCAGTTTCTTTATCGTATCACCAAACGAAACGCGCCTCGCTTCCCAAGAGTTCCCCTCAATCCCCTTTTTCGTTGTTGGTCGACATCGAATTCCACCATCACACGCAGAAAGACACCCAGCAGAGACACAACCCAGCCCTTGCAGATACTGTTAGTCACGCACTGCAGAATGTCTGAACAGCCCTCTTCTCCTGCAGCAGCTGCTGCTCCTCCTGCTACGGCTCGGTCCGATCTAGCGTCGGCCGTTGAGTCAGCTCCAGCGCCGCAGCCTGAGTTAGTTCCCGCTGCTGATCCACAGGTGAGTTCAAGGCACTTTTCGTATAGAGATACGTATTCCGGCCCGTTGCTGATGCCTGCTAGGATGGTGATGAGAGTGAGACCGACTCGGCTGTTGGTGATGATGCGTATGGGACCCTTGCTGATACTACCTCACCGTTGCTGACCGTTCTGCAGGGCGAGCTCCACTGCTTCCATCACCTCTAGCATCCTTGAGTACCGCACTATTCAGGGTCGAACGTTTCACAGTGACAGACATCCTACTGAGTACTTTACTCCCAACGATGAGCAGCAGTCTGCGTCCATTGACATCAAGTATGCGACACCTCATGGGACCGAACTTTGCTGACATTTGTTAGCCATCACGCTTTGACGCAGCTTCTCAGTGGAAAGCTCTTTCTTGCCCCTATCAAGGACAACGTGCAGGTGAGTGCATGTGTTGTTGGTCTTGTGACGTGCTCACACCCATTAGAAAGTCCTCGATGTAGGAACCGGAACAGGTGAGACTTGCATGCATGTTGTACGTTGACTTGGCTAATCATGCACAGGTATCTGGGCAATGTAAGACATCTGAACCCTCCACCACGATGCCGGCTCACCATTCAGTGACTTTGCAGACGAATACCCCGAGGCTGAAGTCATCGGCTCTGACCTCTCACCCATTCAACCCAAGTACGCCGTCCCCTTTCCTCCCCAATCATCTCACTCACTATTCCCAGCTGGGTTCCCCCCAACGTCAAGTTCGAGATCGACGACGCCACCCTGCGCTGGACATGGGAGAATAACACCTTTGATTTCATCCACATCCGCTATCTCTTCGGCGCCATCAAAGACTGGTCTTCCCTCTTCAAGGAAGCTTACCGCTGCTGTGCCCCCGACGGCTGGATCCAATCCGGCGAAGCAGACGTCCATATTCGCAGTGACGATGGAACCACTGATGACCTTGACTGCTTGAACCTCTGGGCGAAGCTTTTCACTGAAGGCGGCGCTGCGCTTGGAAGCCCGTTCTTCGTGCAGGAGGGTGATTTGCAGGAGAAGGGCATCCAGGCTGCTGGGTTCACTGACATCAAGAGCATTGAGTACAAGGTGAGCTGCACTAAGAGAATCGCGAAGCAAGGCTGATGGTTTAGTTCCCTATTGGTGGTTGGCCCCGTGACCCTGAACTCGCTTCGGTCGGTAACTACGTCCGCGCGACTCTCGAGAACGATCTCGAAGGTACGTCACCAGAATTGTCATCCCTCTCTCATTACTGACAAGCTCCAGGCTACACCCTCCTCCTCTGGAAGACCATTCTTCAGTGGCCTGAGGACGAGTATCAAGTCTTCCTCATGGAGATGCGCAAGTTCCTCAAAAACAAAAAGGTTCATGCTTACATGACTGTTCGCTACGTCTACGGTCGCAAGGCAGAAGCTTCTTGAGGAGTTCTATTCGGAATGTTGTGGAGAAGAACATGTCATTGAAGGAAGGCCATTTGTGTTTGAGCATGGAACGAGCATTGGATAACGTCTATAGCATACGTATGAATAGTTGTTTCCTAGAATCTAAATTTGCATTGCATCTGCTTAGAATATTGCTTTTCTCAGGAAAGATGAAGAATGATAGAAACAAAGAAAAGTTCTTTGTTCACTACAACATGAAGGGGGAGCTCAGCATGGTGAATTGGTGAAGTCCAGCACGTTCAACTAATCTGGATTTACCCAATTCGTCTCTCGCACAGTGAGCTACAGGGCGTACCCCGAGATGACATTCATAAAATAGTGTCTCAGAAACTCCAATGAGTCCCTGAACGATGGTGCAGCTTGTAAAACTGAAGAAACAGAGTAAACAGTACCTACTTGTCGCGTTCCATTGGACAAGAGCGTAAATACCTCAATCTCATCACCTGCTGAGGAATCGACTTGCCCCACCACATCCAGCCAGAGATTGGTTACTAAGCGACGGAGGGGAGTCCGACGCCCCGAGAAATAAGGCCAAGACGCGGAGGGCGGTCTTGGGCTCCGGTTGGTGCTAAACAGAATCAAGCTTTTTGATCCTCCCCTATGATCTCAACGCCCGCAGACATGTCATCCGAATTTGAGGCCTCCTTTTGGCTTGTCAATTTTTTGGATTTGTCTTTGTCTTCAACGGACTGATCATGAGTATAATGGGCGTTGTTCTATTTCTAGCTACGCGTACTTGCGTTGGTGGTCATCTTGGCTGTAAAGCTGTATGATATCCAATCCAACAGCCTGGGGATGTCTACCAACGACTTCTCCTTGCAGCATTGTCATAAGCATAAATACATCTTGTGTGACCCCACAGCACTTGTCTAGTAGCTTGACTGTTTCAGGCATGCCGAAGGGGGCAGGGCAACAAATTGCTCAGTATAAAATATCTAGAGCGCTTTTCTTTCCCTTCTCACCTTTGCATCCGTAGCCTTATTCCGTACCACGAACGACTGTGCCTTAACTTAGTCGCTCATTTTGCCCAACATGCTGCGCCCGCCGATCAACTTTCTCACATTACACTGTGATGCCACCCACTTCCGTGTGCAGCCTCTGCCATGTGATAGCTAATCTTTGGTTTGCCGCTAGATGCGTACATCATCCTTATGGGCTTGATAGCCCTGCCTATCCTGTACCCTTACGGAAACATGCCCGCCATCGATGCTTGGTTCTTTGGTGCCAGTGCGTCCACCGAGTCTGGCTTGAACACGTGCGTTGCGCACTCTTTCTTGTGACCATTCCTAACTTGTTTGGTAGTATCGACGTCAAGGCTCTCAAGACATACCAACAGCTCTACATTTACTTCATTCCTATCTTGACCAATCTGGGCTTCATAAATATCGTGGTAGTTATCGTGCGCCTCTTTTGGTTCAAGAGGCATCTGAAGAGTCTTGGTGAGTAATTTGCAGATAAGCCCATCACCACCCTGAACTAATCCCATCTACCTGCAGCTCCCCAAATGCTCGACAACAGCACTGGCACAACCAATGCCGACGTTGAGAGTGCTCATCGAGAGCCAAAAGTTCTTGCCGATACAACTGAAAACTCTGCCGAAGCGACAGATGAGACGAATGGTAAGGCCAAAGCGACAGAGGTCCTCATCGAAGAGCATCATACAGTTGCAAATGAAGACAGGCCATTGGCCCGTACCATGACCATCACCTTCGATCCATCCACCGAAAAACACAAGGAAGACGCTGCCCTTTACATCCCTGGACCGCGAGCTCGCGAACGTGGTAAGTTACTCTAGCACGTCTTCGATGAGTACTGACAGATCAACCCAGGGTATCCAATCGCTCCCAGAAACCATGAAGCCGCGCGAAATCCAGAAGACAGTGATGATGGTGAGAGACTCGACCGCAAAATATCTGTTCCTATACTGATTGGCCATAGATGATGCAATCAAACCTGTACCCAATAGAATCCAGACAGACGGAAGCTCCTCCATGCGTCGTCGGCGACGGTTTAGCAGCGATGATGGTCTAAAAGTCACAGCTTCCCGCTCCATGGACCGAGTCGCCGGCGTAGCAGCTTCGTTCCTGGTTCTGGGATCACAGACAGCACCCCAGCCGCGCCCCGTCTCTTCAGACTCGAACCGACAGCCTGCCATCAACGACGTCCCTTTCCTCTCACGCCAAGCTACCCTCGGGCGGAACTCGCAGTTCAAGAACCTCACATCACACGATCGAGAGATTCTCGGTGGTATTGAGTACAGGAGTCTGAAGCTGTTGCTGAAGATAGTCGTGGGTAGGTACCCATGTACCAAGCTGGCAAGGAGTCCATGATGGCTAAAACACCTCCAGTTTACTTCTTTGGTCTTCATATCTTTGGCGCGGTTTGTCTCGTCGGCTGGATCCATACTGCCGATAAGCAATACGCGGATGTCCTACAGGCTAGTGCGCAGGATAAGACCTGGTGGTAAGTGCCCAGAGACCTGCGCGTTGCAAATTTGCTGACCAGGTTCTTCACCCAGGGGCATCTACTCTGCTCAGACAATGTACGATAACCTAGGCTTTACCCTGACACCGGACTCCATGATCTCTTTCCGTACTGCCAAGTGGCCCATGATCCTAATGAGCTTCCTCGCATTTGCTGGAAACACACTCTATCCTGTCTTTCTGCGCCTGAGCATCTGGATCATGTCAAAGCTGGTACCAAAGTCCTCACCGACACAAGAGTCCCTCTCATTCTTGCTCACTTACCCTCGTCGATGCTACACGTTGCTCTTCCCTAGCGGTCCGACGTGGATCCTCTTCGGAATCATCTTCGCTCTCAACTTCCTCGACATTCTTCTCATAATAGTTCTGGACCTTTCCAACCCTGAAGTTTCCTCACTTCCGCTTTCTCAGCGCATCCCAGCCGCTATCTTCCAGGCTGCATCAGCGCGCCATACTGGTACCGCTAGCTTCAATCTTGCCAACGTCAGTCCCGCTGTGCAGCTCAGCTTACTGATCATGATGTACATCGCCGTTTTTCCCATTGCGATCAGTATTCGCGCTTCAAATGCTTATGAGGAAAAGTCCCTTGGTCTGTGGGAAGAAGAGAAGTCCCTAGACGAGAAGCATAGCAAGACTTATCTCTTGACGCATATGAAGAACCAGCTTGGCTTCGACCTTTGGTATATCTTCTTGGGAACATTTTGTATATGTATCTCTGAGTCTAAAAGGATTGCAGATGTCAATGATCCTGTAAGTACACTTCTGAGGGTCATGGCAAGTATATCATCTGACAATAGTCTTAGGCTTTCTCGGTATTTTCAGTCCTATTCGAGGTTACCTCTGCATAGTAAGTGCTACTTGGGTGGGATCGATTTGAGAGACAGGAGCTAACCCCTTGCCAGCGGAAATGTTGGGCTGAGTCTTGGGTACCCGACAGTGAGCACCTCACTATGCGGCATGTTTGGAACCTTTGGAAAAGCAGTCATCTGTCTGATGATGATTCGAGGACGTCACCGTGGATTACCATATGCCCTCGACCGTGCCATAATGCTCCCCACTGGACAGGTTGCTGAGAACTGAATGGTGCTTGACAAGTTATACAATGGTCGGACTCGACTTTTTGCATAGGAGTCTCTTGGAAAGATGCAATTATAATTAGAAAATGGCACATAATCTCACCAAACAAGATCGGCAATGTCGGTGAAGTATCAATTCAATATCGCCAGACTTGAAGTAGTACCCTTCCCACGAGCAGGATCAATGCAAGTATGGAGAAAATCCAAGATTAGAAAGAATTCATTATGTAGACGATGGACCTTTGCCTAATTAAATTGATGCTGCTTCAATACTAGGATCTGAGGAGAGGTTTCGTTTCATTAAACATCCAGCATCTTCATTGGTGCGCTCGGAAAAGGAGCCTTGCCATTGGCCCATCTCCGCCGGCACAGTCAGACCTGATCCTTCAGAGTCATGGAACAAAGAGCTTATCAAGGACACGATCGGCTCGAGATTCTTTTCGGTCAAAAAGTCTTCATCTCAGTGGATATTTCGGATTCTCCGTGTTCTGACTGGTTCAGCACCAATCGGTGAAACCCCTTCGACGCAAAGTCCAGTTCAGTAAACCACCAACATCGATAAAGGCGCCCATTTTGCCGCTGTGTGCCGCGAGATAACATGGTACTGGTTACATTTAGAGACAGCTCGGCAACTAGTGCTGACCTTACAGAATGTCTCGGCATGAATCACTCAACACGGAGCTATCTCAATCAAGATCAATCGCAAAAGCATTGGATCCTCCGATCACCTAATAAAGGACTATAGTTTATCTTACCCAGCATGCTAAGTATAGCCCGCATACAACATCACTCGCGAATCTTACATCAAAGGGGTTCTTAAATCCCAAAAACTTTATATCTTTACCACGATGGCGAATAATACCATCTTCATGTCTCCAGAAGAGTCGGAGCGTATCCAACGCACAATCAAGGATATTGCAAGGCTACAAGAAGAACAGACAGGCCAGTCGAGGGAGCCTCCAGATCCCAAATTCTTAATCGAACAGGCTATCTCTACGTCTCTCATGCAAGAGATGTCTTCTGCAGCCTTCGGGCTTGGTGCTCCAAGAAAAACTCGAGAGACGATGGTAGCGTACGGTGTAGGAAAGCAATACCCACCCAGCACAGCCAAACTTGCGGATCTACAACCAATGACCATCAAGGACCTGAGAATGGAAACGCACCATCGGGGCTTCTCCCTTTCCTTGCGCCGTGTCTCACCCATTTCCATACTCCAGGCATCTTCCTGGGCCGTCGTCAAAGACCAGTCGTCTGGCGAGGTGGAGCGACTGGAGGTTTTTCTGCATACATCGCAGTTTAGCGGCAATGCTTTGGAGATGGCTTCTGATCTGGTGATCAAAGAGCCATACTACACTCTCAATGCCCAAGGAGATCGCACAATTCGGATAGATCATCCATCAGACCTAATAGTTACCGCAATCTCCGAGAATCCAGAATCGTGGCGGGACGGTGAACAATACTCTAAACGACCAGACCTCGTGTCTCCAGGCGAGTACAAGAGGAAGGGAAACGACGCACTTCTGAAGAAGAAGAACTATGCCGAAGCTCATTTTTGGTATACGGAAGGTCTGAAGCTTCCGAAGAGGGACCAAGGTTGCGAAACTGTACGCAAAGACCTGCACCGTAACCGAGCTCATGTCAACCTTCAACTTGGGAGATTTGATGAAGCAACATCGGATGCTTTAGACTCTTTGACTCGTGGTGAGACTAAAGATATGAGGTCTCTTGACGCGAAGGCCTACAATCGTGCAGGACTCGCTGCATACTCTCAGGGCGAGTTTCTCAAAGCTCGACGCTACTTCGAGCAGCAAGAGAAATTCCAACCAGATGACCAGCAGCCCAAGCTACACTTACGAAGAGTCGATGCAAGATTGCGAGAGGAGGCTGAGGGTACCTACAACATGGGGAAAATTGTGGGCAATCTATCCAAGACGGGAGGCAGGCCCGATGCAGCCTCGTATTACGGTGCAACGGAGATCAAAAATAGCCCTGGAGCTGGTCGTGGTCTTTTTGCAACCCGAGATATCGAAACAAACGAGATCATCCTGTGTGAGAAGGCGTTTTGTGCGGCCTGGAGTCACGAGGCTGAAACGTTCACGGCGCTGGCTTGTGACCTTCAAGAAGACGCTACTATCAAGGTCTTTCCCGCGGGTTTGCACAAAGCTGCTGTCAAAAAGCTTCTCAACAATCCATCTCAGGTTGAGAAAGTCCTCAGTCTACAAGGAGACTACCATGGACTTGGAAGAAAATTGCAACAAGTGGACGGTTCACCTGTAATCGACACGTTTCAGGTACACGATATCATCCAACGCAACGCCTTTAGCTTGGGTCAGCAAACCGAAGACGAAGATGTCAGCAACGCCAGTACTGGTCTTTGGATACGGGCATCGTACATCAACCACTCTTGTATTCCCAGTGCAAAGAAGGATTTCGTTGGCGATCTCATCATATTCCGCGCGAGAAGAAGAATTCCAGCTGGTGAAGAGATCACCCATAGTTATGACGATTCGAGTGGCTATGTTACAAGAAAGGTAAACATTCGGAGGACATGGAACTTCGAATGTCGGTGTCAGCTTTGCCTTGTAGAGGGAGCAGAGCGCGATGATGTCCGGGAAAGAAGGCGGCAGGGTGAAGAGAAAGCAAAGAGGTTTGTGGAAGAAAATAGCCCCTATAGTGCGAGTAGGATCATTTTGAGAAAGGCAAAGATGCTGCGTCGGACACTAAACGAGACGTATGATGAGAGGAGCTATAAGGGATTGCCTCGGCGGGCACTTACGGCGATAGATGAGTGGCTTCGCATAGCCAGTACCAGCTAGTGTTCGCATGCCGGAAACTGCGAGAATATGCAGTGTCCAAGCTAAGGCACCTCGCTGTTGGATCAAATGATGTGGCTCTCCCCCACCTCACAAGTCGACTTTGTTCGACAGTGAAACATGGTCAAGAAATACAATGCCACTTTCTGAACAAGGTTTTTGTGCGCAGTTGATGTCATTTTTGCAGTACCTCTAGGTATCGTTTCGTGCTTTCACATGTATCAGGGCTCTTGTTGACAGAACTGATAGACAGGGTCAACATATATATCCTAGAGGAGGTATATTCACTGAAACGATAGTGAGAACGTATCATGAACACTACATGCTCATAAGCATCGAAGAACAGATCACCCGAAACATAAGGAAGAGGAGATCATCATATCAAACCATGTAAAATAGTTGCATGAGCCATAAAGCAACCTGCTCCATGATGTATGTAAGCGCCAAGCCAACCAAGCATTGGACATGTCGTACGCGCAAGCCGAGTATCCCGGTCCACTCACATGTCAGTGCTAAGACTCTCCAACTACCAGTAAATCCGAAGGAGGGCGCTGATCGAAAATATGCAGGCAACGTGGCGCAACAAGGGACATCGTCTCGTAACCCAAGCCTCTTGTTTATTTCGCCCAGGCTGAAACGTGCATAACCGCCGAGAGTAAAGATGCCGTTTCCGTGCTTGGCCTGGATTTACCCCATAATATGCGGGAGGCCAAGGCGGTAAAATGCGGGCGTGAATGATCAGATAGCCGACTCCTCCGCATTGTGTGATGTTGAGGCTTGTGAGGCCTCTCGTGAAGATAACTTCATCATCCGACTTTGAATCTTGGCACATATGCATGTTTCGGATCGGAACACAGCCTCAAAGAATGAAAGAGAAGGAGAGTGCGGGGTTAGACGAGGATGAGTTGTATACAAAGATGCCATTCTGTGCTCTGGAAATATTCAAAGCAGCTCACATCATCACACTTGCACGCTTCTTCATCTCCTCTCCCTACCAGCCTCTCTACCCTCAACTACCTTCACAATGGGCAGACTCGACAACGACAATTGGCTGTACCCAGGCGACAGCCTCACCAGCGAGAGCGGCAGCAACGAATTCAGGATGCAAGACGACGGCAAGATCGCCATCTACTGGGAAGGCGAATTTGTGTGGCAGAACACAGAAGACCAGCGTGACGACATCAAGGGCGTCCATCTTCAAGATGATGGGAACTTTGTCTTGTAGTAAGTATCTCAACCATGAGAAGCTACTGCAGGAGCTGACCAGCTACTTAGTACCCATGACGACGAGGCAGTTTGGGCTTCCGATACCTCTGGTCAGGGCGATGAGGTCTATCTCGTTGTGCAGGATGATGGAAATGTTGTCTTGTACAAGGGTGAGGATGATGAGGCTGAGGCTGTTTGGGCGACCAGCACCAACCAGATTTAAGCATGTCAGGCTAGCTTTTTCGTCTGCAATTAAGAAGGAATAACGAGATTACTACCGTAGTCTTATGAGTTCCGCTGTAACGTGTGTGTCAGAGCTGGTCTGATCCGTAGATGTCGCTCCGGGTGAGCTTTCACTGCATAGTGCCCATTCTGACAATCGACCAGACATCATCAAGAGCCACGCCCGGTTAGCTCAATCGGTAGAGCGTGAGACTCTTACGAGTACGCGATCTCAAGGTTGCGGGTTCGACCCCCGCATCGGGCTGTTCCTATATTCGATTGCGAGCGTGAGCGAGGCTTTCATTTTTGCAATTTTGTTCTTTATTACCTCCCTTCTTCTATCCTTTCCACGGGCATGGATGAATGGGTAGAGAAATAAAGTTGGAGACGCGTAATACTCCAATCACTTTGAGTTTGTCTTTTTACTTGGAACCGGTTTTGAGTTTATCCTCTGCGGACCCCGCCTTGTTCTGTGAGGCTGTGATGTCGCTTGTTCCGAATCGTCATTTCATCTTCTGCAGATCAACATAACCCCCAAGGCTAACCATGCGCGTCGAAAAGTATTCTTTATCTCCGCCTAGCTTGGAGGAATTGGCAGCTAGACTTCAAGCACCCTTAGCAGCCAATTATGAGCACTCCACAGTGAGTGTCGTGTCCTGCCCGGATCTTCGGCAAGCGCCCTATCATCTAGCTACCGAGGGGTTATCGGGAGATGAGAAGATAGCAGATGTAGGAGGCCAACCGAATTTGTTCCCGCGCCCAAAGATGGATTGCGTTTGGTCCATGATTGAGCTTGCGGAGGCTATGGACATGAATCCTGCGAAGGGGGATTACTCGGTGCTGGAGCTGGACCTCATCGCGTTGTCGGGCAGAACTGTGAACTTGCGCCAAATATTGGCTGGCAAGACAGCTTCGAGAATGTCAAGAATGAGAGTCGTTATGCAAAGATCGACAAGGAGACAAGCGCTGTCCACGTCGATAAGAGTCCTTCTTTGGACTGCGCCTTGATGATCAACTTGTTCGGTTCCTCAGGTAGTCCGGGACCGGTGATCAAGATCACAGCTCGAAAGAGGACCGGCTCTGAAAGAAGTTTTGCAGAGTGTATCCGAAAAGGTCTCCATCAAACATACGGCGACTCGCAGACCGTCAGTCTCGGTGGACTCTTCTTGGTCAAGAAAGGCAAGGCAAAATACCATATTATGCCTGACTTCCCAGCCGAGAAAGACTTGCCGTTCAGTGATCGCAAAGATGTTGATAGCTGGTTGACCTTTCACGACTTTAACGCACCAATGCTTTGTTTGTCGGTGCTGCATTCAGTTGATCCTGAGGGAAGGATGGGTTTGCGGATTGAGCATACGCATTGCTACGCTGTAGACAGGGAAAATGCTGGAGGCCATTATCATTATGATTTGGACGATACGGAGGATGATATTGAGTACGAGGCGTATTTTAATACTGCCAAAATGATATATCGACTCGACAGACCGAATTGATTCTGAAGAGCCTACCCTAAACTGCCAAGAGAGCCAGATTCCTTGTTTTCCTGTTCCCCGACAGCACCTCATAAGGTCAGCGACCCGTGAAAAAGTTTATATAAAAGAGATTGGATTGAATTCTCCTTGTTGCTCCTGCCACGAAAGTCAATGATATAAAACCGCTGCGTACAACGGCGTTCCACCGGAAACCTCTACAACTTCTGGAATTGCAGCATCGCTCTCATCCAATCATAAGTCGTTGCGGGCGAATGGTTTAGTGGTATAATACTCCCTTAGCATGTTCTCTTCCAAGAGATGTCCTTCTGGGAGTGGTCCAGGGTTCGATTCCCTGTTCGTCCAAGATAGGTGGTTTAAACCCACCATTATCCGCTTCTTTTTTTCTATCCATGCTTTTTGCCCTTCATCCTCAGTATCAATATATGATCTGATGGGATGATCTGATCTTGGATCAGTACAATTCAGCCGAATCCTTTGGCCCGGGTACTACAAGCGAGTCCTTCCCCAGATTGGGTACCTCGTCACTGAATCGCCCGTTTTCAACTCGTGATGCTCGTATACGAACTGCTGACAGTCAGTCAGAACACCACCGTAATAACCCATGCTCTCTCGTATTCCGCCTTATGACACTGCAAGTCACAAATACTAAGTGGAATAAAAATAAAAATAAAAATAAAGCTCACCCTGGTCCCAGTCTCGTTTTTTGCCAAGACCCTAAGCAAAACCTTCAGAATAGCTTGCATCCGCAACGGGATAGCCGATTCTGCTGGAAAGATACTAGCGCTGACTTTATCGTGTTCAAAATGTCCGGTTGCGACGTTGACAGGTGCTGCATGAGGGAATCCCCGGTCTGTCAGATCTGGAGGACAACGTTGCAGAGTGTTGGATGTCGTGAGTGCATCATTGAAGGCTGAGCATGATTTTCCTGAGAGATAGGGGTCTTGAAGCGGCTGTCATTCTGGAACGGGCAATAGCCGAAGCCATCGTCAATAGTCAACGGTGGCTAGCGTTGAAGTGGCACGATCAAGTCCGTATCTGAAAGTGACGGAGCCAACGCCGTTGCCAACGTTGCAGCTAATCTAGGCTATCAATTCGTGAGATGAGAGGCGTTCTGCCAATGCCTGAGATAAGAATGGATGCATTGGATGCACGTATTTCCACATATTGTACATCTCAATACGGCGCAAGCCAGCAAGATACAGGCGCAAATGTTTTGTCCGACCCTTCGTCACGTACGTCCATGTCACAAATCGTGTGTCGCCAAGAAAAATAGGCGCATTGCATTGCTTCCATATCACATTACTCACAGAAACTCCGCCCCCGTCCAATCTATTACCTCTGCCAGGTTTCAAGGATACGTCTCACCAGCCGTATTGTGCGACATTTTGTTCCACGCAATCAAAGGGGCTGTTTACTCCTTACAGTAGCAGTAGATATGACAAGAATTCCGATTTTCCCACGGCAAGTCGGCAGTTTATAATTGATTGCATGGGGGTCCCCGCGGATCGCCGTGCCGAAAGAAAGTGATGTCAATAAAGAGCTTGCGCGGCTTGAATGGCTGAGTGGATCTGGAATTCAATCAGGGTACTTGGACTGTACCAAACCTTTTTTGGTGGCGTCTGGGAATGTTTCTGGCACGGTGCAATGGCGTTATTCTACTGGGCGCGCTTCTATTTTGAGCACCTCAAGCTGGAGCTGGGCTTGCATTCCAGCGGCTACCGTTTGACCAACCGCCACTGATTGACGCAAGGATAATTAATTAACTAGTTAGTTGACGCAGAAATGCTGTCGCAGTTGTTTTACGGTATGAATCATGTTTCAGATTAAACAGAGGGCGCGATAGGGAGGGGTTTCACTTTTTTACGGTAGATCCAGTAGCAGGCCGAGAAGTGCGGAGCCCACGGTTAGATCGGATGGTACAAGGGATAGACTACAGGGAGACGGTACCTAACATAGAACTGACTGACATGACATGCTTGGCGAAAGCTTGAGTCTCTGACCACGCGGCGTCTAAACAACCTTGACCCAGAACCTTGACCTCGACCTCCACTAGAACCTTGACCTAGGTTGGCTTGGGTGGGTGTTAGTTAATGACGAAACGGAATACGATGTGGGTTCGTACGACTGTCTCTCTCGTATATCATTCGAGCTATGGCCGCTTGACTTTGTCCTTCATCTCATCATCACAGCGGCTTCATGATACCACCATGCGGTCTCACAACCACCTGCTGCGCGGCGTGCTAACGTTCGTAACCATCTTGTCTTTCTGCATCCTTCTCACAGCAATATTTCACATCAAAATATCAGACGGTCTCTCAATCACACCAATCCAAGAACGGCCCTTCTTTTACGAGGAGCAACCTCCCCACCTGAAGATCCCAACCGCTCCAAACCGCCAAAGAAGCCATCACCAAAAGAGCCTTTCCATCGACGACCCCAACACAAGGACGATGACGATAAGAAGAAGGATCAATCGAATACTCAAGATGACTACTACGATCTCCGCCTCGACCGTGGCGACGATGCTGAAGATAAACCATACGTCGACTACCATCTCTTGACCAGTCTACGGAACAACATGGGCTTTTATAACAAGATCGATGCGAGAAAGACTGGACACAAGCTCTTTAATCCAACGATACTCGAACTGCCTCGTGATACTAATATCACTCATGACTTTCTCGTCATCGCGCGCACAACCCATGTCGCAAAGGAAATCAACGGCAAAAAGTACAAAGTCGCCCGTCAAGTCGCCACCTTTGCCAACCTCACCACCAATTACCTTGACCGACCCGTCATCAGAACCGGTGAATGGTCTACAATGCTCCTGGAAGACTTTGGTGGGCCTGAGCATCACTGCAAGAGACAGCCCGACATGGATAAGTACATTGGCCCGGAAGACATGAAGCTATTCTGGACACGCGCCGGCGAACCTCTTCTCATCTTTACTCACCAAGTCGACGATGAGACCATGTGTCAAGGCCAATTCCTCATTGACGTGCGCGCCGCCCTACCCGAGCTCGAACAAGTTCTCGGTTCCGACTTTTCATCCCGTTTACCCTCAATCCGCTTCGCCGAACCAACACTCCTCGCTCGCGAACCAGAACCAGGCCAAGAGAACCACCCTCGATACCAGCGTGAGAAGAACTGGGCGCTAGCCCAGTCTCCCTTTAGTCCAGACTCGGAGCTTCTGATGATGGTGGAGCCGGGACAATTATTCCGTTGGAAATCCGCCGACGAGCCCGTCGAACCCATCGTCGCTGTTGATGACCAGGAATCGGCTGTTGAAGAACCATACCCACCGACGGCGAAGCCAGGAAAGACTTGGCACGGCAAGAAGAGAAAGACATGCATCCACGATGTCATGATCGACGACAGCCACGTCCACCAGAGCTCTCCCATGCTGAGTGTCACAATGTGCAACCGCGGAGCATGCGAACCCGATGAGCAAAACACGGTTCTCATGGGCATCGTGCAGCGCCGACAAGACTTCCCGGGCGCTTCGTTTACATGGTATGACCGCCGGATAGCAGTGTACGAATCAGCAGCGCCGTACCGCATGATCAGCGTCGGCAAGAAGCTCACGTACCACGGAGAGTCGGACCTCAGCTATTCCTGGACGGGCTCCATGTCGTACTACACCAACCAGACCGAGTTCCCACCGTCGAACCACGGATATCTCGACGATGAGGTATGGCTGGGCTTTGGCGTCAAGGATGCAGCCGCTGGGTGGCTGGATGTTCGGGCTAAGGATCTAATTGCAGATCATTACATGTGCCAGGGGGCATCGGTGGAATACAAGTATTATAGACAGGGTATTTCGGCATAGCGCGGTGTGTTTTTTGGGTTGGGATGGCGTTAGGGGGCTAGACTACAGATACTGCTTCTCTTTGTTCTTTCGACTAGAGATAATTCGATACCAAATTTTATTATCGTGATAATCATGAATATTTTGTGTTGGTTGTTTGATGTTTGTCAGACTATTGATTGACAGATCTTGTTAGTGTCGGTCAACTGCCGAAACAGGTTTAGACGCAAGGGATAAACGAAGCGGTAGTTGGTGCAATACGAGAATTTCAGATGGCGATAACCTAACAATGATATGACATTTTTCCGCCTAGCAAAAATAGCAGTCAATAGTCGCTATCAAGCGAGTCAGGCGTTGACCGTCACTTCAATGATAAGGGGCTGGTCCAGATCCGTCAGATTGCAACAAATGACTGCAGAACTACGATGCAGTCACGTCACAAGTGATCATCCATTTAGTGAACCTAGAACTTGGTATAAAATGGAGCAAGATGATACTTCTCGAACTTGATTGAATGCGTTGGTGGACTTTGCCGCTGATCCGGCATCTCGGCCAAATATGGAGAATACACTTGACATCGACCCACGGATACACGGCAAAATGTTGTCGCATCTTCATCAAAAACTTCGGCTAGAACGGCTCGGACCAACCAACGGAGAAAGGTTTCAGAATACGAGAGCCGCATAGACTTCGTCTCGCGTATATATTGCAAGGGAGAAGCAAATGATAGGAACTCGTTACAATTCTTGTTGCAAATGAACGATGCAGGGGTTGGAAGCTGAGCATTTTATTGAAACCAACAGAGTTTATATCACAATCCAGTCCTCAAACTCTATCCTCTCGCGTAATACTCAGAGATGTGATTAGGATTTGTTGGGGGCTTGGATGTCCTCCACGTCTTCGTCATCGATTCGCTTTGCGCGGCGTGCTGCGATGCCCACGTCCTCGACATTGGAAAAGTCTGCGACACCAAAGACTTCATCCATGCGTTCCAGTGAGATCTGTGAATCATTCGAGTCAGAGTCTGGGTAAGTGAGTATATGCAGGGAGGGGTGACTTACGCCCTTGGTCTCTGGAATCCAGTATGCAGCAATTGCCATGAAGAGGTTGAACGATCCAAAGATGAAGTACGCTCTCCACGGATCGTGCAGAAGCATGACTGGCGTTGACTTTGATACTGCAAGGTTATGCACCCAGTGAGTGAATGAAGCGAGAGCGACGTTGTATGCACGAAGTCGATTCGTTGGAATTTCAGAGACATAAATCCATGCTATCAAGATTAGTACAACTGTCGGAGCATCGGAGCCTGAAGAACTCACAAACAGGGCCCCAACTCATGTTGAAAGCCGCAGCAAAGATGTATATCATCGCCAAAGCAGCGATACCCGCGGGAGGAGGATGATCGCCCTCTCCAGGCTCAGGGCCGAAGCGGAGATACTAGTAACGTCAGTGGGAGTCAAACGCTGAAGCGGACTACATACAAAACCGACAAAGAACATGCAGAATGCTTGGATTGCACCGCCGAACATGAATGACTTGCGACGGCCAAGGGAATCGGCGAGGAAGAAGATGAAGATCAAGCATGTGACGACTTTGACGACGCCGTAGATCTTGATGATGCATGTTAGTGAGTGGCTAGGGAAGTAGCTGTAGAGGCTCTTACTCCTTGTGCGAAGAGTGCGGTTGTCGTGCTGCTGAGACCCAATCCGCTGAAGATCTATAATGGATTAGTACAAACATCGGGAGCCTTAGGAAACAGACTTACAGTAGGTGCGTAGTAGTTGATAGCACCAGTCTACACTTCGTCAGCAACCTTCCATCCAAATCGTGTAGCTGTAGAAGCAACTCACGCCAGTCCACTGCCCAAGAGTAACAATAGCCACTGTCAGAAGTGCCCTCTTCCTATTCCAGGGCAAAGTCCAACACTCCTTCTGAATCGCCCAGAACCCCGTATCCTGCATGATCTCCCTCTCCTGATCAATCTGCGTCTTCAGCTCCAGCAGTTCCTGCTGAATATACGCATGGTCCACCGGCAACTTCCTCACATCTGACAACACAGCTCCGGCCTTCTCCCACTGATCTCGCGAAGCTAGCCAGCGTGGCGATTCCGGACAGAAGAGCATGCTGAAGAAGAGCAATGCTGGACAGATGGATTGGCACCCTAGGGGGACCATCCATGTTGCTTTGCCAGGGAGATGAAGAAGAGAGCCGTAGTTGATGAAATAAGCTGTCATGCCGCCGAGGACGAGGAGGAGTTGAAAGAAGCCCACGAGAAAACCGCGAATGGCGCGCGGTGAGTTTTCGGAGACGTATGTTGGTGCGAGCATTGTTCCTGCGCCGAGACCGAGGCCTTCGACGAATCTGCAGCCGTCAGTTAACATCTAGTCATGGTGCGATGGGTGATGCAATGGAACTTACCGCCCAATGTAAAAGACTGAGAGGTGACCATAAGAGAAGGCTTGCATGATACCACCGATGAAACCCGTCACCGCAACAAGAAGCAGCGCTGGCTTTCGACCCTTGCGATCAGCAAAGGGGCTGGACAGGAGAGCTCCAGCGATAGCACCGGCTTGCATTGTCGTGACGAGGTTTCCTGCCAGATCAGCTGCGTCTTCCTTTGGTCGAGTGTCAAGACCAAATTCCCTGTGAAATCTGTGTCAGCGGCGCTCTCGTTAAAGGCAGCTTTGAAACAAACCGTTTGAAGTCTGGCATAGCCAGCACGCCACCAATGATACCAGCATCAACTCCAAACAGCGCTCCAGCAAAGCACGCCTATAAACATTAGTCCACTATTCCCGGATCATGGCGGCGGGTATCCTACCGAAGCTGTCAGGGCGATGACGCGCCAGTTGTAAATCTCGGGCGGATCAACATGAATAGCATCATTGCGCACAATGCGCCGAAACATGCCGTGTATCGTCATCTTCACTCACTTCTTCTCGGATTGAAGATTAGAGAAGGATTGACGATAGGAATTAAGCTTACGAGAGCACCATGGTTTTAAGTAGTGGAGACAATAAAGGTTCCAACACCCTCTTTCGCGGCAGGCAAACAAACATAATGCGGGGTGTAGATCATGTCCTGGGGTAGATCATGTCGGCGGGGGAGTCCCGGGCGCGTGATTCGGTGATGGGCTTGGCGGACGCCGCGGGGAGTCTCGGGAGGAGGGTCTGTGATGTATATGAGATGAGTTATTGCAGATTAGACAAGTATTGTGCGCTGTTTGCTTGGTTTATTGAGGCCATTGGCTGGGGTATGCGGCATCTCGAGGGTTTTGCGTTGGGGGCTGAAACGGAGGCTGCCTATTACGGCCGCAATACGACAAATCATCACGCATGATGGATGTAACCTGTCTCGTATATTCGTTCAATTCAGAGTCTTGGCGGCAGAGTATCATTGCAGGATACAGTGAATTATGCATTACGGGTATCACAAATCACACGACACCACCGCCACCGTACCAACTCTCGTAGGTTCCCCGACAATGCAGCATCACTGATGCTGGCTATCCCAAAGCGCATCTGGATTCTTCCAAATCTGTTCCAGCTCTGATCTCAATGAAGGTGTAGGCCAACCACATCTCTTCTGGCACGTATCCAGCATTTCTACTACACATTCTCGTTCTCGGGGATTCTGCATGAACATTCCGGCTGCACACGCACGCTGTTAGTCCCTACAAACCCAATGATTGAACTGGGGACATACCAATGAAAAGACATTGTGAAGACAGCATGCTTGACGCATCCTCTGTAAGTGTCATACCAATACCGCAGACCATTTTTATACTCTCTTGGATCTCCTTCTGGCGCTTGAGAAGGCCTTGGATACCGTCCAAATGGGGTTCGTGTGCTGTAATGAGAATACGCGAGCAATGGTGAAGCTGCACGGCAAGTCCTGTCTCAATTAGCATTCGATCCGACATCGCACTTGAGGCTGCTTACCGAAGCATTGAGGATGTATTAAATGTGGCTGAAACACTTCACCCTCCCGATTTCCCATGGTCGGCAACGCTGAGAACTCAACTGTGAGATGAGACCGCCACTCATTCAACATCTTCCTCAACGCCTTCGCCCAGCCGATCCTCCCCGTCAACCCTTCAACCTCAGCAGACGAATCAAGAGCGCAAAAGTTAATTACCTGCGCCATTATCCATACCGCACGAGAGGCTAACTCATGACTGTCTAGATCCGCGTATCCCTTCTTGGGCATCCATGTACTATATGTTCTCCTCTTCTCACGGAAAGCGACCCAGATATCCTGTCTTAGCCAAGCCCACCACGTCGTGCTTTCAAGACTGGATGTCTCAACTTCAATCTGGCGAGATCTCAAGATCCAGAAGACTCCTTGAAGGTGCTGTTGCCAATCTTTACGTGACCCTCGTAGCATCTCATACGTTGAGACCATAAGCGTCGTAGCCATGAGTTCCTGACTATTCTGATACGTCGAATACCGCATAGCTTTCTGAACGTAGTGTAATGTTTGGTAGTAGTACTGTAGAGCAGTGTTTTGAGACGGACGTTGTTGGGAAGGGATGGCTTCGTCGAGGGATTGGTGGTAGCATGATAATGCGAGGATGGCATTGAGAAGACCTGCGTTCCGGACTGCTAGATGGGGAACTCGGGTAGAAAATGTCCGAGCTGGGTCGAACAAGTCAAGCTGATAAGAGATGAGTATCCATGTTCACGCAGAGTGTGATCGACGTACCCATGAACATATGCGATGCAGGAAGTTCTGAAACAAGCTCTGTTCTCGATCGAGGAGTGATATGCTCTCCGAGGCCTGCCATAAGCTTTCTTCGGAACCATTTGCTGCATGATTGCTGACTGTATCCCGGGTCGGTGGTTGAGTATCGATGATCCTTGTTGCTTTCTGCAATGGCGTGATGTCGCTATCTGCTTGACCGTCTGGCGATGTATCGAGTAGCTCGCCGTCGAGTCCCAACGGTGCATCAGTGTGTGCGAAGGCTTCATTCGATGCATCGTTTGCAAGGATGCCGAACCATCGAACTGCAGCGACACTGGCTGATGCTGCTGGGGTTGTCGAGTTGGAGTCGGATTGTCCTCCAGACCATTCATAGTAGGGCAGCTGTTGTGTTTGAAGATTCGCATTCCAGTTCAAACCCTCCGCTACATGAACATTCTGAGCGGCACCCAAACCGGCATGCGACTGAGCTTCCGCAATCGACCGCACAGTCTGGGTCAATTCATCCTGCGAAGTAATGATCTGTCCCAACTGTCTCAAAATCTCGAGGCTCGCAGGGTCAAATCTATGCCTCCCATCAGACTATATCTTCCAAGCAGTGATAAACTTACGTAGAATGGTCCTTCTCAGTGTTATCATACGAACACGAGATATTCAACGACGCACAGAACCCACACGTCGGCTGCACATTATCGCACTTGGTCTTACGCGCTCTGCATACATGGCACGCCTTGAGACTCCTCTTCCTGGGATACCGCGGATCAGACGCGGGTTGACGCGGTCGCTTGCGTGCATTGTCCTCCGACATTGCGAAGTAGCGTTTGACAGTCAGTGTAAGGATCGGGGAGATGTGAGATTGCTTCCCGACGAGTTGAGGGGACAATATCTTGGCGGCGTTGGTCATGAGAATGGGATATGCACGTGCTGTGCGACCCCTCACGGGGAGTCTCGGGTATGGGGAAGTGAAACGCAGATCTGGGGAGATCGGCGAGAGAAGGATTCTGCGAGACGAATTAAAACAAGTCGATTCCCATGCTTGCTCGATATTTACTTTTGCAGGTCCCAGGCCGTCATTTTCTGAGTTGATTGTTGCTCATCTTACCAGCTACCAAAGAAATATGGGCGAACTCTCTGGAGCCCCCAATGGCCATGTCAAAAGCAGCATCTCGTGGCAGACAGCTCATTTGAAAACTCGACCAAAGCACTTTTCAACAGATATTCTCATCGCAGGCGGTGGCTTGGGCGGTGTCGCAGCAGCCCTCGGAGCTCTCCGTCGAGGCCGTCATGTTTTCCTTACCGAAGAATATGACTGGCTAGGCGGCCAATTGACAAGCCAAGCTGTGCCTCCTGACGAACATACCTGGGTTGAGCAATTCGGCGTCACACGGTCTTACCGAGCACTTCGTGATGGGATAAGACAGTACTATCGCGATAATTATCCGTTGACAGAGGAGGCGAGACGAAGGGCGCAGTTGAATCCTGGGGCGGGCCATGTCAGCAAGCTTTGCCATGAGCCGAGAGTTGCAGTGGCTGTTATCGAGGCAATGCTCATGCCGTTTATCGGTAGTGGACTCCTCACTGTTAGAAAACGTGTCAAGGCTGTTTCTTGTGACATGGTTGGACAGGTTGTGAGATCAGTCGAGTTTCGAAAACTGGATGGTGGAGGGACTTTCACTGTTGATGCAAAGTACGTCATTGATGCTACTGAGCTGGGAGACTTACTGCCCATCACCAAGACACCGTATGTTACAGGCTTTGAGTATCGGAAGGATACAGGAGAGCCTAGCGCACCGGAGGAAGCGCAGCCCCAAAACTCTCAAGCTGTATCGATTTGTTTCGCCGTGGATCACATCGAAGGCGAAGACCACACGATTCCCAAACCTGAGAGATACGATCATTGGAGGAGCTGCCACCCCGATTTCTGGGGTGCGCCGTTACTTGGTCTTATGGCGCCGCATCCCCGAACCCTTGAGATAGTCGAGCGAGAGTTCACACCAAACCCCAACGACGATCCAGCTTCCGTGATGTCAGACCAGAGAAAGTCAGGAGGAGACATGAATCTCTGGACATTTCGACGCATTGCAGCCAAAGACAACTTCATCCCCGGAGCATATCGCTCAGATATTTGCCTTGTCAACTGGCCTATGATTGACTACTTCGAAAAGCCCATCATTGACGTATCAGAGGATGAGCTGCAAGAACGTCTTGCCGAAGCTGCGTCTCTGTCGTACAGTATGCTGTACTACCTCCAGACAGACTGTCCTCGAGCCGATGGAAAGGGCACAGGATATCCTGGTCTTCGATTGAGAGGTGATATAACTGGTACGGAACACGGTCTTGCAATGGCCCCTTACATCCGCGAATCTCGACGCATCAAAGCCGTAACCACCATCGTCGAGCAAGATCTCTCCCTCGACGTCCGCGGTTCCAAAGGCGCAGTTCACTATCCCGATAGTGTCGGTGTCGGAATGTATCGCATCGACCTCCATCCATCCACCGGCGGTGATAATTACATCGACGTAGCCTGCTGTCCATTTGAGATTCCACTTGGTGCTTTGATACCAGTTGACAGACCTAACTTACTCGCGGCCTCGAAGAACATTGGTACTACGCATATTACGAATGGATGCTACAGGTTACATCCTGTCGAGTGGAACATTGGCGAGGCGGCAGGGTTGTTGGCAGCGCATTGTTTGGATAAGAAGCTATCACCGCATGAAGTGCAGGGCAAGAAGGAGTTGTTTAAGGAGTTTCAGGATATGATACTCAAAGAGGGAGTTGAGACAGAGTGGCCCGATGTATCTGGATACTGATCGGGGTTCGTAGAGACATTATGGTTGGCAATTCTGAGGAGATAAGAGTCTCATATAATGATATAGATGATTGAATGAAAGCCCGGTCAACTTCAACTATAGACTATTTATAAGATACAGTGTGAAGGTCCATTCCATAGCGCCAGGCGCCCAAGTCTCATTCATATGGCTTCTGCAACTGATTACCTTCAACCTGCTCCGCAAACTTGGGAATGTGAGTAGTATGGCACCACGGCTTCAACTCCTCTTCCTTTCGAATCGTAGCCGCAAAGCATCCCAGCCATCCCTCACGCGGGAAAACGTTGTTGACTTCCTCACGCGTCTTCTCATGAACTATCTTTCCAAAGTCCTTGACATTTGGATGTTCGCCTACATTATCGTAGATGGTAGCCAGCTGAATGAGCTGCCCGAGAAAAGTGATATTTCCCTCGGTGCCAAGGTCTTGATGACGGATTATAGTCTCGCAAACGGCTTCGGCTTGGTCCTTGGGAGAGCCGGTTTCTTGAAGTAGGTTGAGAGCTTGGAAGGCGCCTTGAAACTCGAAAGAGAGACGGGTCGAAGACATGTTCTCGTCAGTGGTGCCGATGTCGTGGAGTAGGCAAGTAAGTGCCAGGGTCGAAGGGGAAAGAATGCCTGCATGTTCCGGGAATTGCTGTCGAAGAATGACAGTAGCTGGCGAAAGGACTCATTAATACACGAAGCTCAATTCATCCGAGGCTGTCATTGACTTACACCAGTAGTAAACCCTCATGGAATGGTTGTAAGTTTGCTTCAACAACTTATCTTTGGCATGTTGCTGTGTCTTCTTGACGATTGGGTCATCATCCGGGAACTGAATGCTTTGAATGTCAATGTACTCAGGTTCATTGATATAAGGTCCATTGCTGAAGATCTTTCCGGCATCAACTGGGACAGCAGTCCATCCATTTGCGGCAATGTCGCTAGAATTCATATTGGGAAAGGAAGAAAGAATTGGGAGCCAATCAGGGTGAATGAATTGAGCAGTTTGAAAAAGAAGAAAGCGAATTGAGGGATAATTAGGATCAATAAATAGGAAAAGTCTGGTACGCGATTTCTAATCAAGACTATCAACCTGAGGACGTCGTTTGAGGGGTAATGTGCGACTATCAACCTAAGGCCGTCGGTTTTGGAGTTTTGGCCTCGATCTTGAGCTGTGTTATGTCATCATGCCCGCTTACTTCTTGCGTCATTGAGACGACACAGATACTTGACGTTCATTGAGATGAAGGCTTGTAGTGTAATTGTTGAATAGATTCATGTTTCATCAGTGCAATACCAAGCGCCTTGACATTTCAGACCTTGCCCGCCACAAGCTCGTACGAAGGCGGTGGTGCCTCAGATGTAGGCAATTCGACCTCATGTCGAACAGCTGGAGTCGAGGGACCTGCCTCAATTTCCCTTGGTCGAAGAAGTTCCTGCAGATCCTTTCTCCCAACAGCCTTGATGAACTTGACAGCTTCTTGATTCTCTTTGGCTGTAGAGTCAGCACCATAGTCCATCAACTTCGCCGTCAAGTTGTAGTCAAGTCTCATCAGAGCCAGTTTCAATGGCGTTCTGTTGAGCCCATCGACCTCGTTTACATCAACACCTTGTGCCAACAGGGCCTCGACAGTGTTCTGTCGGTTTACGTCGATGGAGTATGTCAGCAGAGTTTGGCCCGAGAGCATGCGGACCTTGGTGTTGACGGCTCGGCTCAGAAGGGCTTGCACCACTGGGGTACTGGGCATTTCGACAGCGTGACAAATAGCTGGCAGCCCGAATGTTATATCAACAGCTTCAGGACTGGCACCATTCGCCATGAGCATCTTCATGACCTCAACCTTTTCGTCGTTATTCAGAAACGGGTTCTTGATAACTTTGATGAGAATCGGTTGCTGATGCGCATCTGTGCCATCAACATCGGCACCCCCTCGATCAGCTTCTTCACGATCTGAAATCTCTTCATTCCAATAGCAGCCTCCAGGATACTCGTTCCAAGAACATTCAACAGCTTCGCACTTGCGCCTTTGTCGAGGAGTAGCCCTACCATGTCAGCGTTACCGCTCTGAACTGCTGCGTAGAGAATGGTTTGTTTGATTGCACTTTCGGCATTGGGATCGGCGCCGTGATCGAGGAGGACATTGGCTAGTTCAACATTGCCCTTCTTGACAGCGTGTACAATGATCTCCTCGCCTATTGCATCCTTCGCACTTGCATTAGCGCCGTGGGCAAGAAGAAGACGGGTGATGTCGATGTTGTCTGTCTTGACGACCTGGACAATAACTTCCTCTCGTCTCTCATTCCTTGCGTTAACCGGAGCGCCATTCTCAAGGAGGAACTTGATTCCGTCCAGGTTACCTTTGGCAACAACATCAACAAAGTAGGGCTTCCCAGCTTTTGATTTGCCGTGTACACTTTCCCCAGAATCAATAAGCACCTTGGCGATCTTGAGGCTTCCGACAGAAGCAGCCTTGAATAAGGGTGGTAGCTTGTTGCTTTGAGCTCCAGCTTGTAGAAGAAGACAAGCGGTTCCAACTTGATCATATCTTATGGCGCACTTGAGTGGTGTATCCCCGTCTTCGTTTCGGCTGTTGACGTTTGCGGCTTGGGAGATCAGGCCAGAGACTTGTTGCTCATCTCCACGAGCGGCGGCTTGACAGAGCGCTGAGACCAATGGATCATGTTTGCGGAAGCCCGATGTGAGGGCTCTGAAGAATGAAGAGCCTTTGGGGCGGTGACAATTGTTGACTGGGCTTTGAACTAGTGGTGAAGGCGTTGACGGTGACGCTATGGGCGGAGTTGTAGTCGTTGATGCGGGCATTGAATACGAAGGCGGTGCTACTTCTTTCTCCGCGACAGGGATCTTCTCGCTGCTGGGCAGTATATCTTGTCGGGCAGTGCCTTTCTCTGATTTGACGAGTCTCTTGTTCATAGCCGACTTTACTGCTTCTTGAGCTTGATGGGTGAAAAAGCTCGAGCCTGATGGCCCAAAAGAATCATCGTTCCTAGCCGAGTGTCAGATAGTAAGTCAATATGTGAGAAGAGCAACGTACCTGACGAGGGGGTTGCAAACTTCGAGCATGTAATTGTAAACAACAAGACAGTATTCATGTGCCTTCAAGAATTCCCTGTCCAATCCAGCTATATTCTCTGGCTGGCAACTGGCTAATTGCATGCGTAGGACCTCGAGCCCCGTTTCGTAAGTCGTGAAGAGCGGAGTGAGAGTATCGCGAGTGTCGCGGAGTTTATTGCTGTCGAGTTTGGCATGGAGGAGCTCCTCCAATTCAGCAAGTCTGCGCTTCAGCTCCTCAAGACCTGATGATATAACCTTGAGCTCTAGAACGTGTTGTTCATCTCGTTCGGCTACCTTGTCTGCGGCGGCTGCACAGGATACTGCGCGCGTCGAGATGGACCTACATAGGTTGATGAGATCGATGCTGGATGTCGCAGTCATGGTGACGAGTTCTCGCTGTTGATCTCGGTATTGATGGCTGATGGATTTGGGATCGGTCTGGTGATATATAATGCAGAGAGGCAGCCAATGCTTGGCTGTCAGATGTTATACTCGATGTGTGATATTCGGCCGAGCTTGCTATGAGTTGATGACGATTATTGACAGGGGTTTGGGCATGGATGCGTGGCGCTGCGTAGCATCGAGACTAATAGGTCTATGGCCCTTCGATGTTTACCTCCCAAGGGGATGCCATAAAACTTAGGACGTCTATCCTAGGTGACAAGAATGCTTAGGTAAACTTAGGTAAACTTAGTGTAATTTAGTAGAGATGTAGAGGATCTTAAACTAAGCTTTTTTGACACCTTAGTCTAACGTCAGAAGTCTTCTTACACCCTGAGGCCTGTTTCGCTGAATGCAGGCTCCGTTGGAAACCGGTCTCCACCAAGGATGTAGAGATTATCACACTTGAGCATCTGTTGACGCCACTCGCAATGGCCAAGTTTGCGAAACGCCCTACCGAATGCCTTATGCACCTCGGCGGCTCAGTACCACCCAATTTGGCATAGCCACTACACAGTTGATCCTTCGCTCAGGACGCTTTAGGGAATCCTTTCGATGCTGCGGGAAATGCTTATGGGCTGGCAACCTTCTCGAATGCACCACGACCAAGGTTCTTTCGCAGACGCGTCATTCAAGTAGGACATCAAAGAGTTGTCATTGCTATTCCAAACAGATGACAACTGAAATGTCTATTTCCGGTTCGAGTGCGGAGTCTATGAGTTCTAATCCATAAGAAGGCTGCTGGCAAAAGTGTTCTTGTCAGCTGCACCGGCGATTGGTTGTGACCCGACGCACCGCCTCAACAAGGGCCTTGTATGGGACATGGGATGGAAGAATATCAACAATATAATAAGCAGGCAATTGTGTAATTTATCGCAAAGCACAGTGTGGGTTCATCAGGCTATCGAAAAGAACACCTGACTAGACAGGTTGGCTCACAGTATGCTATCCTACAATGCCACTCTCTTCCTGATACTTCATCCAACGACCCAAAGAACAGCAACAAAACCAAAGGTCCACGAATCTCCAACTTGATCACAATAGTCGATGCCCATCATCTACTTCTTGACATTTCCGGGGCGGTTCTTAAATCCCTCGACAACGACGACATCCTCACCGAACTTAGTCTTCCCGTTGGGGAGTTTCATGAAGGCCGGGATCTCGGTGTCCTTCGCGACGACAATGTAGCCCTGGTGCCAGATTTCTTTTGTGCCCTTCCAAACGGCACGAGGACGCTTGGGCGCGGCGTGGTCGATGATCTCGACGTAGTCTTCCGTAGTCTGGTCCAGTTCGATCTCGAAGTCTTCGAGGCCGCGAACAGACTCTTCGACATCCTTGGTAACAGCCTCGGAGGCCTGGCCCTTGGGGTCAACGGTCTTCTTGGAGGAGAAGAATCGAAGCATTGTGTGATTTGGGTTCTGAGTCTGAAAGTCTGTTGTCAGTGTTGAACTCACGTCAGGAGTGATCGAGTTTCACTTACTATGGTTTGAAAGGTGTAGTGTTGCAATTATGAGAAGGCTTTGGTTGCTGATGGTTGGAAAAGAAGAAGAATCAGAATTCAGAGATGGGTTTCTGATAGAAAGGTGTACCTCGGTGGAGAAGGGAAGGTGATTGAAGACTCTGATGCCACTGGTAGAGACGAGCGTACGCCATTGGTTATGGAAGAGAAGTCGTTTGAACAGGCCCATTGTTTGCTTTCAAACGGATGAAATTGGCCCCTATGACACTGGCCTCTCGAAGGTCAGTCGAGGCTGCCAGCTGTTGGCAGTGCAGATATATGTCAACGGATCAAAAGTAAGTGATGTACTGGAGGAGACAAAAGTCCAGGGGAGCGTTTTCACCCTGACAATTTCTTTCATTGAACATGCGGCACTGTTCACTCAATCGAATACAACTTTCGAGATGTCTTGGCTTACTGCAAGCGTTGTGCGTGTTCAGTGTCTCGGCTTGAGGCATTGTTCTTGGACATATTTGAGATTCCTCCCAGATTGGCTTCATGAAATGCTAGCCCGAAAAATAACTCGTCAAGTTTTGTTTCTAGCTTAGGGATAAAATTAGCATATCTACCGTTCCTCCATCCTTATGTCGCCATATCTCGGGTTGGCCAGTGGATGGGAAGCTCTCACGAGCCGTCTCGGTAGATGGATCACCCCGGATCATGGAGCAGTAAGCCAAGTCAAGAGTAACAACCTAGTCCACAAGGATAATATGCATGTATCATAAGCCTTGGTGAGTAAGATCGTTTTCGGGTTGAATTGTGACTGGTTTTGAGCCAGCAGATATTGGCAAACGCCCAAGTTCCCTCTAAGGGACATTCCCGTTGTTACTCCTGCCCCTATGTGTCCCAGTACTCCACGGCCGAAGGAAAACTATACTTGACTGTTCAACCATACAACTAGAAGCTACTAGTGTAGACAGCTTCGAATATGAGGTCGATTTGCAGACGTGAAGAGGTCAGTCAGTCGCATGAGCACAGCATTGAGATTTAAGCCACAAGAGCTGTGTTTATCTCTTCTTAATAATGCGGCCGGCCTGGAGGGAGATTGGGATAGTTGTAGTAAGGTTGATGTGGAGGCGGTGGGACTTGAGGGTTATGGGGATAGTTATGAGAGAACGCGCCCGCGGGAGGCGGAGGTAGAGGCCTGCCAGCATGAGGTGGTGGAGGCGCACCGCCAGGAGGACCGACAGGAGGTGGAGGAGG
Organism: Fusarium pilosicola; assembly: GCA_020615335.1. Lineage (NCBI taxonomy): Eukaryota > Fungi > Ascomycota > Sordariomycetes > Hypocreales > Nectriaceae > Fusarium > Fusarium pilosicola. Next base: position 80,860 of record JAGQDI010000027.1, on the reverse strand, counting down.
TGCACCTACAACAGGCAAATGCGGTGGCGGTATAGGTGGCCGAGGAGGCGCGGCAACAGGAGGCGGAGGTGGATGCGGCGGGGCCTGAGGGATATTGGGATAGTTATAGCTATTGCAAGGATGACAGGCGGCTGGCGGAGGCGGAGGAGGCGGAGCTGGTGGTGGAGGAGGAGCTGGAGCTGGGGGCGGGCGCAGAGGAGCTGGAGGCGGACGTGGAGGAGCTGGAGGCGGACGCGGGGGAGCTGGAGCTGGAGGCGCCTCATTGTTGATGGTCTGAGTCATCTTTGTACAACAAGGCATATTATAGTTCTGGTAATCATCATAAGGATAGTAATAAGGCGTATTGGCTGTATCCTCTGCTGCAGCCTCTTGCTCATAATGCGCAACATATCCGACTTCCATACCAGCGTCAGAGCCCTCTGCAGTAAAAGGCATCGGAGGTCCCGGCTACAAAATATTAGCTTGATAGGTTCACAGAGAGAGTTTCAACTTACCCAATCACCACCAACAGCGACGTTGAAAATAATGAACATCTTGTTCTGCGCAATGGTCCTCCAGACCTCCAGGTTGCCGATTTGCGCCCCCGTGACCGTATGAAAATGTTCATCTGCGGCGTAGAAGTTTACACTCTCTTCCTGCCACGCCGTCGGTGTGCGGTCGATCACAACTTTGTAAGTGTTTATGCCCATACCCAAATCCGGTAGATGGAGACTCCCAGCGATACCCTTCTTCTCCCCGCAGATACCGCCAGGAGACTTGTCACAATGAACAGCGGCATAAGTCTCATGGTCGTCATTCACGTGCTCCAGAATGTCAAGCTCACCACAGGCAGGCCATATTGGGCCACCGGTACGATGGCTGTCACCGAGCAACCAAAAGGCAGGCCAGATACCAGCCTTACTTCCAATGGGGGCATAACCAAGAGAGATACTGGCTTGAATAATGGTCTTGACACCGGGCGCAGGGGTGAAGGTATACGTGCTCTCGATACGACCGGATGTCCAACCTTTTACAGCAGTGGAGTCGCGCCACGGTTCGATATGGAGGCTACCATCTTTGTGATAGACGTTTACAGGGGAAGCCCTGTACTCCTGATGATCGCCGTTTAGATCCTGGTACCAATGTTGAATGTTCCATTTTGAAGTGTCTGGTAAAGAGCCAGGAGCTCCGTCAAAGTTATCGTACCACATGGTCCGGAACCCTGGGATCTCTGGGGCGTCCCAGGCTGTGCCAGTAGTGGCGAGAAGGCAAATTATGATAGTGAAGAAGAACATTTTGGTCGTAGTGAGTTAGAGTTCGAAGTCATGATGTGATATTTTGTTGTTGCGAGAAGGAAAGCATAGAGGGGAGGGGAGGGGAAGACCTGGATTTTATATAGCTACAACAGAGTTTGTAGTAGGTATCTAATTGTCTTGTGGAGGGGCTAGAGTTGAATGGCTGGCGATGATTATCAGCCTCAAAGCTTAGCGGTGTAAATTTTGCGAAGGTCTCATACAAGTTCGTGGTCAATAGCTTAGTCGATTGATCAAGTCTCCATGGTATATCTCGTTGCCATATCGTACGCGTTCACATTCAAACCTCTTCTAATAAACGTGTCGGTGAAAGTCGTATGGCACGTCGTTATGAGAGTCAATGCCGCAAGAAAAGATGGCACATAACTTACTTTGTTGAACCCTTTGATCGCAGTTCATCTTACCCTTTGAACGAAGAGGCTTGCGTAGGGCTGCCCTGTAGATCGATTGAACGTGACTTGCATCATGAGCAATGAAATCGACCGGAGCATGAGACCGGAGATAACCTCCATAATTCACATCTGGAGATACTGACTTGGCCTTTCGGGTAAAAGAAAGTTGCAGCCCAGATACCTGGCTTTGTTCAATGGATCCTGAGCTACCTAAGCTCTGCGTGGCTGTCATCAACTCTCGACAAGAGGCCTCAACGGCAAATGACACACTTGATGGCCCAAGCCACTACGTAAGCTTTGAGTACACGATTCGTCACCAGTTCACGACTCCAAGATCGATAACGAACTCTAAGTGGGAGTTACGTCTTATAACCGGCGCAGCCCACGAATTTAGAACGTTTTCCCCTCTCATGAAAGCTTACTGCCTAACTAATGAAAGGTTGATCAATCACATCTTATCAACAATTCCAGCTACTTCATCTAATGAATCGACCGTGAAATGTGGCTCCAACTTCTCGCATGCGCCCCGTTCCCCATATCCATATCTGCACCAAACAGACTTTGCTCCAATATTAGCAGCAAATTTGACATCTGCCTCCGTGTCCCCAACGACTAAGGTTTTTGACGCGTCAAGGGTTGCGAATCCACGAACTTTCAGGGCCGGCAGTAAAACTTTCTCGAAGCTTCCAGTGTCCGGCTTCCGCGTTGCGCCGGGGGTCTTGTCTCCCACGATCAAGTCTCCAGGAATGGTATCGATGCCGTTGTTCTTGAGGGCGGTCTCGACTGCGGCTACACCTTTATTACTGACAATAGCGACAGGAACTTTTCTTTCATGCAACCTGTTCAAAAGTGCCTTGGCGCCAGGAAACGCGGATACAAGTTTCTGTCCCTCATCGTTGTAGAAGCGACGGTACGTTGAGGTCCATTCACCCTCGTCGAAAGAATCGGGATATGTGTGTAGCGCTTGGAGAACTTCCCTAAGACCCAAGCCAGAGCCGATCAACTTCTGCACCTCAGACTCTGCTGGAGCTGAGGCTGGGAGGAGCGAGTCAAAGGTCAGCTTGATGCTGTGAGAGATGGCCTGATGGGTATCGAAAAGAGTCCCGTCAAAGTCGAAGATGACTAATTGAGCAGGCATGTTGGCGGCTTTAGAGCTTTAGGAGAAACATTAATCGTTTGACTAGATGTCGAGAATGGGGTGAAGATTGATAGAGTGAAGGTTGCAGATGCATGAGAAATTTTATTTAGGCTACACCAAACCCCGCTATCACGCTGCGCCATCTGTCAGCAACAACAGCAGCACCACTCGCTCTATTGACCATGGGACAAAATTAGTCACACATGCTTTTCAGGACTCTTCTGGCATCTCATATTGGGAGAAGTCTTCGGGCATGTGAACCAGTGATTCCCACATATCCTAGAAAGTCAAACATGTCAGCTCGAAACGCCGTCTCGTTGCAGAGGAACATACCCAGTCTACGCCATCTGAACTGTTCAGCATAGCCTCAATGCCCTGAAACTCAGTCGAGAAAGGAGTCTCGCTCATGTTGTTTTGTCCGTTTATATGTCCTGTATTTATCAGTCTACAAGTCGCATGGTTTCGAGCATCAGTCTTACCGTTGCCGTTGCCGTTGCCATTGTGAGCTGGGGCTTTTTCTTGGTTTACAGCTGGCGGCATTGACTCATCCTTGGAACCAGTAACAGCTTTCAGCATCACCGTGAGCATATCGTATGCCTGCTTTGCCTCAGCAGAGACGGCCTTGATAGCTGCCCAAAATGCCTGCGAGGTTTTTAGTGCTTCGATCATAGCCTCCCGAGTATACCCCACGAGCTCTGGGTCCTGCTGTTCAGGTGGCATGCCAAGCTCCACGCAGACGACCATAGATGCCAACGAGAAGTCATGTCTCTCGAGAGAGGTGAGGAACCATCTGTCGTTATATAATAGCCCACCAACTTGAACCTCCTTCAGGATGCTAGCCTGGTGACCTAGCACAGTCATCGCTGAGTCAACGCAAGCCGCCCTGGAGTAGTTATACTTGGGGTCATGGTATGCCTTCGTCATGTGATGGCGGTGCAGTGTACACCTCGCCTTTTGGAAGAGAAGTTCAAGGTTATACCGCCGAATGAGTAGATAGGGAGGGACCATGAAGCAATCTTCCAGCTTGGCTATCTTATAGCAGGTGGGCATAGACTGATGCATCTGGTGAAGCTTCTGATCGAGAGCCATGATCTCGCTGTAGTCTTCCGTCTTGCCAAGTGAGACCTGGTTGAAGATTGTCCGGAAGATGGTCATCATCTTGACTTTGACACGGGTGTACAGAACGCCAGTACCTTCTGTCTCAGGTCTTGGTGGAGGAAGCTGCGTACACTCAGGTCCAAAGTCTTCATCATTTATGTTGCGTGGCAAGCGGGTATCGCACTGCGACTCCTGGATAAGCGAGGGCAGGCCCAGTTGGCAAGAGGTCAGAATGTCAAGTTGCTGGAGAACACCCCATACGCGACGCCTCATCTCGCCGTGGAATGGCGAAATCCGAGGGTAGTTATCAGGGTCACGATGGTATCCCACTCGCATCGCCAAACGAATAGCGATACCGGTAAGGATCCACACGCCGAGATGAGCGTCTCGACGGCGCACGAACTCGCCATGGATATTGAACAGGAGAGTCTCCAGAGTATACTTACCAGGCGCTGTGGGGTACTTGGAAAGAATCAGACAGTCGGTACATCTTTGCTGGAAGGACTCTGCGACCTCAAGAGGTGAACCCATTCCTCCGGGCAGCTCATCCTGTGATCGGATGTACAGAAATGTTCCAGTGGCCAGAATACCGAACAGCATCCCAACCCACTGAACAGACACGGAGTTGGGGTCATTCCAGAAGCGTTTGTACTACACGAAAATGAGTGCGATGAAGATTTAGTAGGAAACGAGACTTACCTCGCCTTCAAACTCTCCTGAATGGGTGATCACTTTGAAACGTCAGTGACAGTACTAGAGATCAAGAGTTGACCGTACAGATTGATGGCTGGGTCGAGGTGAAATAACGCGATACAAGTCTATCCGTGATGTGCTTCGGAGGGACATCCGCAAGGATATCTTCAAAGCTCGCAGCTAATCTTCCCGGACCTAGAAGAAGGGGTACTTGACTTTGAGCTTGATCGACAATGCCCAAGTCACTCGCTTCGTGGCTTTCGTCCAGATGCTCGCGAATATGCTCAACCTGGTTTATTGTTAAGTCAGAAACATTCCGGCTACCGGTAGCTTACCTACCTCGTGGCAAATAGCAGACCAGTGACTGCTAGACACATAGATCGTCTCATTTGGATTCGCCATCATCCTACCAGGTTTGACCTCAGAGCCTTCCAGAGAGGAGTGATGAGACCCATGGTGAGAGCCTGTAACATGAGATGTTGTGACATAAGTGCTAGCCGGGCTCTTGATACTGGGTGATCCATTGGAAGTCCCCTGTTGAGCTGGAAGCTGTTGAACAATAGAACCAAGCAGTTGCTCAAGATGGCGCACGCGATCACTCAGATCATTCTGTCTACTATCTCTTCTCTGAGCAGCAACACGACCTCGCGGCCAGGGCGCATATTGACACGAGACATTTCTCGCAACGCAATTGCTACATGGCTCATCGCGATCACATTTCAGTCTGCGTATCTCGTCAGCATCGTCATCAGTGCCAAGAAAAGGCGGCGTACTTTCGTTGTCGACAGGAACTGCACGATAAGGTTCCTCGAAGAGGCTGTTGTTGCATCTTCACGTCTATTGTAAGTGCCAAGTACTTGGGTCTAAAGATTGAGGAAATAGTTTATAGAGAATCGGAAAATGAGAATCGCATCGAGATAATAATTTAAGCTTAGATTGCTTAGCGTCTCGTCTGTAGAGTCGAGGACACGCGGATGCTTACGTCACGTGAATGCCTGACGAGCTGGCTACTCTTTTCGACGATGATTGTCATGCACGAGAGCTGGTGATTCTCTATCTTGCAGTCTTGGCTATTGATCTGCGTGTGGTATTGCCCTGTGATACCGCGGTCCCGCTACCCCATTCGGTGAGACTGGGTGAGATTTGCCAGGGTTTCAGCGTAGGGCTGACTCTGGGCCTTTAGGGCTGAGAATGCCTTGCTTAGACGATTGGCGCGTAAAATCTCATTCTATTCTCGGTATCCCACTTCTTTTTCAGGGTCTTGAGCTTCTCGATCCTCCAGGGCTCGTGGCCGTATATTTCCTCCAGAGACTCGAAGCCGTGAGCGTAGTTAACGTATGCTCGTAAATGCTCGGGGTCTCCACTGGCCTGGAGCAAATGCCCCCTCAATTTCTCACCATGCTCCTGCGAAGCCCGTCGAGCGTCGCGTTGGGCTTGTAAAGAATGTAGGGGGTCACAAGGATCTCATCATAGCGGTGGGGGAATGCAGAATTCTTTGCATCAACAGCCTTCACGCCGTGGGTGGAATATCCTTCAAGAAGAAAGAAGGAGCCAGCGAACTCGGGAACACGCTTCGAGATATCGGCGATCTCGTTAAAGACTTTTCGAACGGCGAAGAGATCGTACGTCTTGAGGCCGATCGGATATCGCAGACCAGTGAAGCCCTTTGCGCATCCTACACTATCGTCGCTCATGAGCGTGATGGCGGCCAACTCAGGCATTGAAGCTTCACCCGCGTTGACCTTGATAGGACCGATGCCGTGCAGCGGTTTCGCGTAGTCTCGAGCTTCTTGGGCAGCGCCATCTGAAATGACAGCGTACCAGATAATTGGCTGCAAGTTATTAACCAAGCCTTGTGTTCGGAGAATGATTACTCACCTTGTCAGGATCAATCTCAGGAATGTTGACGATATAAATCCAGTGCGTCAAATGCGGCGGCTGGGTCTTCATCATCTTATTCGTCAACTCCAAAACATCTTCCAATTTATCTCCAAGGAAGATAAAGATCTCATAAGACCATTTCGGGTTGTTAATATCGTAGATTCGGTATTCCCATTCGGTCACAACGCCAAAGTTATGTCCTGCTCCGCGAAGAGCCCAGAACAAATCAGGGTTTGAGTCCTCGGAAGCAGTCACTGCGTCTCCGTTGGGGAGCACAACTCGAGCAGAAATGACTTGGTCTGATGCGAGGCCGTATTGTCCTTGTAACCAACCATGGCCGCCACCAAGGATGGGCGCTGAGACACCAACGCACTCGCAGATACCCGTGACTAAAGATCACATTAGCAAGGGGACCTGAGCCTATGGTGTTTGAGTTACCTGTTTGTTTTCCCGCTGCCCAAAGCTCATATACAGCCTTCTTCACACTCGTGCCTCCACCAATCTTAGCAGACTTTCCATCGTCCGCAATTCTGACATCATTTTGGTCTCGCAAGTCCACGATAATAACACCCTTGGCCAGCTGCAGTGCTTCAGTTGCTCCATGGCCACCAGATCTAGCAAGGAACGGAATGCCATGTTCATTCGCGTATCTTATCTGCAATGTGTCAGCAGTACTCTCGTTTCGAGCCATCATCCTTACAGTTTCTTGCACGTCGCTCTCGGAAACGGTTCTCACGACAGCTCCAGGCTGCGGTCCATGCCAATCCCGCCATCTACTAACAAGACTGCCGAACGAAGAATCATCGGGCAACACGATCGACGCTTCAGGTGAGAGCTTCGAGGATAATTGTGGCCATGAATTCTGCGCGACAAGCGATGCGAGACCAAGACGTCCCAGAATCCTGTGAGGCGAAGGTGCCCTACCCAGCGCCCAGGATACACCTGCAGCAATAAACTCCATGACTGCAAACCAGCCTATGTGAGATGTTTACCGATGTGAACGGTCGGGAGACGTCGGTCAGCATTTAAATGTCATCTTTAGCCCCCACCGCATCCCTCAAGCGTACTTAGCGTACTCGGCGTTTGCCGTATTACCAATGGCATCTGCGTCCTTTAAGTCCGATGATATATTTTCCGGATGTAAGCCGATACTATCTGATCTTCGATAATGAAAACCTGTCCGAGGCAACTTTCTGCGACGTTGATTGTCGTTTGGTGCCGCTTAGAAAGCTTGTTCCGAGAGAATATCCGACCTGGAGTCGATGACTTCGAGTTAAACATTTTCAGTCAACGAAGTTTACATAGATTCTCTCAAAAGTAATAATTAAATACCTGTATCTATCAGGAACCGACAAGATCTTATTTCCAACGCTTCAGCGGCTCAACGCTCCGGTAAAGGCGATATGCCGTTAAGAATACCCAACGGGAATCACCATTCAGCATTCATGTTTTGTATTCATACAGCTACCAGTTCTCCAAGGCGACGGAAGAGCTTATAGCTTCATTCAAAGATAATATAACCGCTCCTACTTCAAAATTCTCGACCATGATTGGCATCTCGTGCCCTCTCCGGTTCACCAAGCAACAACCCATGCTCAACATTCGAGTATCGTCGACTCATCCTCACTTGTTGAGCCCCAATACCTCCAAAATCTCATCAGTGTCCGTATGATCTCTCGAATTCCTCATCCGATGACACCAAGTCACCTTCTTATCATCGCCTTCCCCAACAAACAAGAACTCTCCGCCCTGCTGATTCGTGGTTCCCCAATTCCATACAGGATATCCCTCCAGTAACTTCCAAAACGCATTCTTCATGGACAACCACGCATTCAAAAAAAGTGAGATGGGAATATACTTGTTCGGAGGTCCTTCTTCCCATGTCCGAATCATGCCGAGCGTTTTGTAAAGCTCTTCAGATGGATCAGTGTAGATGGGAAACTCGCAGCCAGTGTCTATGCGATACATATCAACCGTTCTTGGATCTCCGTGGCCTATTATCACGATCTCGGTGTTTATCTCTTGTAGCTTTTCTGGGGCCGCGTTCTTGGCAAGAAAGCTGGTGTAGCTCACGCATGACTGAGAGTGTTAGCTGGGTTTAGTCCATGGGTAGGGGCCATACACAACAAAAGAAATGGCGAACAAAGACAACAAGAACTCGACGGGGTAGTCCAGCTCCGCTGTAGATGCTCCTGAAGGTATGCTTCTCTCCCTTGCCGTCGAGGATCTCAATTCCATTGGCGATCTCAAGTGCCTCTGCAGCCGGCAAGTCGTCGTTGACTTGGCTGCTGGAAATCTCCTTCCCCTGAGGGATCTCGCACGAGTTGTTCATCTTTCAATTAACGTGCAAAGCTAACTTTGTCTCCGGCTGAAGGTGAAGATGCGGGGCTGTCGTGTGTTTCGCTCTCCGTGGCTATGATCATCGTCAAAACACCAAATGTTTCTGACGTCAGCACTAGAGACGTTTATGTCTACACTAAGGTCAGTGCGAAGACTTTTTGTCTCGAATTGAAATGATCAGCACCGAGAGCGAGATCAAATTGTCAAGTTGAATTTCCAGGAGAGTTCAAAGAATTGTTATATCAGCAAAACGAGGTCTTGACGAACACCAAACAGCGGCTAACTGGCCTAAGCCATTTACTGCTGAAAGCGCTGAGAAACAAGCATAACACCACTAACCCAACGCTACACGACGCCGCTATTCCATGACAAATTTGACACTCTGCTTCCAGTCATCTCTTGGCATCTTCAACGAATTAATTTGCCGTGACTTGTTCTCAAATCCAATCCCAACCGTGCAAAGAATATCCAAGTTCCCATCAATGCCCAGCTCCCTCTTGATGATGTCCGGGTATCCTGTTGGCGCAGCAGACACTTGCGTGCCCAATCCCTTCTCCGTCAACAGTAAAAGAAGTGTCTGCAGATAGATACCCACTGACAGAACGTCGCCTTTGTTCAAGGCCTTGTCAATCGAAAAAATAGCGACTACTGGCGCGTTGTAGAAGTTAAAGTTGTCAATGAGAGTTTTGGTCATGGCCTCTGTATCTCCGCGGGCAATGTTGTATCCATTTGGTCCATAGACGTGATGGCCCAGTTCCGAGCGATAGTGGTTATACGACTCGGGAATGTCATCTATCTTGAGCTCCTCTTTATTCTTAAATGCCGTAATGAGTGCAGCAGACAATCGCTTCAATGGCTCACCAGATGCGACGGTCACTCTCCAAGGCTGCATGTTGGTCGAAGACGGGGCATGCTGGGCGACACTGAAGCAATCCTCGATAACAGACATCGGAACTTCTTGACCGGTGCAAAATGCACGAGTGCTGTGTCTGTCGAGAATGGTTTCGGCTACCGCTTTGCGCGCTGACTGGATCTCATGACGCTGGAAGGTTTGTTGCAGAGGCATGGCGGGATTGCTGTCGTCGTGAACGTTATCTCGGCAGCCAAAAGCTTGGGGCATGATGTTCTTGGGTATGAGAGACGTGATGACTTATGGACTTACAGAAAGGCTCGCCTTCAAAGCTTTACGTGATCGCCGGGCGCTTATATGGACAAACTCTGGGGCGGCGTTACTCATGATCGGACTTAAGTATCTCTTCGGTCGGAGCTTGTAGTATCACGGGCTTCCAATAGTGCCTGTGGATTTTCGGTTAAGTTATGAATCGTAGGCAGTCGCTGGCTTGTCGAATCAGGAATTTCCGGCTTGACCAGGGGCACCAGTTCATCCGAAACGCATTACTCATCGTCCGTAAGCAGGACAGCTAGCTGATAAATCTGTCATGGAACACTCCCACCAAGAGGAGACTTGAAGCAAAAGGTGTCCAGGGCCTGATGGCCAGAAATGATCACAGGCCATGTCTATTATCGGGGATTCGAAATACGTCTTCGCAGATCGGGGTTAACGGATCAACTTGTACAACGAGTCCAAAATCTTAGTAGGAATAGTTTTGACAGTATTGGAGATCATTGGTTGACATGCTCGGTTGGCTCTAAGTCAGTTCCATGTCGATACTCCTCATCCAGCCCATGTTTCATTTGGAGCTACCTGAACCTCCAGCTTCCCTGCAGTGGATGCCAATTCAAAGCCTTAGATCCCTTTTGCGTACTATTCTTCTTATAAGTGTAAAAAGGCCCATCCGCACTCAAATGGCCTTCCTTTTCAAGGTACTCCTGAGCCTTTTTCGTGGCTAAGTACTTGAACAGGGCCTTCAGGTTCGGTTTGTCTGGGAGTACCAAGTTCTCTGTCTGCGTTGCTAATGTCTCCTTTTCTTTCCCGATTAGGTATTTGAACAGGCTGGGCAAGTCCCCATTGGGTGGGGGTACAAAGATCTTTTTCTGCTGTTCCACCCATTCACTCGACTCCCAATCCTTCTGGGCTTTGAGAAATTCTTCTGGGACGGCGCCTTCATCTGTTTCAGCAGCTTCGATGCCGGTATCTGAATTGCCAGCTCCTGTACGTGTTTCTTTCGGCAAAGCGCTGTTACTTGTTTCGGCAGCTTTGATGCCCTTATCTGAATTACGAGCCCCTGTCCATGTGGAAGTGACTGGTTAGCTATGTTGCAGTCTTCTTTGCGCCAGGCCGCCATGTCTCATATCAGCAGAAGAGACGATCTGGGAAACCCACTAGAGAAGATGGCGCCAGCCAAGGCAATGCCTGTGAAAACGAGAAGACTGAACTTCATGGTGGGGGAATAGGTTTGGAGGTGACTTTTGTATGTACAGTATATATGTCAGGATTAACCGTGGTTTTATAGCTGGGCAAATGCGGTAAAGACCAGACTGGAAGGCATGCCGCGGCTCTGAAAGGCACCATCTGGCAATAAGAAGGCTTCGCAAGAAGGCCCGAAAGTGGCAGCATGACGGATTCGCGAAAGTATCACTTCATAGGAAAATGCAAGAACACTGTGACTTGGTTGCAGCCCATGAGATTAAGCTTTAGGCTGTGAACACAGATAATGGATGACAACACGACATTTCTTTGTAAGAATCATCGATATTCTGAAGTCAAAGGTTGTTCTTGCATCAAAGAGGATTGATTCGACCAACTCAAATAAAAAGTTAAAAAATTAAATCCCACATCAAGAGCCAGGAAGAAAAAAAGGAAGAAATAAACAGAATTACCTGCACAAAAGTGCTGTTAAATAGAAGTAAGCACCTGTAATGTAAAAGTGAAAGTGCAAAAGAAAGGTCTCGGAGGGAGTCGAACCCTCGCTGGCGGAATCAGAATCCGCAGTCATAACCGTTAGACCACGAAACCGTATTTCGTTGAAGAACTACAGTCCTTACATTGAATTATGAATATTTGACCATGAGCAGAGACAGATTGTTAGTAACGCGAGATCATTACCTCTTGCAAGTACTCAATGTTTGGGAGAAATAGCATTGCTTTTCACCGATTCTGTCGCCACATTTGATATTTTCTAGTAAGACTTATTACTAGACATATTGGAGGCTTAGTACAAAAGACAAAAAGAGAAATGCAAAAGGTACCACGTCAAATAGTGATCGCTGTCATACATCTCTTCCTATAAACCCATATATCTATCAGGCGCTGCCATTGTGGCCCAACATCCATCAACTAAATCATGCATAATATCGAGGCAGGTCCTCAAAGACGAACCCATGCTCCTTCAGCTGTTTGCTCGCCAAGTCCCAAAGCCTGCCAACAGCCTGAGGATCGTCCAGCCACTTATTAGCCCTGTCGTCCAGCTTCTGAACCGGAACGTAATATCTTCCAGCATGCTCATAGGCCTTTGAAGTTGTAGCACAGAAGAGAGAGTTCATCGATCCTTCAAGTGGCGTAGACGTTGGGCCAACTTTCATAGCTACACGTGTCATGGCTCCGAAGATGTTGTTCGAGTGAGACTGCAGACCGGACTTGATGAGACCTGGGTGGAGGGAATAGGCTGTCACGCCCAGAGGTTGGTAACGTTCTGTAATCGCCTTCGCCGCAATGATGCTGGCTTGCTTGCAGTGGCCGTATCTCCTCCTGATATAGGTTAGTAAGCTCGATTGAAGCCTGTTCTGGGTTGAAATGCTTACCATGGCGCCAGTTGTCCAGTGACATCAGTAAGATTAGGGTCCTGATAATTGATGGCCTCTGGTCCCATTCTGAAGGCCATGTCGCTGGCAACATTGACGATTCTCACACGGTCCATGCGACCACTGGTCTGAGCGGCGGCGACGAGGAGAGGCATTAATGACATGGTGAGGGCGTGATGGGAGAGGAAGCAGGTCTGCCATTGAACTTCAAAGCCGTCCTTTGTCAATTGCCAGGGACTAGCCATGATCTGGAACACGTTAGCTTCTCTTGGAAATATTTTGGGCTGCACCTACGCCAGCGTTATTGATCAGGAGATCAAGGCGGTTCTCGCGACTCATGAAATCAGCAGCGGTATTTTTGATGCTCTGGAGGTCTTGGAGGTCCAGCTTGAGGAAGTGAAGGTCTAAGTCGGGGCTGTTCTGGCGCATCTCAGAGATAGCCGTGTTGACACGATCGCTTGAGCGACTAGCAATGTAGACTCTGGCGCCTTTGAGGGCGAGTTGAAGTGTTGTTTCATAGCCAATGCCAGAGTTGCCTGGATAGTCAGTGGTGTGTCGTGTAAGTATCAAGTTGATGACTTACCGCCTGTAACAATGGCGATGTAGCCCCGAAGACTGGGGATATCGCGGATTTGGAACTCGGGTTCTTTGTGGCAGTTCATCATAATTTCGTATTAAGGCGCAGGGACTTTTGAAGAGGTATTGAAAGTTGAGTCACTGGTGTAGTCGGTGAATTGGTTTGTTAGGTTGCTGAAGCTGGGTTGATAGCCTCGACTTCTGTTGTCGCACTTCTCTCATCTTATACCACGAATCTCAGAGGCAGTGCAGCCAATCGGAGGTGGAGCTGTCCGATTCTACGGGGTCGTCCGCGGACATGTCCATGGTGGGGCTCTGAAGGGCTGAAGGCTTAGCTTACGGCGCAGAGGCCAATGCAATGACCGGAGTCACCTCTTGTAACATTGATTGGATTAGTGGGAGAGGCTCTTGTTTCATCCAAGATGGGTCTTTCTTATAAGTTAGACCCTCAAATATGCCATGTTGGATGATAAGCATGGCTGGGTTCAGTGAAGATTGGCCCGTGAGAGTCACAGAACCCTAGAGTCTGACAGGATCCGGCCGCATGAAGCCTTCTCTTGGCTCATTTCTGAATCAACGCACGTTCATTTCGATCACACTCCATGGTCATAACTTGGTTCTGACATTATCATGCAGCCCTACAAGGCACACGCGTCGTAAGCTGTAATGCAGGTGTTGCACGCAAGACCGCGAATTGTCACTAGCTCATGATAACCATCTCTTGCATCCGAGTCAATTCAATAAGAACAAGGTTGTTTATTGGCTACTGCTTCCAGAAATTGCTCTTGGTCTATTCAAGCTGTCCTGTTATTTCCTTTTCGCTACCTTTTGCGTTGAGCAACTCTCGCATGCCCAGTCATGGTAGATTCTAGTTACGATAACTCCATGGCACCTCTTTCCGCTCTTTGCTATGTCGCATTGAACTGCTCCTCCCAAATCTTGATTACGCTCCTTTGGGCAGAACCGGCATTTACTTATGTTCTGAGTGATGTGCACATGGTGAATAGAAAGTTCTTAGGTCTTGAGCTGGTTGAGCTGGTTGAGCACGAGGAGTAATGTTTACTATTGCATGATAGGGCCGGAATAGGGATCTATATTCATACTAGAGGTCATTTTGTAGCTTTGTGACTCCGCCGATTACTTTGCCTGGGGTCGGGCGTGTGGTAAGCCTCAGCGCTCGGCAAGAAGACACTTCCGACTACACATGAGCGAACCACGCGATTGGATTTTGGGACGTTATGCAATCTCAGTTAATTCGTCAATCAGTTATCCGGTGCAGACTCTGGTAGAGAAAAAGATATAACGGCGATTGGTACTGGACCAACACATGCGAATGTTGACTAAGCTATCTACCCAAGAGAACGCTCTTCTATCATGCTCCACTGCATACTATCAGAGACGCTCGTCCCACTCCTTCTCTTTGACTGGGAGATGTTTGTGATCATCGCATGCTTTTAGCCCAGACATTGGTTGCAGATTTCTCTTCTGGCAATTCTTTCCCGCCTCGGCGACTCTGCACTCGAGGGGCTGGCCTGATTCCGGGCCGGATTTCTTGCCGCAGTGAGAGCAAGTCCAGGTAATACTGGGTACGGTGCACATGCTTGTTGATTATTGAGATTGTAGTGCGAAAACGTTCGTGAGTTATATGAAGAGCGGTTGAGGTGGACGAGTTGTAAATGTGTAATGGTAAGTAAAACCACAATTCATTTCAAGGTGGTAAACTTATAGGCTGGTGCGATTCGTTGATATTCAGAGGCACGAGGTTTTCTTTGTGAGTGAACAAGTTGTCTCTTTGTCTGAATCACGCTACAAAAGCGTCACGGAATGGCCAGTGATCAAATGCATCAAAGCATGTGTGAACAGCAGTAATCTGCTCAAAGAAGAGTCTTTGACATTTTGGCAGAGGCTGCTGGATGGAGCTCAAGCCATCTGTCCCTTGGCACGTTTTTTCAAGACATTCGCCATAAAGGGCTTCAACGAACAGGTCATCTCCCTGCACTCTACAGTCCTTGTCACCAGGAGTCACGCCCCAGGCCTTGGCCATTGGTCTTTTGTAGTGTACAAGTCTTCCTCTCTGCATTGACCAGTGTGTCTGTCTGCCGCATCAAGTCGGCATTCTCATCATCACCTTCGGGCACCACTCGATCGCAACTGCTTTCTCCGCAGCCGACATCGAGCTATCCGCTCGATGCCTTAGAACTTGGGCCTGTGCATCAGCCTCGCTCCAGCCTCTCTCCTAGCACTGCACCCTTGACTCTTGTAGCACAGATAGACCTTGGCAACCTGGCAACTGGAGTCTGTTAGTCTCCAACCAGCCTCATATCACGCTTGATTCATCCTTCGCAAATTACATCGCCCGTTCTATCTTCACCGAGCTCTACGAGCCTCGCCCCATGAGGACCCGGCACCGTCTCTCCCCCTCATTCGAAAGGTTACTTGCCTCCTTTCTGTCTCTCGATCCCAACCCCTAAATCTCTAAGACCAGGAAGTCTCCGATCATCGTCAGGTTCAAGCTACAATGGACTGGTCCTTGACTTGAGCTCCCTCCAAGCAAGGCCTTGATACCTACAACCACTCACCTTACTTCTCACCTCGATTCCTTCTCATTTTGCTCGGCAAGCTTTCGATTTCCACAATCCGACTTCCCATCAATTTTCCGTTTCACGCACATGCCATGCGTCCTGCATGATGGCTTTACGAGTAAGGCCTTCCATTTTCGAGTACACCAAGACGGGTCGTCACCTCAACGCATCTCGAGGCAACTGGGCCACCGATATCTCAGGACAACAACAGCCCATTGGCGCCTGGTTTAACGTATCCTGTGACTGTTCCTCCTGGTAATTTGCCCATAATCACATATCTCTTGTAGATGTTACTCTCGAACACATTCACCTTGTCACATCAAGGCAATCCCATGCAAAGACAAACGGATGGTGCTTTATCAATCCCCCTAGCTCTGCTACAGCCACATAGTAATTGGCCACTCAAGTTCTCTATGCCGAGACAAGCTCACGGTCACAATCACCGCCGCTCTCGTCAGCCTCTAGAGGTAACGTCGGGGAACAACAGCTACTGTTTCCAACAAAATGGCGCTTGTTCAGAGTGGCTCCCAAAGCAACAATCACAAGCCTCGAACGCTGGAAGGAGTGTTGATGAAGCTTTCAGGGCTTGGGATACAAGCCGCCATCTCTTCGGGGATCTCTTTGTTACGCTATTCTCCTGCGATACAGCCTTCAAAGATAACGCTAGCCTCACTAGCTCTGGCAAGCAGGTGATGACATAGTCGGCGCAACGGTGCCTCTACGGACGTAGACCTGAACAGCAATCGTGACAATTCGAAGATGTTCAGATGATCCTCCAAAGAAATGGGCGACAAGTCTACTTCAGGAGTAACATCCACCATGCCTCTCCAGCATTAAAGGTCTCGTCTTCCTCTGAAACACTCCGTTGAACATGGGCAGCTAGATTCGGCCTGAAGCAGTCAATCTCATCCAACGGTACAAGACTGTTGTCCACTTCTCGAAGACTCTATAATCAACTACAGCAAAACATGGTCAGCATTGGAAGTTTCTTGTGGCAAGCCAGTGAGAGAAGAGCGCGGTGAGCGGATGAGGTCCTCGTACCTTTGCTACCTGCTAAGCGTGTGAATAGATGTCGGTACCAGCTACGAACCAACGACCTGCATTCTGTTCCATTGTCAGCGTAGACATCTACTTACTCCAGGGGAATAAACCAGTCAAAGGAGAGACTGTGGCAAGCAGTTCATAGCACTCACAGGCTGGTGCTCGAGATTGAGGTGTCAAAGATCTTGGATTGGCTACGATGAGCTGGTTGACATGAGGCTGCAAAATAAGCTTCAGCAACACCCTGACTAACACCGAGAACGCATGCGATGCCACACTGGAGTTTGCAAAGTCAGCGTCGTTCTTGTGGCACGGCGTGATTGACCACTCGCCGCCCAGGTGACGAGGTATAGTAAGCCTCAACTACGAGAGATCCCCGATCACGGTCGATAAGGGGCGCGCTGCGATCATTCCACGTCCATCCATAATGGCAATGCTAATAGCGACCTGAGAGACCACCTGTGGAAGCAACTACGACGACAGCAAGATCAGAGACAAGCGAATCACAATATTGTCACGAAGAGGCAGACTACACATTACCTCTCTTATCCCAAAATGGGTCTCAGAGACTTGCACGAGCAGGTTCAGCGACTACCGCGGCGTGCCTTTGGACCAGTAACTGAGATTGACGGACTACGAAGAGAGGAAATCCCTGAGGGTGAAGGTCAAAAGCTTCGTTGCGTACAACTCAACTCATGATTCAACCCCCATCGAGCAAGACGCCCCAAGACCATCAAGCCTAGCCACGAGCTTGGTGCAGCGAGCATAGTGTATGTATGTAAATCGATTCGTCGGAGCGTGTAGGTATTCGGTCTGGAGAAAACGAGATTGGCTGGGTAGGGGATGTGCTTCAACGCCCACGGCTGGCTCAGCGATATTGAATGGATGCGGTGGGTGTATTGATCGGGTGGTGGCGTGTCTGGGACAGTCGAGGATATGACCGAGCTACCAAGGGTCTAAAGTTTTGGGCCAGGTGGAGGATCTCGCACGGAAAGGGACGGACTGGCCATGTTGCCGAGATGGTCAGAGTTCTTGCTTGGGTTGTTTTGTTCTTGTCCTTCTGGGCGTTGTTGGCGACATCACTATCGCCAATTATCCTCAGGCGCACAATCATTTGCGAGCCCGTGCCGACAAAGTCTAGTATATCTGCCATTATCTCTTAAAGGAAGCAAAAGGAGATATCGCGTCGCTAGCGAGCTGGCTACAGGGCAGTTCAAGAGGCACGCAGCGGTCTTGAGTGCGTTGTAAGTAGAGCGCTACTTGTCAGGGAAGACGAATCGCCGCGTCGGATCGCGCTCGAGAAGAGAAGACGGCGGGGGTGTGGCGGCGTAGGCCATCGTCAAGCGTAGCGCTGGCCAGTGGATGTGGATAGAAAGAAGGGATGTTATCGTCGGGCGCAAGTGATATGTCGCAGCGTGTTTGGCGATGCTGCCGAACCAGGTTGACGCGCCGAACTGATTGAAGAGTCGGCGCACGAGTTGCTGTATTGTGGACCGAGCATGTCAGCTTCAAAGGCAACGTTGGAAGCCCATTGACATTCCAGCGAGCGACCTTGGGGTAACCCAGGGCAGGTCGTTTAGCGGACCCAGCGACCATGTCTTGGGGGCAATACAGGACCTAACTCATCATGTTGGCGGGCAGTACAGGGTAACACGCGAAGAAGCCCCACCATGATCAGATGTTTCAACCAAGAACAGGTTGAATTGAAGGAGCTGCAGAGGAACGCGGTATCTCAAGACTGCGCTAAAAGAAGAAAAAGAATGGATGAGTGCATGCTTGGAGTGGGAGAATCAATGCGCAAAGGTTCCAAGATGTAAGGAGTAGTGCGACTCTTGACGATGTGGGCAAAGCCGAGCATGGAAGTGCTGGCTTAGGAATCGTTGACCAACGTTCGAACAGACATTCAGCTATCTCTTTGTGGCCAAGCGATAACTACCTACCCAGAAGTCACATCAATAGCCCGATTTCTCAAATAACATCACTGGGGTCGAGCAACAGGGTTGCCTCTACAGACTATAGCGCTCACACTCGAAACCAAAAAGCCATCGTTAATTGAACAGCAGTGAGAAGTAGATTGACCCTTCGATCGATAGCTAGTTTCGACTGAAATAGCCATCGTGCTCTGGACCCAAGTTGTATTGAATAGAGAACTAAGTTGCTCAATGGTTCCGCCAACGTCTTTCTCCGTGATGGTTGACCGCAAAGGTGAGATACTACTCCTTGAGACATGCCCCGAGGCCCAATTCACCCTTCTCCACCGACATGTTCTTTGGCTCCTTCTCCTCTCGATGCTTCAGCTTCTTGGGATGCGCCACGTGCGGCACGGTTGAATAGCCAGGGAGAGGCGACCATGTGGCCCGGACAATCGAGCACTCGGATTGACCGGAAGTGCGTATTGTCGAAGGAACAGAAGTCGCAAGAATGGGGGAAATCGTCCCTTTCAGGGGCGTCGTGTATGTCTAGCCGTTGCTGTAACTACCCAGGTCAGCGTGGCTGCAACTGATAGGAACACCAGAAACCTACTGGCTACAACAATAAGGTCTTTCGCATTCTTCGACATGGATAAGGCTGCAGCAACCGCACTGGGGCGGCATCCAGCCGTGGGTGATCGGATCATGACCCGGAGGGACACAGCCTGCTGAGGCGTGATCAAGTCACTTCGCGGGCATGTCTGAACTTCCATCAGCAACGTCTGGGGCTGACTCCTGGTTTGTAAGGGCGGTGGACTTTGTTGGAGTGGGCATTGGTAGAACATAGGCAATTCGTCATGTCGTTGCTCATATCTCATAAATCTACACCCATCAGTAAAAGGCCCCAGAACTCAAAAGTGTGAGCATACCGCAAGACAGTCATCATTCATCCACCGATCAGACGCTTCGCCAACTCATCAAATACGCCTTCCTTGATGTCCTCTAAGTCTTCATCCCTCGCGTCCTCGATGCACTTCACTCTATGATCTAGCGAGCTGATATCGTCTCGTATTTCTATTATCACTGCCTCCTCCGCATCTGCCGGCTCCAACCCTTCGCACTTCTTCTCCAGGCGTTCGACTTTGTCTTTGAGCTGAGCGTTATCGGCTCTTAGCTTGGCGTTGTCGGCTTGCAAGTCGTCAACCTTGGATTCCAGCTTCTGGAGCTTATCCCAGAACTGGTTGAAGAATTCGGGGTGGCTGTCTTGTCGGGGCCGTTTGCGACTAGACGGAGCGTTCGGAGGAGGCTGAGTTTTCGTGGCTTTCTTGTAAGTCGGAGGTTGGGGGAGGAATGGTTGTGACCTTTGCGCCGCTGCCGCTGAACATTCGTGAAACGTCGTAGTCTGGATCGGAGGAGGGTCTGATTTGACGTTGTTCTACAGCCTCGCTGAAGGTCTTGAGCTCATCGGGCGATAATAGAGACTGTTGGATGTAGATACGCAGGAACGTGATACAAGAGAGCTCGTGTATCAAGTCGAGGACCTTGCCCGATCGCGCACGCGCTGCTACAACCGGCTCTTGAACATCCCTAGGAATAAGAACGGTGATTCTGTTATCCAGAGTGAAGTCAAGGGACGTGGTCGTATCGAATATCGGTTTTACGGCATCGGGCGGGTTCGGCACGTCGGAATAAGAGAAGGACTTGATGAAGAAGGGATTTATCCGGAGGCGTACGCCTGCCCCAGCTGGCTTGTCCTTGAATCTGAAGGGGATGCTGATTTCGAAGTGCGCACCGGATTGACTCTCACGGTCGAGTCGCAAAGTGAATCGTATCGCGTCGTGATCGGGGTCAGCGGTCGCTA
Source organism: Fusarium pilosicola (assembly GCA_020615335.1). Taxonomy (NCBI): domain Eukaryota; kingdom Fungi; phylum Ascomycota; class Sordariomycetes; order Hypocreales; family Nectriaceae; genus Fusarium; species Fusarium pilosicola. Next base: position 60,354 of record JAGQDI010000027.1, on the reverse strand, counting down.
GGTTACGCGTGACACCCTCCCACTGCCACTCGACGACAGCTGTTGTTTCGTGGATGGCGATGCATGCCATAGCGCAAGGTCAGTAGACGAAATCAAGACTTACCTGCACAGCCCGCCCAACAACACAACCACGAGGGAGATACCGAGCTACGCTGATGGGCGCCCAGGACCTCCAGTAGAACTGCCAGGTCGCCCCGGAACTCCAGTAGAACTGCGAGATTCCGAGTCCAGGTCGCCCTCTACACGCCCCGGTTATTCCACAGAGAGGAGGGCTCTCGCTCTCGGTGGGTATAATCCGGAATTTTATAACGGGTGTAGCGCGATGCTTGGGGTTCCCTCGAGAAGTGTTACTGAGCGCGGGATGATGGGAGGGACGTTGTGGCGTGGAGGCGACATCTCGAGGAGGGTGAAGAGGAGCATGATTGAAGATGAAGCTTGTGGTGAGAGGAGCGTGAATTGGCGAAGGTGGAGAAGCCTGGGCTCGGAAGAACGTTAGCCCGACGAGGCTGATGAACAGCCTTGAGATTAACAGACACTCATGTGTAGCGCACATCGCTGCCGCGACAGAACAACAAAAGCCGAGGTACGGCATGGCATGAGAGCTAGGATTTAGAGATTAACAAATAAAATTTGAACAATATTAATTATCTACGCAGGTCACACGTGGGAACAATATCGCTGTTCTGGTGATGTTCCATCCATCGGTGTTCACAATCAATACAAAAATGAGCTAGTCAATGATACAGCGCAACTTCAGTGGAGTAGCCCACTAAATCGACTCGTGAGTGAGTGGTGACTCCAGGGACCAGCGTTGGCCACCATCACCAGGCAGTTGAACCAATCAACTTCAGTTTCAAGACCCGAGGTGGGGCCCTGTCTTAGACCTGACTCCTCCGCGTCCTCCTCCGCTTTGGAAGGGCAGTAGGCAGACTTAGATCACGCTCTTTCAGTCGGAACATGGCTGATATAGTTCCGAGACAACGTGGGTACCATTAATAGCTTAATTGCTTTCTCTAAGAGGTGACCTCAAAGAGCTGGGGACTTTGAAACGTAGGACTCCCTGTGCCACCGAGCCTCTAAGTGTGCCGGGAGTCTATGGTCCGGATCGCCCTTGTCCCAGAGGTCTTCCGCTTATCTTTTCAACAAAGCTTTTCGCTTCACCCTATTATTTTGGCCGATCCTAAGATTTGATCTTAGCCAATCTTGCAATATCATCTTAGCCAATTAGTTTTGAGATTTCATCTTAGCCAATATTAAGATCTCTTCAGCCTTATTGTCAAACTCAATTCGGTGCAAGTAGGTGGCCGCTGCAAGGTCAATCACAATGAACTAGAATTCACAGATTGCAGTTATCTCAATTTGAGATATTGTTGGGAACCTGAGCTGCCAGGATTCTGGACACGTTCTACTGTCTTGGTGGCATACTGGGGTTCCTGTTCTGTTGCTCTGACAGTTATTGCATTCATGATATACCCAATACTAGATTTATTGTACTAATGAAACCCAGGTCTATAGTTTTGCATTTCCCTTCTATCCCAATACTCCCAGAACATGTGAGATCCTTTCTAAAATAACCCATTCGTATTTTCTTGCCTGACCTCCTTGAAGCCATATCATCGATCTATCTTTCGCTTCAAAGACGTGTGGTCTGCCTCTTCTGTTTGTGTTCGTCTGGCTATGGGTGATTCTCACCCTGTAATAATTAGGAGGGAGACATGGCCTGGCTGGTATGTCACTGACGTGAAAGTGCCTTGCCTGGCTCGCTGCGAAGTCTGATCGTCACCCCTTTCGATTTGGCCTCTTCTTCTCTTTCCTGTCTAGCCAACGATCTCTTGAGAGCCGCTCTCTCTCGTCTCTCTTTGATGGCCTTTACTCTCTGGGCCTTCTGTTCCTCCCTTCTTGTCTTTCGCTGGTGCTCTTGGATTGCCATGTCGACCTTGGCGGCCAATCTATCGGCGACGCCTGGGCACGTACAGGCAAGCGGCATGGCAGTGATGGTTGCAGTGGGGTGGCCCTTTCGGGTTTCCGATAGCATGTCCGATACGGCTGGGGACCAGCTCTTAATGCGCTCGTGCAAGCGACTCTGGTTAAGCAGCTTCTTGAGAAAAGGGTTGTTCCAAGGCCGATGGATGACTGGCATCCCGACAGGGACCCATGTGTTGCAAGAGTTGTGTCTTTTGAACCCATTCATCTCATCCTGCATGACCATGAAGATGTCGGGAAACTTCTCTGCATACTGTAGGCGAACAAGAAGGTTCGGCATGATGATTGTAGTGGTAAGCCCGGACTGGGTGACGTCAAGATGGAAAGAGAATTTCTCAAAGGGAATCTGCCCAACTTGTATCGACTACTCCAGAAGGGCAAATGCAAGACATCGGTTCTGGGATTGAAGTATCCGTAAGGCTGGGCATCGGAAGGCTCCAATGGATTCGTGGAGATGGTGTAACGTTTGAGCCGAAGCTGGGCTTGGTTTCGTGATTCTCCGCTGACCATGAGAGCAATTGGGAGCGGAGGTGCCTTGATTCGAAGCCATTTGTCGTTCCGCCTGCGGGAAGGCTTGAGACAATAGACCTGAGGGTCTGGGAGGGTCATATCCCATACCATCCGTCTCAGCTCAGGCGGCATGTTCTTGAAGCAGGTGAAGGTTGGCTGAGGCGTGGGAGGAGGAAGTGGAAGTGGAGTGAATGCCTGGAACATGGTCGCTTCTTGCAGCCGCGTAGATGGGGGCATTTTCTATGGTTGAAGCTAGAAATGAGGGGAAGGTTTAGATGAATTGTTGTTCAATTGAAGCTGTTACTTGCATCCAAGTACAGTTCTGGAAACGTTGGAGAGAGTAGGGAAGAAAACGGCAGAGGTATACTAATGGGCTTCAACAACAAGTTTTATTATCCGACTTAGGATATATCATATATCATAACCACTCCTCAAGCCCATGGTGAATGGTAGTAAAGGAATCATGCTTAGGCTGGGCCTGCATCTATCGACAAAGAAAGAGAGTATTGTCTATCATGGCTGCAGCAGACATCACAAAGAACCACCAGATCTTGAAACCCCGTTCATCCGCCTCTGCGCATGTACTCACACACCTGAAGGAGGCCATTGGCCAGTTGAAAGCTTGGCAAAGAAAAGCTTAGGCTTCTAGAAGTCTGCATCATGACATTGAAGAACAAGGCAGGGGACAGTGTGGAGTAGTTCAAGCCACTTACATGGTCCGAACATGACGCTAGCAGTTGCTGGAGATGAGAAGACCAAACGCTAAAGAGACACAAGAAATTAAAGTAACTTCGCTTGACTGAGATATAATCAGCGCCCTCCGAAAGAACTTGTTCACTTTGTGTTTAGGTTGCATGAAGTTGGTGAGTTGGTGCATTTGATCTTCGGCAGCCCGTCTTCCAAACGTACCTGGAACCATGAGACCCTCATGAATAAACGCAAAACATGTGACTTACTATCGGATTCTATGTTGTGATATGGCATCTGGTCTGCAAAAGTGTCTGATGTCTTTGAGGACTAAGCGGATGGTCCCCTGACGTGGCTACAATTTAGGTACTATGGCCCCTGCAATGGCTTTTGTGGCTGGGCCTGAAGCTGGCATTTACAGTTCTACTGTACCAGCTTTTGCTAAAAGTAGATGACACTAGCCAATTGAGGTGCAGGGCAGTCAAGTTGTGCATCGCAACTGGGCATGCTTGAGCTGGCACAATGTCATCGCAAGAGCAGCACCAGGGTATATCAGGGCAAGCCTCTCCTCACTGTGTTACTTCAGCGCCGGTGCTTTCAGCAGTGGCGCAGAAGAATTGTATGAGGATTTAGATGCCGTCGTCAATGCTCACAATCGCGTAGCTGGAGTGAAGAGTGAGTCCCAGTCCTTTAGACTACCATAGATTGAGGTGATACATAGAAATTTAGTTAGAGCGAGCGACGACCCATCAGCACCAAAAAGCAAAGAGGACGTCTGGTCGCGACTCAGCCTTGCGCGTCTGTAACGTAAGTCCTTCCAAGAGATGGCACAAATAGACATAATACTTACTTTCCGGGAATTTACGGTAAGGAAGTCTTGACGTTGCAATGATTCATATTCTGAGCAGCCCATTTGTTTTCTGCCGCCTCCAAAAATCACGCCTTTCGAACGCCAATCTTGCCATGACTGTTATTATTTGGCAGATGACCCGAATTGTTACAAAGTAAATGCGCCCCTCTAGATTGTCTGAGTGACGATCTTGCCGTGACATTTTATCTTCAAGATACGAAACGTATTTATGGTACTCAATCTAAGACGCATCTTGAGATCCAGGTTGAGCTGTAACAAGTCGGAATGCCTGTCGTCGTCGAACATATTACGCTCCGCTTTAGTAGGGGAATTCTCTTTTTCGGTCAAGAGAGACAATTAATTTGTGAGCTTACGATTGAAGGATAGACCGAATTCAGGCCTGTCGTTCATTACATGGCGATGTTTTCGCTTTTTCTGTTCTCACTGCGCAACCCGGCACGATTGAGATGGAGCAAGATGCCCATCTTAAGATCATGGCGCGCGGGTCACATCACCCGTAGAGGGCAAACAACCAGCACCAGCGAGCAAGCGCGGACGCGAAGAGAGTGACGACGAAGAGGAAATTGTGCCGAAGGGGAACAAAACTTGGTTTAGAGGGTTATCTGGTCCTGAACACTGTTTTGTGAGTCAAGATGATCCGTGTGTACGCAGGTTGGTTGCATCTTCAGACAGTTCCTAACACGGCCCAGGTCTTCAGATGGATCTTAAGATGCCCAGCTTCAGTAATTTGGCCAACGACCCGAATGCTTTAGGCGAAGACCACTGTAAGCCCCAGTGAAAGAACACCAGCGCAAGTCACTTTGATGAATCTGTAGCGCAAGCGCGCTTTACAAAGGAACCACAGCAGGATAGTCAAGAATTGGCATAGAGAGATTCAGAATGAGGACTTTGACGATAACGTATTCGACGGCGGCGCCAAACACCAAGAGCTACCAGCAAATATCTGAGGTACACCTTCATTGGTCTGCGCCAAGGTGGTGACATGTCGTGGATTTAAATGCGTGGTTGGGAGAAGCATCTGCGTACCAACCAGTACCTTTGACAGCCAACATGACAGAGCTGGTCTGCTATAAAGCCACTCCGGACCGGGCCCGAACACGAAGTAGATGCAGATACAGGCCCCCATGCAGATTGTGAAGATTTCTCTGCTCAACGGCCAAGGTAGAGGTACTGGTCCAGTGCTTCAACTGCTGCCAGAGGCTCTCCACTGTGGCTGGTTTCGCACGTTACACAGCAGTAACTTGGCACACGGGCCACCGAAATTTGGGGAGTCTGGGACTGCCCACTTCTAGCTGACATTCCATTTCCTGCTCGCCTCCCCGTTTTACAATGGCTGAACCCATGCGATGTTAGTTGGTGTTTTTAGTGAATTGACTTTGGATTTCTCAAGCTTCAACGTCCAAGATAAGGTTCGGGCCGTAGATCTCACTACTCATCAGTCTGGTCTGGTCTGGCACCGATCTGATCCATCTTAAGATGGAGTCAGTGGGGCAATCCGTCAATCTGGCCAAGCTTACTCCGTACCTTCACTTGGATTCTGTGGTTGGGTTATTTATCAAGGTTCATCCCTTGTGTCAAGTCTCGTACTGGTTGTCCATTACCAAATGCTCTGCCCTGTCTGCTATGATGGCTGTCTTATGTGCGATGCCGCGGGTCAAGCTGTGATTGTCGTCGGAGAAAGGTCTTGGAGAATTGAGCGCAAAATGAAGCCCCTTGAAGTTGACGATGCGCGTGTCGCGTACCGACAATGCCTCCTATTCTGATGCTGCCATATTTCATCAGACTTATCCGCATATTTCCTTGGCTATCAACCAGTTATTCTCTATCCCTCCAGCTCTCGGATTTGCCTAGGTCTGATATACGATTCTCGCCTCACGCACTACGACCAATTGCCCTCTGGTCATCACGCCGGAGGTAGCCCCCAATGACCCTTCGTAGGTCCATGGACAGAGGCGCATCAGACTATTCCGCAGGCCTGTGACCAGTCGCCCTGAGGACTAGGCCCATACTTTTCCACTGCCCATGATTGATGGATTCTTTCACATCGGGCAGATTTATGCCCCGCGTACCGTCAAGTCTTAACAGGTCTTGAACGGGTGAGACAGGGGCATGGATACATACCAACAAGCCATAGGAGTATGACCATTACTGTGGATAAAAGAGTAGTCGATGGGATAAATATATAACACTCGTATCGGAAACTTATTTGCGACTGGTAGCACTCATCTTTCGAGTCGAGGCAAAGTGAGCGTATCATGGCGCGGTTTCGCAATCCGGTTCTCTCAACGTGGGGAGAAGGGGAAAGGAATCAGACAGTCAGATTCTCCGACAGTGTTGCGCATCGGTTGATCATGATATCGACTGGACACGGTGTCGGAGTGTCAAGGGCATCTAGTAATTCAGAATGATGCCTCCCTCTCCATTAAGAAGGCGCCGTTTCGAGGCAACCGCAATTGGAGACATGTCCTGAGACCAAGGCAAGCTTCTTAAGCGTCGATCTTCCACCTGCGGCAGCTGGGGGCGTTTGGTCGTGACGCGTCGACGTAATCGATCGTGCTGTGTAAAGCTCGCTGGTCGGCATTCATTAAAAGCGTAAGGGGCCTTCTTGCTCGGGCACAGACGGCGTCGAGAGGTTGCGCCAGTATTCGAAAACGTCGTGAAGTTTGAGCTGATACGCAAAATGAGATGACGTGGGGTGAATATTGGCGGAATAAGTATGCAAATAGATGTGAGCGTTAAGGAAATAGAAGGATGTGAGAGAGATGACAGTAATAAATGAAGGAGCGCGAAATGAGATGAACAGTGAAATAATGAAGTAAGTACCTCGACATCCATTGCCGCGAGAGGTTGAGTTCGCTAGTGACAGTGGAGAGTAAGGTGCAGTGCCCTGCAGAGCAGGCATGCCCTGAGCATCACTAAATTTACAGTGGGTTTCCATAAGTAGGTACGTTCTGACGTAATTGAACCCCTCCTCTCGCCCAATTCCTCCAGGGCTGCCTGCATCAATCACCACACGGCATCTCTCCATCAAGGACATTGTCCCTCGTGCTTGCACTACCTTCATACAAGGCTGAGATACTGCCATCTTGCTGATAAGTGTTTCATCTCATCATACTTCTTTTGTTTCAGCATCATCGCGTGAGCTACCGTATGTCAGCTAATCTCCGTTGCGTCGGCAGCTCACCCACTGCAAACAACATCGAACAGCTTTCACCTTCTCAGCGTGTTCCTGGAAAGCACAATGTCGGGGACCTGCATTAGCACCACTGAAGCAATTTGCTGGAGAAGCTGCGGAAAGAGAAGGTGAAATGTTTAATACTCTCTGTTTCTCGCTCGCTCCCTCGGTTTCTTTGCCCTTTCAACTTCATCGCTTTGCTGTATCATTCCACCGGCGCCATCATTTGATACCACCAACTCTCTGCTTATCATCTTGCTTCGCACCCACTGTCTCCCGCCATGGACGCTGGGAAACGCTCGCGTCAAGCGGACGTCGAGGAAGACGACGATACAGATTCAGACGTCCCTCTGAGGGAAACGCAAGCGAAACGTCTCAAACGTTTCCGCGAACCAAATCCAGCTCGCGCCATTTCGCCTCCACCACCTCAGCCTTCGCAGCCAGCACCGTCAGCTCAAGCCCAGCCCGAAACTCAGCCCAGCATTACCGCGATACGACCCGAGCGATCTCAATGTCACGTTCAACCACCCAAACCCAGACCCCGAGCCCAGCCCCCTCGGTTCGAACTCAACTCCCAGCGACAGCAGCGATAAACAGTGCAAGGCAAGCATCTCGGAGCTCCAATGCAGTCTCGGAACCCTTTCGACCTGCAGCTACTCGTACTGCAAACACACTGCCCATCGACGGAAATGACTCAAATCCTCGTCAGTCACGCTGGCCACCACTGCCTGACAACAACAACATACCCCACGCCTTTTTATTCTACGCTGAAGAGATTCGCATTGTTGTGAACATGCTTTGCGGCACACGCATTGATCGCGAACCATTCTTTGACCTCATCCGACACAAACACACCGATCCATCCGCAAGGCCCGCCTGGACTATCCCAGAGATATCAGAGCAGAAAGAGATCGGGTTTCTCTGCGGTAAGTCCCCAGCTCACCATCGTAGCCATGTCTAACCTATCCCTGCAGCATTCCCGGACCAGCATCACTCGATACCTATGTGTGAGCACAGCCACGCCTGCGAGGCTCTCTTCGTTACCCATCGCATCAAGTTCAGGAGCAGCTTTCGGGTCGATGCGACGTTCTATTGTGTTACAAACGATGGCTATCCAGGTCGGCACTCGATGCTCTCTCTATGTCGGCATAAGTATAGAGATTCGGAGTACGTTCAAAGAACAGAGCAGGCCTTACTCCTGCAGGCACACAATATTGTCCGTGACTTTTGCTGGCAGCTTGCAGCATGGGTGTTTAAAGATGCTTTCTATCGTAGGACGGATATGATGGACAAACAGGCCTTGTTTCGGCTTTTTGAGGATGCGGTGGCGCGTTGAAAGGGGTATAATCTGAAGAGGTGCAGAGATTGTGTTGCGCAAGCTGACACTGATTGAGGGAAGACTGAGATGCAGGCATCGGAATCGGAATTTCAGGTGGTTGTTACTCATCGGCCCGGGCCTTGAGCACGAACCACGGCTGGCCCGATGTCCATCGTGCTGGAGTGCTTTGGTCTTTGGTGTATGGTCTGATGATGGTAATGAGGCATGGTAGCGATTTGAAGATGGACATCTGTGTAAGAAAGGAAAGTTGATTTAGTATCAGGGGTTTGATTAGAAGAGAAGAAGGAGAAACCAACAACATCCCTCCTCCGCTCTGGTTCACAGAAAGAGGCTGGTTGCTGATGGGTGTGAGAAGTATGTCTCAGTTTGACAATTGCTCTCATCGGCAAAATTTGAAGGCTTCTAAAGCATTGATCCTCGATGAGAGCTGGCAGTTGAATTGTGAGACGAAGTTTGAGCTAGTCTTGATCCTTCTGTAACTTGATCACTTCAGACGCCGGGGTGTTCAACTGGCGCAAAGTATTTGAGCGACCAGACTTCGTTACGTTATCAATACCGATTCTCAGTTGAAGAAGAGCTGTGGTCATCGGAATACAAATGGGATAACAATAACAAGTGAGTTTACCCAATGCCAAGTACATCAACAGAGCGCTCTGATCTGAAAAGAAAAACTATCTACGCGAATTCTACATTTTTCCTTGCTCTCAACTTCAACCCAAACCCAACGGCAGCTTTGAAAGGGCCTATCCACAAGACCACGCCGACCACCCTTCACCAAGTTAGCTACTGTTTTGTTGCAATAGCATGTCAACGTACCTGGTTCTGTTGTTTCGCTTGGCACTCACGGCGAAGCGTCCGGGTCCAGGGACGGTTTTACAGAAGTTGATAATGATTCTCTTGGTTCCAAGGGTTTTGATGCGTTGAGATAAGATAAGACAGTTGCCTTCTTGTCCAGTTCGACTGCATGATTTTAGGACAGGCATTTGAGAATTCTGGCTGACCTACGAGGTTCGATCTCTGGGAATGTCAGAGATCAATTATCAGATCTTCCGTCTCCTTTCTTGATGCTGAAGTATCACATCATATGGATTTTGTTTCTTTTGCCGATGATATTTTCGATGTGTTTATGTTTCAACACGAGCTTTTTGCATTCAATGCCGTCGACGAAGACCTTGAATACGATGACATTTGTACCATCAGGGAAAGGTGAAGAAAGGAAAGAGGCTACATATCATCTAGAAGCTGTTCCCGCTATGACACTCGATGAAGCAATGAGTTACCGCTACCTCATCGTCAAGTCGTTGTGATCAAGGGGGTACTCCTTAGCTGGTCGGTCAGCCCAGATACTGAAACAGAGGCCAGGGATTATGAAGAGGATGGTAATTTCTGATATTAGCTGGGTACAAAGTGTTGTATGGCTGGGAGTCAAAGTGGCTGTGATGTGTCCTGGGGATAATGACAGCGAGAGGCCTTGGGAAGCGCGGTGTATGTTCTAGAATCATGGAAAGAGAATTGGAAGACGTTCTCAGATACGTTTGGGATAGAGACTCTTTAAATTAGATAACTTCTGCCTTGCGGCTTTATCAAACGGCATTGAATAAATCCATAATGCCAGCAGGGGGCAACCGTGGTTCACACAACATGGGAGTCTAAAAGGTCTCGTCAAGTTAAATGCACACGCCATTGTGCCCGCAACTAGCTGTAGTTATCCGTCAACCAAGCGTGCATGGTTGAAGACAGCCTGAAGCATTAGAAAACGGTCCAGACAATGTCTTTTCATGGCGTCTGTATGAACTCCTCTTAGGAAGTGACAGCAAAAGTCCCCAACGAAGAGAATTGTCCCCTATCCAGCTGTCGGAAAGAAGTTTGCTTTGACCATGGTGTACATCAATCTTCCGTGATATCGTTGAAAGAGCCGCAGGAGCTCATCCAATAGGCAACTCTCCTCACAATGCTTGTCTAGGTCTGAGCCCCTTATCAGCCATCCGTGCGTCCCACTCCCCCATACCGTGACCAAGACCGACGATCGGTATTATGTTATCTCAAGTGAAGATACAATGCCCTATGCATTCACAGTAACAATCGGGCATGGAACAGCAGACGGCCCCCGCGTGTAAACAGTGAGTAAGCGTTGGTCGCAACCTTTCCGGCGATGGGAAAAGACAAACCAACCTCCATATTGAAATACGGTTAGGGAGCCAAAACGAAGAGTGTGACAAAGCACAGATGGTGTATCTGAACAGACCGGTGAAGCCGTATCGCGTAATAAAAAGAGATATTCGCTATTAGGACAGGCAAAAACATACAATAGCGGGGATTTACTAGTTATTACTAACCTAACTACTAATCCGCTAGTTAGTAGCTTAACTATAGGAAAGTAAATAAGGTATCTTTTATTTTTAAGCTAGGTCTTAGTAAGAAATTAGGAAAATTACTAATATTATACTAGTTTAATATATATATATAATAATATAATTTTAATAACTTTAAGAATTAGCTTAATAAGTATTACTCCTTACTATTTAAATAAAAAACTATTATTAACCTTACTAACTATTAAGAACTATTAGTAATTATTATTATAAAGGATATATTATAATAAAGTATTTTATTACCTTTACTTATATACCTATTTATATTAATTAGTTTTTATTTTAAATAGTAACTAAAAGCCTTAATATTAGTACTAACTTACTAAATTTAAATAATAAAATTTAAGTATAATTAAATTTAATAATTAATTAGTCTATATATAGGCTTTTAAATTTTATTTTTAGCTTATTACTTATCTTACTTTATTTATTAACTTAAATAGCTTATATACTTAAAGTTCTCTATATATATAGATTAATAAGTTAATTACTTTTAACTATTAACTATTTAACTATTTACTTAGTAATATATAGCCTATATAACTTTATAAGTATTAATAGTACTATAAAGGAGCTATATATAACTATTCCCTTTAATTCCCTACCTAAACTAAAGCCTATTTTATAGTTAACCTCTTAAAAGACCTAGTTAAAAAGATAAGTTAAGGGATACCTGTAATACTATTAATTATATATATAAAAAGAAATACTTAATAATATTATAGTTAATTATATAAGTAATAAGTAAAAGTATTAATAAAACTATTAAAGTAATAGCTTAGTTAATATACTAATAATTATATTAAACCTTTATAATTTAGTCTATATAGTACTTTTTTTTAATATTATGTTATAAATTTAATAACTAATTAATTACTTTTTCTATATATAAATATATAGTATTTTACTATAACTTATACTAAGACTATACTAATTATAAGTAACTAGATATATTAACCTTTTATATATTTACTATATAGAAGCCTAAAGACTGGCTTAATACTTTAAGTAATAGTATTAATATAAAGTTATATTAAAAATATAGCTAGGTATTTAACTATATATAGTATAATAAGGCCTTTTTATATAATAGTTTATATTAAGGTTAATAGTATAAAAAAATAAAAAGTAAATAAATAGCTAAACTTTTAATTTCTTTTTATAGTTTTATTAATTCTTTTTTTAATCTTTTTAATTCCCTTTTTTAACTTTATTAACCCCTTTTATTAATCTTATTAATCTTATTAATCTTTTTATTAATTATCTTATCTTATCCCTTAACTTTATTAATAATTAAAATAGTAAATACTAAAGGTAGTAATAGTAAATATAATAGCTATAATAGTATTACTAAAAAGGCATCCTTTAATTAATAAAGTAATACTATAGTAATCCCTTTAAGTAAGTTAGTAAAAAGTAAAAGAAAATATAAAAAAGCTTAAAAAGAGGTAATAGTAAAAGCTTAAAAAAGGTAGTAATAAAGTTATTTAGTAATATAGTAAAAAGTAAAGAAAAATATAAAAAAAGCTTAGCAAAAGAAAGTAAATAAAGTAAAGTAATATAAAATAAATTTATAATTTAAACTTTATATTAAAAAGTCTAAGTACTAGTTATTTTAAATATATTCCTTAGTTCCTTCTTATAGCCTTTAAACTTATTTACCTTTTTACTAATTTTTTAAAAAGTCTTTATATTAAAACTTTAATAGCTTTTTATTAATATTACTATATTTTTATTTTATACTAAATTAAAAATAAATTTAATTTTATATAAGCTAGTATATAGTATTTACTAACTTTATATAATATTAAAACTAAAATATTTTTAAGTTTTAAGTTTTTTATATAACTTTTAAAAAAAAGGTACTAAAATCTGCCTTTTCTTTTCTTTAAATATATATATAAACTATTACTAAACCTTATTAAATTCCTTAAAATACTTAACTTTTACTACCTTATTAATCTTATAATTAGTTACTTAGTAAGGTATAGCTAGTATTTCTATAGGTAATACTAAGATTTATTTTAAGTTTAGTAAATAAGTATAACAGCTGCTCGGGGATAAGGCTAAGAGCCTGACACGTGACCCCGCGACCCTCCCGACTCTATTAGGAAAATCCCTTACATTAGATTCTTACCTCCTTAAGCTTTAGTTAATATAATACTATTATACCTACCTAGCCTTTATTACTAAAATACTATAATAATTCTAAAGCTTCTACCCTAGGCTACCTAGTTATAATAATTAACCTATAATAAATTACTGCTTTTAATACTAAACTAGATAAACTAATACTAGAACCCTAAGGTATTACTAGTAACTTTACCTAAATAACTAAAGGAAAGTTATTTTAAACTATAATATATACTATAACTTAAAACCCTATTAGTACTACCTATATTATTACCTTAGAAAAAGGATTAAGTAACTTAAAGCAAAACTTACCTTTTAGTAATAAAAAAAGAACTAGAGTAACTTATCTAAAAAAGTTAACCCTAAACCTTCCTTAATAACTAAAGGAAAAATAACCTAAACCCTTAAGAGAATATATTAAGTATTAAAAGCTTAAACTATAACTAGAATAATACCTTATTAAGTTACTATTAAACCTAAACTAGCTTATTTTCCTCCTTTTTAGGAGGTAAGGTTAAGGTAAAAAATATTATTACTTTTAAATACCTAACTACCTTTTAGAAATAAGATAAATAGCTTAATAATATAGACTAAAGCTTTAAAGGAGTATAAAAGCAATACTATACTAATAAAAGTAAGATTCTCTTTACTTATAATAATATAACCTTAAACGCTAAATTAATATAATCTAGCTATCTAAATAAATAACCTAAGAAAAAGAAAAGACCCTAAAGAGGAATTAAAAAGCTTTTAAGGAATAGTCCCTAATCCTTATAGAAAATAAAGGGAATTACCAGATCCTTATTATAGTATAACTTAAGTATACTTACTAATAACCTAGCTAATCTTCTTAAGACTTTTATAAATACCTTATATTTATTAAGGATTACCTTTTATATAAGTTAAAGCTAGTAGCCTATATTTATTAGTACTATATAAAACTACTACCTATACTTAAGGATATTATAGCATTTTAAAAAGAAGTTAGACTCTTTAAAATATAAAAAGAATTAGTCTAACTAGCATAATAACTATAAAACGTATTAAATAGAAAGAATAAATACATTATAATTACACCTAATACCCTATAGGTTAAGAAAAACTATACTAACCTTAAGAATAAATAAGAATATTCCTTTATTAATACCCTTAAGAAAGTAACCTAAATTAAACCCCTATTTAAATCCTAAAGAATAAAAATAAAGATAAGAACAGAGACCTAAGCTTAGTAAAATATTATAATTACTATAAGACTAAGCATTATTTCTAAAACTGCCCTATACTAAAGAAAACTAACCAAGTAAGGAGATTAAAAAACTAAACCTAACTAAAAATATAGGTCAATTCCTGGTTAATACCCTTATAATAGATATAAGATATAACCTAGATATACCTTAAACTAGGTTTAAGAGAAGGATCTTAACTATAATTAAGGTCTAAGGTTATAAGAGTATACTAGCCTAGGCTTATATTAATTACAGTATAGAAATAAATACTATTAGTAAAACCTTTATAAGATCCTAGGGATTCTAGTAATTAAAGGATACTAATATTCCCCTTTAAGGAGCTAATAATAACTAACTTAAGATAATAGGATATTAAGAAGTACCCTTAATTATAACTAATTATTAAAGATAGATATATAAAACTACCTAGAGTTTAATAGGTATTAATAAAAAAACTAAGAAAAACTAATACTTTTTTTTATTATTACTTTAAAAGACCTTTAGATTATAATTAACTTTAAGATAAGGAAATAGTAGTTTAAGGGTTACTATAAAGGACTTAAACTCCTAAAACCCTAGTAATTCCTTAAAAAGACCTATAACTAAGCTAAGATCTTTATTATTACTATTATTAATAAGCCTTACTTACTCCTTAATAAAGAACTCTAAAAACAGAACTAACTTAAGGTTATTTTTTCTAAACTTAAGGCTTATATTAAGGTCTTTAGCTATAATAAAGTAATTAAAATACCTAACTTTAAGAGAACTAACTATATAATTAACTTTAAAAAAGGAAAAAGCTGCCTTATAGTCCAATTTACCTCTTATCCTAGGCAGAACTAAAGGAACTTTATAAGTATATCTAGGAAAACCTAAAAACCAGCTAAATCCATTCTTCTAAAAGCCTAGCCAGGTTACCTATCCTTTTTATCCCTAAAAAGGATAAAGGCCTATGTCTTTATATAGATTACTAAGGGTTAAATACTATTATAATTAAGAACTACTACCCTTTACCCCTAATATTAAAGATTATAGATAGAATTTAAGGAGTAAAGTACTTCTTTAAAATTAATATTAAGAATATATATTACTAGATTTATATCTATAAAAGGAATAAGTAAAAACTGCCTTTTAAACCTATTATAGCTATTTTAAATATATAGTAATGCTATTTAGACTAGCTAATATACTTACTACGTTTTAGCACTATATTTACTAGGCCCTTTAAAGTCTTATAAATATAATTTATATAGTTTATTTAAATAATATCCTAGTTTTCTTAAAGATAAGGGAAGAATATACTTAATACTTATATTAAATCCTTAAGAGGATAAAAGCAGCAGAATTATATATAAAACCCTTTAAATATACCTTTTACTAAGACTAAGTTAAGTTTCTAGGATTTATCTTAATTACTAAGGGTATTAAGATAAACCTAGAGAGGATTTAAACTATTACTAAGTAACCTAAACCTACTACCTATAGAAAAGTATAAGTCTTTCTAAGGTTCTATAACTTCTATAGATAGTTTATTTATAGTTACTTAAAGGTTATAGTACCCCTTATAGCTCTTTTAAAAGGAAGCTAGAATAGAAAAAAGCCAGGGAGTATAAAGTTAAATAACTAGAAAAGGTAAGTAGTTTAAGCCTTTATTACTAAGTTTAAAAAGGCCCTAGTCCTAAGATATTTTAATCTTAAGAGATATATTTATATTAAAATAGATATATTAGATTATACTATAGCTAGTATCCTTTCCTAACTAGATAATAAAGGAAAATACTACCTTATTATATTTTAGTCCTAAAAGTTTAATAACCCTAAAAGATAATATAGTACTCCTAATTAGGAAATAATAGCTATTATAGAGTTATTTAAGTATTAGTAATATTACCTTAAAGGTACCTTAAAATAGGTAAAAGTCCTAAGTAACTACTAAAACCTTTAGTTATTTATAAAGAATATAAAGTTAAATAGGAAATAAGTATAATAGTGCTTATACCTAATAATTTATAACTTTATAATTAAGTATAAAAGGGATTAATAAATCCTACTAATGCCCCTTTAAGACCCCTAGGAGTTAAGGAAGAGAAATACTATAAGCTAGACTTAATTAAATCCCTAAGGGATAAGATAGTAAAAGTATAAGCTATAATAAAAGGTTAAAAGCTAAAGGAGAGGTTAAGTAAGATACTTATAAAAGGAAAGATTCTATCCTAAACCTTAGGTAAGTTAAAGGTAAATAAGATATTCTTAGGAGTTAAAGATAACCTAGCCTTATTACTAACTAATGTAAATATTATAGGCTAAAAATCTAATTTAAATATATAGTCTTAAGAAATATTAGGATTATTTATAGTAATTCCTAATAAAATAGTAACTTAATCTTTATATTAGGAAAGTTTATTAAAAGATAAGGTATTAAAGCTACTAATTAAACTAATCTAGCTTATATAGTTAAGAGATAAATTAATATCTAGCTAAAAGGATAAGATATTCTAGGCAAATTATAAAGAAGGCTTCTAAAAGTAGAAAATTAAAGATAATCTTTTTTATTTTAAGGACTAACTTTATATACTACTAGACCCTAATCTATAAAAAGAAATACTAGGGCTATACTATAATAATCCCCTAGCAGGCTATTTTAGTACTAAGAGAACCTAAAAGCTAATCTAGAGAAAGCTTTACTAAAAGGTCTAGAAACTAATATAAAATAGTATGTTTTTATATACAGAACCTGCTAAGGGGCAGTATCTAAGAGATATTAACCTTATAGATAGCTTAAAAGCCTATTAATACTATTATATCCTTTTAAAAAAGTCTCTATAGACTTTATAATAGGCCTACTACTAGTACTCTTTAAAGGCTAGCTTATAAATATAATTCTAGTAATAGTTAATAGGTTTATAAAATTTATATAATTCCTATTTATCTTTACTAAGATTACTACTTCTAAACTTACTAAGTTATTTTATAAGGAGATTAAACTATAGTTTAGAGTACCTAAAGGTATTATCTTAAATAAAGGGTCTATTTTTATAAGTACTTTTTAGTTAAAATTATACTATTACTTTAAGATTAAGTAAAGACTATTAATAGTATTCTACCTTTAAACTAATAGGTAAATAAAAAGGATAAACTAAATACTAGGTTACTACTTATAATACTTTATTAAAAATAATTAAAATATTTAGCTAAAATTCCTATAAATAGCCTAGTTTGCCTATAACTTAGGTATTAGTGCTATAATAAGGGTTACTCTAAATAAAGCTTTTATAGGTTTTAACCTGGAATTCTATATTATTACTAAGGATATTAGCTTTAAAAGAAAAGTCCTAAAAGTTTAATATAGAATAAAGAAACTGTAAGAGCTAAGAGATAAGCTTATAATATACTAGTAAAATACTATAAAAAGATAGGCAAAGTACTTTAATACTAAGCACTAAGAGATAGAATTTAAGTAAAGATAACTAGTTATACTTTTAACTAAGAACTTAAGGCTTAAAGAAAAAAAAAAAAAACTTTAAGATTTATTAAACCCTTTAGGATTACTAAGTATATTAGGCTATAAGTATACTAACTAGTTTTACTAAACTAATATATAAGGATATATAATATCTTTTATATTAGTCTCTTTAAAGTATATTAAATAAGGGATTGTAAGGAGTATAATTCCTTACTAATACTAGACCTTAAAGAAGAAAATAATTAATAAAAAGTTAAATAAATTAAGGAAAAAAAGGAGATTAATAAAAAACTATATTACCTTATAAAATAAAAAGGTTAGCTAGCAGAATATAACTAATAGGTTATTACTATATATATAAAGAATATACTTTAAATCGTTATAATATAGATTAAGTCCTAAACTAAGTTAAAGAGCAAGAGATTAAAGTTATAGGCTAAGATAACTCTATAGAAATAAGAATAACTAAGAAAAAGCATTAATTAAGTCTAAAGACATTAGCTATAAAAACGCTAAATATAAGTAAGAGTAACTGCAAGAACTATAGGCAAATCTTCTTCTATTTTAACCTAGAACCTACTAAGACTAACTAAAAAGCAATCACTATAAAGACTAATCAAGTACCTAAGCTAATTTATTATAATCCTCTGCAATACAAGTCTAAAAGTAACTAAAAGTATACTTAGTAAAGCCTTATATATCTAAGGAAAAATACCTATATTTCTTAAGGATTATAGGGTTTATACCTATAATAAGAGGTAAAATAGTTATTAATACTATTAAATAGTCTAATATTTTAGCCTTTATAGTTAAGGAAAGAGATAGTAAGTTAAGATAAGAATAGACTGTTAAATACCAGGCTTTAATTATAAGTAATATCTTTTAAGCAGTTTAAGCAAAAGACCCCTAAGTAATAGGAAAGGGTTATAAAGAAAGCAAGTAATATATAAAAGGTAATTAAAAACTAAAACCTTAAGGATTTCTAGTAACTATAGATATATCTTAATACTAGGCTATAGTATTAATAGATATTAAGATAGGATAAATACTTAGTATAAGACCCTTATAAGGGTTAATAGCTAGATTAAAGCTAAAGCTAGGGAGCTTAGTAAAAAGTCTAGAGAAATTAGCAGGGTCTTAACCTAAGCTTAAGATTACCTAGAAATAGAAAGTAAAGGTAATAACCTACTAGGCTATATACCTAATATCTATTAGCTCTAGAAATAAGGTCTAAGAGATATAAAAACAGGCCTAAACCTTAAAAGGTTTATTATTATAAGGGCAAGGGTATATATTAGTATAGATATAGCAGTAAGTTATAATAGTTTAGGTATATAAAAGGGAGGCCTTTTTTATTAAAATATATTAGTATTAGTATAAGGCAATAAGTAAGCTAACTTATATTAATAGCCTTAGTACTAAATAAAAGAAAAGCAGTGCTATAAGTAGTATATAGGGCTATAAAGAATACTATTAACTAGTAAAAGGCATAGATAAGTTCTTTATAGGTATTACTATAAAGTTAAGGCTACTTATTAGTATTAATAAATATTATAGCTAAGTATATAAAGTTATATATAAATATAATATTATCCTAGTTACCCTTAAGAAGGTTATAAGGCCTAGCTAATATTAGTAAGTAATAGAGTTATAAAAAAAGGAAGTACCTATAGGTAATAGTAGCCTTTACTAGTAATATATTTATTATACTTAAAAGCAGCTAGGTTACTATACTTATAAATAATATTAGTAAAGTAATATAAGTTACCTAACTCCTTAAGGTCTATAAAGATAGCCTTAAGACCCCTTTAAAAGTAATAAATATAAGAAAGATATACTTAGGAAAAAGGAATATAGCTAGTAGGTTTATAAGGGACTCTAGGCTTACCTAGAACTTTAATACTAACTATAGGCTTATTAAACTTATTATTAGATATAGTAATAAAGGTAAGAGGGAATTAAAATAAAGATAATAATAAAAGGATTAATTAATTAAGACTAAGAGTAAAAGGTAAAGACTAAAGGAAATATAAGCTAAAGAGGTTATATAAAATAAAAAGGAAAAAAAGAGAAAAAAGGAAAAGAAAAAAAGGAAGGAATTAAATAGGCACTATAAAGGCTTGCCTAAAAGGCTTACGGAAGCCTAAGGAATTAAAAGGCTACTATAAGTTAAAAGGTCCTTTAATTAAAGGTAATTATAAAAGATTTTTATAAGATTACTTAGAGATTATAGGTAACTATTTTAGTTATAATAAAAAAAGTAGTGTTTTTACCTTAATACTATAACTTAGAGATAGATAACTTCTATAAGCTACTATAGTAAAATAAAACCAGGATAAATTATAATAGAATTAGTAGTAATATTATCTTAGCTAAGGATATCTAAATAGGAAAAGGGAGATAATTATAATAGCTACTTAGGGATAAGGCTAAGAGCCTAATACGTAACCCCGTGACCCTCCCGACTCTATTAGGAAAATCCCTTACATTAGATTCTTACCTCCTTAAGCTTTAGTTAATATAATACTATTGTGCCTACCTAGCCTTTATCACCGAGATACCATAACAATTATATATATAGCTTATTAAAGCTAAACCATACTAAAGCCCTTTACTAAATATATACTTATATAAAATACTTTATTTATTAAGCTTTTTATTTTAGTATTTTATAAAGTCCTTTACCTTTTTTAGTTTTTTAGCTTATTTTTTTAAAAGCTTATATTTAAATACTTTCTTAATTAGTATTATATTTATTTTTATTAGTTAATATTTTATTTCTATAAATATAATACTTATATTTTTGATACTATAAGTTATTTTTTTTAAACTTTAAAAGTAAACTTACTATTATTATAAGCTATATAGTTAAAATATAAAATAAAAATAATAAGTAAAAACTTACTAAAAACTATTATATATCTTTAAAGCTTTTTATACTTTTTTTAATCTTACTAATAATAAAATTATTAAAAGCCTTTTAATAAGGTAAAGGCTTAAGGTATATTTAAAATATTAAAATAAGCTAAAATAGTAATTTACCTATTTAAGGATAAGAATAGCTATATTAAATAACTAAGAAACTTTATTTATATATTAGTATTATTAAAAGTAATTCTTATAAAGACTTATATTATTTAAATTTAGCTATTAAAGTAATTTAAGCTAATTTACTATTAAATTTATTTAAAAGTTACTTTTTAAGGACTAAAAAGGTTAATTTTTTTAATTATATTATAAAAAAGTAATTCTTTTAATAATATAACTTATTACTAAGCTACCTTAGCCCTTTTTTAAATAATATTTACTTATATATTAAAATTAGTAAATTCTTTTTTTTTAAGAAAAGCCTAAGACTATTATATTAACTTAGCTTTAATATAATTATTATATTATTACCTTTTACTAGGCTTAAAGCTAATAAAAAAATACTAGTAATACCTATTCCCTTTACTAAAAGTATAATATTTTTATATAAATATATTTTAAAGTATTAGCTAAAGAGGCTATTAAATAAAATATACTACTTAGTTTAAAAAATAAATAATATTACTATATTTATAGTATAGTATAATAAAAAGAAGCTAATATTTAATAACTTGCCTTTAGAATTAATATTATTAAGTAAATATTAAAATACTATAGCTTAGTAACTATATAAAAGGTTATGG
The DNA here is from genome assembly GCA_020615335.1 of Fusarium pilosicola. Lineage (NCBI taxonomy): Eukaryota > Fungi > Ascomycota > Sordariomycetes > Hypocreales > Nectriaceae > Fusarium > Fusarium pilosicola. The sequence continues at coordinate 38,924 of JAGQDI010000027.1, read as the reverse complement.
AACCTAATCCTATTAAGGAAAAAAAAGATTAAAGTAGCTTCCTAGCTAGATATAAACTAAATACTATAAAAAAATATTAAGCCTAGTTATATTTCTCCTTACTAACTTTTTAACTACTTTACTAAATAGCTACTAAAAAAAAAGTATTTATAATCTATAAAATATTAAAAAAAGCTAAATAGTATAATAAATATTAATAAGTATTTATAACCTAACTTATAATATAGCTAAGGTATATTAAAATAAAGTATTAATACTAATTAAAGTAATTACTTTATAACTTAGTAAAAACTAGTAGCTAAGAAAATGCCTAAATAGCTAAAAGGATAATATAAGTAAGCTTAAGAAATTAATAAATGTTTAAAAGTATTAAAAAGTAAAAAGTAATAAAGTAAATATAAAATACTTATAACTTACTTAAAGGTAATAAGTATTTTTATTTTAAGTTTATAAAAAGAATAATTATAGTATAAAACAAAGCTTAAAGAATAGTAATTTTACTAACTTAATAATAAAATAAAAAATAAAAAGTTTAATAAATATTTAGTATTTAAATAATAAAGCCTATTAACCCTTTAAAATAAAAAGGAATTATATTTATACTTATAGTAAAGGTAGCCTTTTTTTAATTTATTACTAGTTAATTTTATTAAATAATATAAAAATAATAATAAAGTTAGCTATAAAAAAAAAAAAAATAAAATATAGTTATAGCTAAGTAATACTATTTTAAAAATAATAGTATTAAAGGAAAAAAAAGTAAGTAATATACTATATGAAATAATTATAAAGGTTTAGTATAATAAAGCTTAATAGCTAAAAAATAAAAAATAAAAAAAATATCCTAGCTAGGGCAATTAAATACTATAAGCTACTATTTATTCTTTTAATAATAATTTAAAAAATAAAGTATAAAGTTAAGTAATTTAAGTAGTAAGTATATATTTATAGATAGAAATATATAAAATTTAAATACTTAAATTAAGCTTAAAGTCTAAAATACCTATAGCTTACTATATAGCTACTTAGGTAAACTAAGTATTATTAAGTAAACTGGATTTAGTAAAGCTTTAGTATAATATAGTAATTAAAATATAGTATAGTATAAAGCTTTAAGATAAGGCTATTAAAGCTTTTACTTATTAAGGTTTTAGAAAAGTAATATATAGTAGTAAATAATATCCTTAGGTATATATTAACTTTATTTTTAAACTATAAATAGCTATTATCTTTGAAGTCTTAATATTATTTTTTTATTAAATATATAATAACCTAGAAGCTAATAAAGTATTTATTACTATTATTTATATCCTTATAATATTACTTATACCTAAAGTATAGTTAAGCTTTACTTACTATTAAAGGCTTAAGTAAAATTAAAATCTTAAAGTAAAAATATATAATAAGTAAAAAGGCTATTTAAAAAAGCCTATACCTAGTACTATTACTATAAAGAAAATATCCTTATTATTATTAAAAGGCTAGATAGTTAGCTTAGGAGTTATAAATTATACCCTAGGCTTTTTTTAAAATTTACTAAGCTTTTAGTTTTAATAAATAAGATCCTTAGCCTTAATAACTTTAATATTATTATATAAAAGGCTAATACCCTAAGTATAATAGCCTAAAGAAAAAGGTCTATATCTTTATAAGTAAGTATACCTACTTCCTTTAACTTAAATTTATTAAATTTATTATTTTTATTAGGTTTTTATTTTTTAAAGTCTATAAAGTTAAGCTAAGTATTATTTAAATAAACTTTTTATTAATACTTATTACTAGTATTATTACTAATACTATTATTATCACTAAAAAAACTATAAAAGCTTTTAATATATTAGTTTAAGCTAATTTTAAAAAAGCCAAGGCTTATTATAATACTACTTAATACTAGCTTTAATAAAAATTAATTATTTATATTTAAAGAATATTTATATAAAATAATTAAGGTTAAAATTTAATATTATTTAAAAGACTAATACTATACTTTTTTTTAATATAATATAACTATATAATTAAAAATATTATAAGGCTTAGGCTATAAAATAAACTATATAATAATATATTTAGTAATTAACTTATTTTTATTATTATTTATAGTATTATAATACTTTTAATATACTTAAAAATTAACCTAGCTTTATTTTAGTATTTATTTAAGTTTATAATTTTTCTTTAAAAAGTAATATACTAAGAGCAGTTTATAAATAGTTTAAACTTTAGTTTTTAATTAAATCCTGAATACTATATAAATACTTACTAATAAGCTAGCTTTTATAAAAATGCTTTAATAATAAATTAATAATATTACTAAAAAAAAGATCTTAATTATAATATATTTTTTAAAAAGTAGCTATCTTAGTATAAGTTTATATTTCTATTATTATATAAAGCCTTTTTTTTAATATTACTTAAAATTTATTACTATAAAAAATAGTATTAAATTTATATAGCTTATAAATAAAATTAAAAAGTAGCAAGCTAGTAAAAATGTAATAGTAAATTTTAAAAGTATAAAACTTAAATTTTATATAAAAAGTTAAAATTCTATCAAGTTTAATATAAAATAAAGCAGTAAGTAATAAGTAAGTTATATAAATAAATACTTAAAGGGTATATAAACTATTATTATATTCTATTAATACTTAAGGTTTATTTCTTTATTATTAGGTAATATAAAGTTAAAGTAAGGTAAAAGTAAACCTATATAGTACTTTAGCCTTAAAAGAAAAAAACTTTTTCTTAAAGTTAAGTAAAATAGTTTTATTATTATATAAATATATTTTATTAAAGTCTTATATTAAATTTTCTTTAAACTTAGTATTATTATAGTAAAGATATACTTAGTAAAAATATTTTAAATAATAAAGGTAATTTAATAGGTTTTATCCCTTTAAAAAGTAATAATTATAAAAAGTTACTTAAAATATATTAATATATATTAAATAAACTAAATACTAACTTACTAGCCTTAGATTTAATAATTATATTAAAACAGTTTTATAATAAAAATCCTATAAAGTAATATAAATCCTTAAAAATTAAATAATTTTAATAAAGTTTATACTTCTTAGACTTAGTATAATTATAAAAGCTATAGTAAGCTTAAAAGAAATAGAAATAAGTTAAGGCTTTAATATAGTAAATATAACTTAACTTATAGATAATAAAAATAGTTACTTTTTTTATAGGCAGTAATATAGTATTTATAAAGTATATACTTATAGTTAAGTATTTATTTTAGTTTATAAAAATATAAAAAAAGTAACTATATAAAGGTTACCTTAACTTTACTAAGTAATTTTCTTAAATATATACTAAATAAGCCTATAATATATTAATTCTTATAGTATAATAATTTATTATAATATCTATAAAATAGTATTATATATAATTAGATAAGGTATTATATTATAAGTTATACCTATAGCCTTTAATAAGGCCTTTATAAAGGCTTTAAAAAGGTTATTTTAAAAAAAACCAAAGACTAGTTAGTAGTATTATAAAAAAGTAATTTTTAATTTACTGATAAAGTATTTCTAAAAGGTAAGTATTAAAATTAAAGGCTAATATAATAATACTAGCTTTTATATTACTTATAAGTTAATAAGTTTTTCAAAAGTTATAAACTATATTAAAATAATTAAATTTTAAAGTATTTTATTAATTTAAAAAATATATTATATTAATAAGTAATAGTAAATCCTATATAAATTACTAAATAGCTTTTTAAAGTAAGTACTTAAGTTAATATCCTATAAACTCTATACCTTATTACTTTTAATAGGCCCTAGCAGTATTTAACTTTACTATAACTTATACTTACTATATGTAATTATTTAAAAACAGGCTTATTATATTAAGAGTATTTTTTATTATTAACTAAGTATTAGCACTTATATATAACCTTAAAGGATTTAATTTATAAAGCTTAAAAGTAAATAATATTAATAATTAGTTTTTAATTTCAAACTTTATTAAAATTAAATTATATAAAAATAAAACTTTAAAGGTAATATAAAACCTAGTACTTATAGTAAACGTTATTTAAAAATAAAGTATTTTAATAGTATTATAAAGGCTAAAGTTAAAAATAAATATAAAAATAATATTACTAAGTAGTAATAATATATTTATATAAAGGTTATAAGTAATTAATATTATATAAAATAATCCTTACTTGAGTATATAAATATAATAACCTTTTTTAAATAGTTATTTTTCTTAAAATTATAGTAACTAGCTATATTTTTAAAAATAGAGCTTTTTATTAAGTACTAAAGTATTATTACTATTATTAGTAATATTAACACGTTATACTTTTAAGTATTTATAAAGTAAATATATAAATAAAATATACTAGTACTGATATACCTTACTAAGTATAAGTATTATCCAGGGCTTTTTTTAATTAATTTTATTAAAAATATAATAAAAGGCTAGATCTTTTATAATATACAGCCTTAATATACCAAAGGTACTTGATTAAAGTTTAAATAAAAAATAAGCCTATACTATAATGCCTCACTTAGTAAAGAACCTAGCTTACTATATATATATATATAAGTCCTTACCTAGGCTTTTATATCTAGCTACTAATATAAGCTTTATATTAAATCAAGCTTTATTATAGTTAGTATTTAGTTTACTAAATTTTAATATTAATTATATACTTATACTTTAGCTAAATAATATAAAGTATTATAATTACTTTATAAGTAAATATATAAATTAACTTACTATAAACCTAAAGAAATAATATTACTAAGTAATTATCTAAAGAAAGTAATATATATACTTCTTAGCCTTTTTACTTTTAAAGAGTTTTTAAAGTACTTTATAGTATTTTTAAATAGTATATTTATATTTAACTTTAAATAATTTCTTAATAATTATAATTAGTTAATAATAGGTTTTTTTTTAAAAAAACTAAATAAAACTTTAAAAAAATTAGTTATTATATAATAATAATTATAATAATTACTTACTTAAAAACTATTATTTAATTCTTAATTTAAAATTAACTACTTATTAAAGTAATATTACCTTAAAAGGTAAAAGATCTCTTTAAGTAAAGATATAAATATATTATTAAGATTTATAGTATTTTATTAAAACTTTTAAAAAGGTATAATAATAAGGAAATTTACTGAAAAGTACTTTTAGTATATTAATAATAACTTTCTATAGCCTAGAAATAGCTAAAGTATTTATTTATAAAAAAAATAAAAATATATAATAATAGTTTTTTATTAAGATAAAATATAAAGTACTATATATTAAGTTACCATTTTCCTTAGTTTTTAGTATAATATTAAATTAAGTAACTAAGCTAAATATTTTACTACTTATATTAATAAGTAAATAGTAATATACTAAAAATATATTTACTAAGTTTAAAATAATATAATTTTTAATAGTATTAACTTAACTTTATAATAATATTTAAATACTTACTTTATTTATTTTTTTTAATTTATAGCTTTAATATAAAGTAAAAAGAATTGAAAAGCTATATAAAAAAGATAAAAAATAGTACTTTATTTTATAATATATTAAAAGAAAAAAGAGAATTTAAATTACTATAAAATATATTAGCGTTTAAAGGTATTATTTTTAGTCTCTTAATATTTTATAAAAATATATACTATTTTATAGTTAGTATTAAGATATTAAAGAAATCTATTAAAGTAAAAAGGCTAATAAAAAAGGCAAAACCTAGTTTAGCCTTATTAAAAATACTAAAAAGCCTTTTTAGTAATCTTATATAAAACTAGAGTTAAGGACTTTTAATTCTTAATATAGTTAAATATATAAAGGGCTAATATTAGTTAATTAATACTAGTTTATAACCTCTTAAAGCCTTTATATAGCTAATACTAATAATACTTTATTTATTCCCCTTTTTAAGCTTTAAAATACTTTTATAAAATATAAAAAGTATTAAGTAAATATATTTATAAATACTAAGTCTAGGTATTACTTTTATAAAATAGTATTATTAATAGGCTTTTAAAATAAAAAAATTAAAAAAAGCTTAATATTACTAAATTAAGATTTACTATAAAAAATCCTTAATATAATTATATTTTGAATAAAGTAAGTATAATAAGAAAAACTACTAATAATTAGTATATTTAGTAAGTTATATATAGAATCCTTTCTTTTTATATTAGTTTTAATAGTAAAAATAAAAAAAGGAAAAAGCTAACTATAGTACTAATATAATTTAACTTTATATATACTTTTTTAAGCTATTAAGGTTCAATATAAATTAAAGCTATACTAGTTTAAGTATTAAAAAATTATAAAACTAATTAATATTTAATAATTTAATAATTATATTAAATAACCTAAACCCTTTAGCAAATATACTAGTTTTTAATACTATAAGTAGTATAAATTAGGCTAAGGAAAAGGCTTTTTTTATAAGTAAACTACTTACTATAACTTTGAATAAGTATTAATAACTATATATAAAATAATTAAGGCTAAAGTTTAGGAAATAAAAAGCTATATAAAATCTATTAGTAAAAAAGCTAAAGAAAATTATAGCTAAATTTAAATTATTAAAATAAAAAAGCTTAAAACTATTTTTAATAAAACCTTATTACTTTTAGTATTAAAAGATATAGATATAATACTTACTAAGCCTTATAAGATTAACCTAAAGGTACTTAAATTATATTAATATATCTTTACTTTTTATATTAATAAAATTAATATACTATAATATAAAAAACTTTAATAGCTACTAGCTAAACTACTTACTAAATTACTTATTAAGCCTTATAAAATTAATTTAAAGGTATTTAAATTATATTAATATATTTCTATACTTAATATTAATAAATATAATATACTAAACTCAAAAATAAATATAAGCTATTTATTAAAAAAGAAATAAGTAAAGTAAAAAGAGCTATAATAGTAAAATAAGTAAAAGTAAAAGTAAAAGTAATATAAGGTAATAAAGTTATTATAGTAAAAAAAGCTATAATAATATTAATAAAAACTATAGTAATAATAAAAACTATAGGTATAATAGTAAGTACTAAAACTATAATAAAAGGTATTAAAATTATAAAAAAAGTAAAATAGTAAGTATTAAAGCTATAGGTATAATAATAGGTAAAATAATAAGTATTAAAACTATAGGTATAATAAAAGGTATAAAAAAAGTATAATAAAAGATATAATAAAAGGTATAATAAAAGGTATAATAATAGCTATAGTAATAGCTATAATAATAGCTATAATAATAGCTATAATAATAACTATAATAATAGCTATAATAATAGCTATAATAGTAGCTATAGCTATAAAAGGCATTAAAATATAAAATAGTAGCTTTAAAAGTAAATAAAATAAATAGTATAAAGTAAAGTAATTTAATTATAATTAATTAACTTATATAAAATAACTATAATTTAATAAAAATAAGTAAACTTAAAAAATAATAAAATAATTAAAGTAATTAGTTTTTAATAAGTAATTTATTTTAACTAGCTACTTTATTAAAAAGTAATATTAAATTATTCTTTTTATTTTTATTACTTATTAAGTATAAGTCTAGCCCTTAATTAAAATTATAAGGCTAGTAGTACCTTGCTTAAAGAGAAAAATAATTATTTTTTAATTATATAAAGCCTTAAGTATTATAGTATATATAACTAGTATTATAAATATTTTATCTTTAGTATCAAGGTAAGTACTATACTTTTAAATATAAAGTTAAATTTTATAATAAAATCCTTACCTTATAGCGCTATATAAACTATAAAAAAATACTTTTATTTTAAATTAGCTTTAAAATCCTTTAATAAAATATAAGCTATTTATTTATCTTTAGTATAAAGAGTAAAAAATAAAGATTTATTAAGCTTTTTCTAAAACTACTAGTTACTTATATTAAAAACTTAAATAAGTAACTAAATAGTATTATACTATTATTAAAATACTATATAATATAGTAAGAAAATATTTTTTATAATTATAACTTTATTAAAAAACTAAATAAATTCCTTAAAGTTAAATATATTAAAAGGTATTATATTTTAAGGGTAAATAATCTTTTAAGATATACTTAAATTAGTTAAGAGATTATAAGAAAACTTATTTCCTTAAGGTAATTATAGTTTAGTTATAGTATTAGTAGCTAATAAAAAAGATAAGATAAAATTACTAAGTATAAATAAAATACTTTATTAATAATTTAAAAAAAGCTATTACTACTTAAATACCTTATAAATAACCTTTTTATAACTATATACAATTACTAATACCTAAATAAACTACTAATATAAATAAAAATAAAATATATAAAAAAAGAAAAAAAGTATTTATTTTTAAATAGTAAAACTATAACTCTTACTATATTTAAATTATTTTTAATAAAAGTATAGTTTTTATTTTAATAACCTTTTTAAGGACTATATATACTTTTAAGGTATTTAATTAAATAGAAGTTTTAATAAAAGCCTAAAGCTTATATAAAGCCTAAATTAGTACTAGCTTACTTAATACTAATAAGTATAAGCTAATAGCCCCTAAGATTATATTTAATACCTTTTAATTAGTACTTAAAGGTTAGTTACTATAAGTCTTTAAAAAAAGGTATTAATATTAAGCTTTTAGCTATATTTAAGTATATAACTAAAAAAAGTAAATAGCTTCTTACTAAGTATATTTACCTTTAACTTATTTATATATATTTATTTAGCTACTTCTTTATACAAGTTTAGTTTATTATAAAACCCTATACCTTACGAAATAAGTGTATAATAATTATAGTATTTTAATACTTAAAATATAATTTAACTTTTTTTTTTTTTTATTAATAGTAATAGCTTTATTAAACCTAGTAATTATATTAATTAAAGCTATATAAGTACATTAGTATAATTAAAAAAATAAGTTTTATTTTCTTATTATATTTTTTATTAATTAAGAAGTTTTTAAAATAAATATATTTATATTTATAGTATTCCCCTGTTTATACTGATAGTGCACTGATATTCTAGGCGTTACGGTTACGTGCCCTGTTATGTAGTTAATTAGCCTTTTTGCCGATTACGCTAACGGTCTTTAACTTTAGGCTCCTAAACCTACATAAAACTTAATACATTTTCCCCCGAACCCCGCAATTACCCCTCTTTTATTAATTTTACAGTACGCTATCTCCCTTATCTTTATATATTACTAATCTCCTTTAACGTAAACTGTACTACTATTAACTATACCCTGCTCTTATAGAGCTAATTATTATACATATTCTTATAAAAGGCCTTAAAGAATACTTTCTGCCTTTACTATAGCTACCTTCCTTTTAGAGCCTATTTAAAAGTCTAAAGGCTTTATATTTCTTAATTAAGGAAGTCTTTACTAATCTAAGGGTTATTAAGATACTGCTATATAAGCTAGAGGACCTTATAGTTAAAGAAGGCAAGCCTAATATAGCTATTATTATCTTTTTTTACTAAGTTAGCCTAATCTTATTAGCTAAATTATAAAGCCTATTATAATTATCCTGGCTAGCCCTTTAGAGACCTTGCTTAATTATAGGGATTATATTAAGGTTTTCTGTTAAATAGGGCTTGCCAGGGCAGGGTCTTTATAAGCTTTTTCTAAGTATCGCAATAGTGTAGCTATAATGTTATTAGCGGTTGCGATTAGAAGGTATTCGGGTTAGATAACTTACTGCATGTTAGATAATTGAAGCGTAATATTCTTTTGAAGTGGGTTACAGGAGGAAGATTTAGGCTAGCTAAAGAGCAAGGCTCCTAAGCTAGCCTATCTATAGTAAGGTTTAGGCTATAAATAAGGCTACTAACTTAATAATATTAACTTAATAAAGCTTTGCCTCCTAAGGGGTAATTAATATTTAAATTATACTAGACTTTAGAGATACTTAGATATACCTTTTAAGGCTAACTTATAAACTTAAAAAAAAAAATATTTATAGTATTATTTAATATACTAATTATTATATATAGTATCTTTTAAAACTTATAAACCTTTTTTATATTATTAGTAAATATATATAAAGTATTAAGATATTTAAAACTATAAGCTAACTAATTAGGCTTTTTTATTTTAACTAGGCTAGTTATAATTAAGGACTATTTTTACTAAGTAAAGTCTTTTTTCTATTAAGGCTATAAGCTATATAGTATTATATATATAGCTATAATTTAATATACTAAGTCTATCTTATACTAATTAAAAGCTTAAATATAAGTACTTAAATTTAATATTATAAATAAGCCTATATACTAAATTTAAAAGCTACTAGCTATTACTACTTATATATACTATTATAATATATTAACTATAGATATTATACCTAGAGTAACTATAGCTAATATTTACTATAATTAAAATATATAAAAAAAGCAGTAAACGTAAATTAATATATTTTTTAAGAAATAAACTACCCTCTTAAAGGAAGTAAAAAAGCTTTATAAAAATATAATAATATTAATATCTTTTTTATTATTTATAATAAAAAAAGTAATAAAATTCAATAATATTTAAATAAGTATTATTTACTAATAAAAATAAAAATAGTATATAAAAAATTTAAGTAATCTATATAAGGCTAACTAGTAATAATTATTAATATATTCCTTTTTATAATTTTCTAATTTTAAGATAAGTAAATTTAGTATTTTATAGTTATTTTAACTAGTTTATCTTATTTATTAAGTAAGTATTAGTACTAGGTTAATTATATATTAAAAATAGTATTTCTAGGCTAAATAGAAAATAGAGTTTAAGTATAATATAATTACTTATTTTATTTCCTATAGCCTAGATAAAGTTAATTAATATATTATATTATTTTAAGAATTAAATTACTTATTATTAAAGTTGTTAAAGCTATTAAGTCCTGTTTTAAGTCCTTAAGTTAATATAGTATAGTATTAATTTTACTATTAATTTTTTTAAGTCCTTTTCTATCTTTATAATCTATATATACTTAGTAGTAAATAAGGGTTTAGTTATTGCTAGTAAAAATAGGTAAGAAAACTATAGCTAGTTTTATATTACCTAAGCCAGGGAGGTAAAGAGGTAGTAGTTCTTTATTTAATATAGCTTTAAAATAATATAAAAAAGAAAAGATATTTATATAATAAAAGAAATTAATTTATTTAATAGCTATTTTTATATTATAAGTACTTAAAACTAATATTTATAGCTAACTAAACTATTAATTCAAATAAGTATAATATATAAGTAATAACTTATTAGCCTATTTAAAGTTCTTTTAAGGTTAGTAGTAATTTTAGTATTTAAAAAGTAAAATATTAAAGTAAGCCTTATTGTAAACTTCATAATGATACTAAATATTTTAAATAAAGATCTAGCTATACTAGCCTAATTAGTATATTTAGTAAATATAATATAAACTACTATAAAAGTAAAAATAATTAATATAGTAATTATAGGAAAAATAAAAATAGTTAACTTAGTAGTATTACTTATAAAGACCTTATTATTTATAAGTTTAATAGTTATCTTAGCTATATTTTAAAGTACTTTATAAGCTAATATAAAAAATAATATTAAAAAGCTATTTGAGTTAGTACTTACTAGTCCTATACTTATACTAATAGTTATTATAAGCTTTTTACTATTATTAGTAATTATACTAAGACTAATTACTATAAATTAAATATTACTTGATAAAAGTACTATAGTTACTAAGGATTTAATATTAGTAAATAGTACTTTACTAATTTTTAACTCTTTAAAATTAAACTTTATTTTTATTTTAGTAAGGTAAGTTTTAATTATAGTTTAATTCTTTATTTTATATAAAAAGCTTATTATAAAAGTAATAACTATAGTTAGTATTATATTTATAAATATTATAAAGGACTTTATAATTATAATAAGTATAGTTTTAGTTATAGTAGTTTTTATAAAGTAGCTTATATTCTTTATAAACTTAAATAGAATAAATAAGTTTATATTTTTACTAAAAATAATACTATAATTATAGCTAAAAGCAAGACTAATATATTATTTAAAGTATATTAGCTACTAGTACTATATAAGTACTATAAATACTTACTAAATAATATTAATATTACTATTAAGTAATTCTTTAAGAATTATAAAAGCTAAAACTTATTTACTATTATAGTTTAATTTATTATTAAAAGAAAAGTAAATTAAAAAAAAAAGTTAAAAAAATATAAAGTAGCCTTATAGTATTATTTTATTAATAACTAAATATTATTAAAGGGTTAGTAAATACTTATAAGTAAAGATAAAAAGACCTGCTTAGTAAAAAGTAATAACTTCCTTACCTTAAGAAAAAGAGCAGGCTTTATAATATATAAGGAGTAATCTATAAAAAGCACTAAAGTATTATAAATTAAAAGATTATAATTATAAAGTAAATCTTTATAATTATTTTACTTAAATAAAGTTTATTAAGGACTAAGAACTTTAAAAGGCCCTAAGGTTTAGTATTTATATATATATATATTTACTATTTTTAATTTCCTTTTTTTAATTTTAATATTTTAAGTATTATTTTTTATATCTTAATACTTATATCTATAAATAAGTACTTTTTTTAAATATTATAAAAAAGTATATTTAACTTATTTATTACATTTTATTATAATATTAATTATATCTTTTATTATAAAAACTACTTTTAATAATACCTTTTTTATAACTTTTTATAAGCTATTAATCTTACTAACTTCTTAAGCCTTACCTAATTTAACTTTAATAATAATACTATTTAATATTTTTTAAATAACCTTTAGGAGTTTACTTTTATATTAGTTACTCTAGCTACTATATAGCCTTTTACTAATTCAGGGTTAAGAATACTAAACTTAAATAGCTAAGTCTAGTTTAAAGACTTACTTATAAAAATAAAAAAATAAAAAAGTAAGTTTTTTAATAAGTAAAGGTTAAAAAGTATTAATATATTAAGCTACTTTAAAATCTATTTAATTATATTGAAAATCTTAAGTAAGTAGTATTAAATAGTAATTACTAAATTAACTAAATTAGTTCTAATATTGATTAAGTATTATTAAAGCTTTTAAGTATAATAAAGAAATTTTAAAAAACTATTAATAACTTATATAAAAGCTTTAAGATTTTTTCCTAAAAACTAGTTAACTATTTACAAGGCTAGTATATTAATAATAATACTAAGGTAAAATAAAGTATATAATTTAACCTTAGTATAAGTTATACTATACTATAAGGGTTTAAAGTATATAGTATATATATAGTAAATAAAAAAAGTATTAAAAAGTATAGGTAATTTATAAAAGTATAAAAATTAGCTAGGCTAAGCCTATTAAGACTTACTTAAAAGTAAAATTAATATTTATATTTAATTTAATAATTAGTTATATAAAACTAATAGTATTTTATAGTTATAACTATAAGTCTTTTTTAGGCTAATTTATATTATCTTTAAAGTAAAGCTTTATTATAATTTAAGGCCTATATAAATATTAAAAATCTAGTAAGCTAAGATAAAATAAGTAACTTAAGAGTTTATAAACCTTAGAATTTTCCTAAATACTAATTGTATTAATAATATAAAGTAAGAAAATTAAAATTTTAGTTTTATATATTATTAGATTTAATAATTAAAAAAGCAGTACTTATTTTAAAGTACTAAATATAGTAAAAAGATTATATAGCCTTTACTATTTTTAATAATTAACTTAATAATTAAATAAAGTTTAGACTTTAGTAATTATAGTATTTATTATATATTAAGTTACTAACTTAGCCTTTATTAGTATTTAAGGTATTTATACCTTACTTAACTATAAGGATTATTAAGAAAATATTATTAATTACTATAAGTTATTTTTAAATAATAATAATAATATTTAATATTAGTTTTACTTATCCATAGGTAATATATTTATTAACCCCAAGCTAAAGATTATTAATATTTTATAGTTCTTAGTAATTAGTATAATACTTTTACTTAAAATTAAAAAAGCCTATTTTCCCTAAAGAAGTATATATATAGAACTTTAGCTATAAATAAATAGCTAATATAAGTTTATTCTAATTCTAAATAAGTATAGTATAAACTACTAAATTTACTATACCTTAAGCTTACCCCTTAAAGCTTAAACAAAGTAAAAAGGATTATTAAAAAATATAAAATAGCTACACTTTAAGAAAAGTTAACTTAATTGCCTTTTTTATTAAGGCTTTTATCCTTTATTATTATACTATAAATAGGCAGGGAAATTAAGTATAAGTTAATTTATAATAAAGAAAAAACTAGCCTTAGTAATAACTATATTTAGTTAATAAAGTAATATAATATAACTTATTAAAATAAAAATAATAAAAAAATAAAGTATAAAAATAATATAGTATTAAAGTATAAGATAACCTTAAATAGTAATAATACTTTATAATTAGCTACTAAGGTTTTAAAATACTAGGGATTTTATATATATAAAGTATTTTTCTTATTTTAAAGAATTAATTACTTTAAAAAATTAAATTAAATAAAACTATTAGCTATTTATTATTTTAAATTTTACTTTATTAGCTATAAGTTAAAATACATATATAAATTATAGTTATATAATAATATAAAGCTTATTAATTATTATTTACTAAACTAAACTATTTAAGATTTATTTAACTATATATAAAAAGTAACTTTAAAATATTATATAGTATAGCCTTTAAGGATTATAAATATAAATTTTTATAATTTTTATAGTATATTTTACTATAGTAAGATTATATATATTAATTAAATCTCATAGGCTTACTATATAAATAAAAATAATACTAAACTAATTAATAAGTAAATTAAAATAAATTATAAATTTCTTAAGAAAAAGTATTAATTTTATATTTATTACCCCTAAAGGCTATATAGTATAGTTTAAATATTTTAATTTATTTTTATAAAGTAGCTAGCTACTAATTATAGTATAGTAAGTAGCTTTACTTTATATTTAAGCTAATTACCTTATTATTAGCTTCTAATTAAAGTACTAAAGTATTTTCTTATTACTTTATTATAAGGGCTTTAATATAAGCCTATAGTATTTATATATTAACCTAATTTAAGAAAGACTTATATAACTATTATATATAGTACTTATAAGGTAATATAAAATTAGTATAAGGTACTAATATTTAAAGTATAATTAACTATTTTAAAATTCTATATTTATAAATATAATTTTTAAAAATATAAAGTAGCTTTAATATACTAAAAGTACTATTTTAATATAACTACTATATTATTACTTTTTAGTAATATTAATAATACTATATAAAAATAAAACTTAAAAAGGTTTTAATTAAAGGAATTAAATAGGCTTATAATAAGTTATTTTAATAGTTTTATTAAAACTTAAGTATAACTTTTTCTCTATACTTTAAATAATATAAGTAATTTAGCTATAAGGATAAAAGACTTTTATTTTAATTTAAATTAAAAGCTAGTAAATTTACTTTTAGCTAGCTTTTATAATATAGTATAAATTCTTTATTACTTATAGCTTAATATATATATACTTTAAGTTAAGTACTTTTTAGTACTATAATAGTAATAGTAATTAATATAAGTAAATTACTTTATTAGTAAATAAGTAACTCTTTAAAGTTAATAAATACTTTATAAAATATATAACTTAGTTTTTAAGTATTAATTATCTAACTATTAACAACTTACTATATCTTTTTACTTTTTTTAAACTTTATATTTATTTATTTTATATTACTATAACTATTAACTTTATTTTTAATAAAATTAATATAAATATCTTTAGTATTGAAATAAAAAGTTTAATCTTTTTTAGGTTAAGAAAAGGTTATTTTTTAATAAGTTTAATACTTTTTAGAATATTAGAGTATTAACTAATATACTTAATACTTATTTTCTTTAAAGCCTTATACCTTTTAATAATAGATTTTTATAATAAATACTTAGTATTATTAATTTACTAAAGTTCTAGAAAAAATACCTACATAGTATAAAGGTTACTTATTAAAATACTTATTTTAATTCTTTATAAATTAATATATATTTACTTAATTTTTTAAATTACTATTAAAAAGAGACTTAATTATTATAATATAAATATTGCTAGTAAATATAATAAGGGTTAGTATAATAACTTTAATATACTAGTACTAATAGCTAATTACTATACTTTTAATACTTAAAGTATAATCTTTTTATATATAATAATAGTAAACTTATTAAGTTTAATTAAAAGCTTTTTAGTATTAAAAACAATTCTTTACCTATAGCTAAAGGCACCTAAATAGAAAGGCTTAGTGCCTATAAATAAGTAAAATATTATTATATTATATATTTATAAAAAGCTAAAAACTATTACTTATTTTTATAGTAATTCTTTACTTAACTTTATTAAGAAATATATAGTATTTTTTATTAAGTTTAGGTATAAAAAAATAATACCTAGTAGCTAATATATTTACCTTAGTAAGTAAATAGATATTATTAATAGCTAGGCTATAAGATTAAATTAAAAGGGTAATACTTTTATATTAACTCTTAACTGTAATTAAGTTATATATTTAAATAAAATATTTTAAAATTACAGTCTTTAATTACTATAAAAAACCCTACTTATATATACTTTATACTACCTAAGACTATAGGTTTATATTATAAAGTATATTAAAAATAAATTTAAAATTAGCTATATTTATAAAATACTAATTAATTCTAGTAATAGTCTTTTTTATACTACTAAAAAACTCTTTAGTTTTTATCTTATTAAAGTTAGCTATATTAAAAGTAATAATATTAGCTAAGTATTATAAATAATATATTAAAAACTTATACTTTACTTTAAAAAATAAAATTTAGCCTTTAAAGTACTTCTTAAATAAGCTATATATTTTTTAAATTATATTTCTAAACTTTACTTAGTAAATAGCTTTAATATTTTACTACTACTTAGTAATTTACCTATTAAATATATTAAAGTTAAATTTATATAAAAATAATTTATAGATATTTCTATAGTTTAAAAATATTAACTTAATATTATTAAAGTAATAAATAATAAGCTTAATATATATAGTATTTTTAAAAAAAAACCTTTAATTACTATACTTTTTAATTACTTTCTTAATTACTATAATATTATATATATTTCTTTATATAGTAATATTCTAGCTACTTATATAATAATAATATATATAAGTAATATACTAGCCTTTAATAAAATACTAAATATAACTTATATAAAAGTTTTTAATAAAGCTTAAGTAGCTATAAATATTATTATAATAATATTTTATAATAAGCTATATAAATTATATACCTTATAGTATTTAAATAAAGCTATATATTATACTAAATAGTTCTTTTAAAAAGGTTTTATAACTATATAATCTATTACTATAATAACCTTTATTTATACTTAACTTAATAAAAATATTATTATAGTAATTCTATAAAATAATATATATACCTACTTAAAAAGGCTATTTTTAATCCTTATAAATTTTATAATAATTTTATAGACTATTTTATTTAATAGCTCTAGTTTTATTTTAAGTAAGATTTATAATAAAAAGCCTTTAAAATACTAAAGTAAATCTTTACTTATTTATATTATAAAAACTTACTAGTAATAAGATTAATATTTAGTTTTTAAATAACTTTATATAAAAATAAAATATTTATTTTATTAGCTATAAATTCTTTATAGCCTAGAATATAAAAGTTTTAATTAAAGTTTTTATTAGTAAACCTTAGTATAAAGAATTTTAAGGCCTAAAAGCTATTAATAATATACTTAGTATTAAATATAATAAATAAAAGTATAATAATATATTTAAAGGTCTTAGATAAATAGTTTAAAGGGTTTATTTACATATAATAATATTAAGTAATAGTAGTATTTTTAGTAAAAGTATTTATAAATACTATTAAATTATTAATATTAAGTTTATTTATAGCTTTTTAAAGGTAAGATTAATAAAGTATATTAATAAGAATATTAAGGTTTTAAATATATAAAAAAAGTTAAAAGCTAATAAATATAAAAGTTAATAAGTATAAGTATAATAGCTATATTTAATTAATAAAATATAAAATTATACTAACTAACTTACTTTTAGTACTAATTAAAACTAATTTAAAAAGGTTATTATAGTATTAAATTTAAGTAAATATCTCAGTTTAGTAGTAATTTCTATAAAGCTAATAACCTCAAACTAGGTAAAGTTATTATTACCTTTAAAGTAAGGCTATTTCCTAAATTATATAGCTTATTAGAATTTAGTATAAGTACTAGTATAATTTCTAAAATAAAAGTAATAATTTAAAAGGTAAGAGGTACTATACTTAAGTAAAAACAAAGTAGTACTTATATAAAAATAAGTAAAGTAATATTTTTATAATATTTTCTAATAGCTAATATTAATAAAAAAATAAGTAAAAAACTAGCTATTTTTTAAGAAAAACTTTTATAATTATATAATAGCCTTATTACTATTTATTTTAAAATAGTAAAGGTATTTATAAAGGCTAAAGGTTTTTTTTAAGGTATAGTAAAGATACTTAAATATCTTATATAATATATAACCTATAGCTAGTTATTAATTTTAATATTTTAATTATAAAATATAAATAAGTTATATTTACTTAATATATTAGTTACTTTAATATACCTTTTCTTTTTTAAAAGAACTACTTTACTAAATTTAATAAAAAGTAAAAAGTATAAAGTAAGGAAAAGTTAAAAAACTAGCTTTAATATTAAAAGCTAGAAATAAATAGTATTAAAATATATTCTTTTTATTAACTTAGTACTTTATAAATATATACTTTTTTATAAGTAACTATAAAGATAAAAGCCTATTTAAAGAGTTATTTTTTATAATTTCCCTAGGCTTTTATAGCTTAAATTTATACTAAAGAGTATATATTTTTAGTTATAGCTATATATAGTAATTTACTTAATTTAAGTAAGGCCTTAACTAAGTACTTAAGGCTATAAAGCTTTAAGAATTACTAGTTTTAGTATTAATTAAACTTTACTTAGTACTATTAAAAAGTCTTTAAGAAATAATAAGTAACTTTCTTTATACTAAATAGCTTATATTTACTTATATATAAGTCCTAACTTTATATTAATTAATAAAAATATTAAAAGTCTTAAATATAAACTTACTTATAAAAAAGCTTTAATTATTATTAAAGTAAATATTTTTATTAATGTACTTAAAGACTAAGTAAAATTAAAAAATAATTAAAGTAGCCTTTTAGTAAGTAAACCTTATACTAAGTAAGTAATTCTTTTTAATTTTTTAAGTTTAATAAAATATTAAAATAAACTATATTATACTAAGGTTTTTTATATATAAAAGCTTAAATAAACTAAATATCTAAGTCCTTAGTTATATTTTGAGTAAATTTAATAGCTAGAAATTACTTATTTATTAATTTATATTTAATTTAAAAGTTAATTAGTATTTCTACATATACCTTTATAGCTTAAAGGTTACGAATATTAAGTATAATTTTTAATAATATTTTAAGTACTAAATAAGGCTAATAGATATAGTAAGTTACTATAAGATTTTATAAGTAAAGGCTATAAATATAACCTTATAGTTTATTATTAAAATTGAAACTATATAGTAATTAATTTAACTTAAAGTTTTAATAATTATATTTATTTTATATAAAAAATAGTAAATTACTTTAAATTAATTAAGGCTTATAATAATATCCTTTTTTTACTAGTAAATAAAAGCTTTACTAAATATATATAAGTAAGTAAGAAAAATACTATAACTAACTTTAAAAAGTATTTATTTTATAATTACTATAAGATTTTATAGTTATAAACTAATATAAAGTATAGCTTTTAGGCTTTTTTATATTACTTAAGTAAAGAAATCCTAACTTATATAACTTAGTAAGTTAAGTCTTTACTATTACTTAATTAGTATAAATACTTTATAATAAGTAGTAGCTTAAAAAACCTTATATAAAATAGCTTAATATTATATAGTTTATAAAAGTTTTAAATCTTTTTAAAAAAAGCTTTTTTTTTTATAAGCTTAAAAAAGAAATAGTAATTAGTAAGAGCTATAGTAATAAAATAAAGTATTTTTCTATTTATAAGTTATAAAATATAAGCTATACTTTTTTAAAAGTATTTTTAATAAAAGTTAATATTAAAAGGAATAGTAAGTAGTAAATTTAAGGTTAATATAAATTTTAGTAATGAAAAGTTTTTATATAATTTACTTAATATAATATATATATTAAATAAATAAATATATTTAAAAAAATAAAAATAAATATCTATATATTATTAATTTTCTTTATAACTATACTTATAATTTTAAGAAATAAGTTAAAAAAGGGAAAGAATAGTAATAAGTTTATAATTATTATTTATATATATTATAAGCCTTATTATAGTATATAAAAGTTATTAAATAAAAAATATTAAAAAGTTTTTATATTACTAATTACTTTCTTAGTACTTTATAAGTAATATATATATATTATTAACTTAGTCTTTACTAATCAAGTAAAAGGGTTTTTAAGGTTAAATAATTTTCTATTTAAAGTTATTTTTAAATTTCTTTTTAAACTTTATTACTTCTATTTCTATACTTATTTTATTATATATTTATAAAATAAAGGCTATTTTTTAATTATAATAAAGTTTTAGTCTTACCTTTTTATAAATATAATATTTTTATAAAAAGTATAATTATAAATATTAATAAGTAAAAGGCTAGTAAAATAAAATATATATTTTTATTATTATTATTAAAAATTTACTAAATTAAGTAACTTAAATATTATATTATTAGTTTTATATTTTTATATCATACTAATACTTTAAATACTAAATTTTATTTTTACTAGTTACTTATAATTAAACCTTATTTAAATACTAATAATACTATTTTATAAGGTTTTCTATTACTAGTTAAGGCAAGTATTTATTTATAGCTATACTAGTAATAAGTCCTTTACTTACTAAGAAGTATTAGTAAGTATAGGTAATTTAATACTAGTAATTATCACTTACTAATACTATTATAATTACTATTATTAATAATAATTATATACTAGTAATTATAGTACTATAGTTATTAATAAGTATTAATTATTAATAAAACTAAAATTAAACTTACTAGTAAATATATAAGTTTTACCTAAATATTACTAGTTATATTTAATTATAATCTTTTAATTTACTAATATATATTATAATTTAACTTAATAGTTTTTAATAACTAATACTTATATAAATATTACTTATTAGTATATAAATAAGTATTAAATATAATATACTAGTAAATAAGTAAGTACTGAAATTAATATAATTACTTACTAATAAATATATTTTACTTAACTTTAAATTCTTATCCTTTAGTTTTACTAATATTAAGTAATATAAAATCTTTATATTTTTTAAAGATTACTTTAGTATACTATATACTATTTCTTACTAATAACCTAAGGCTTACTATATAATTTATATTAAGCTTTAAACTTTTAAATAGTTTATTATATATCTTAAAAAACCTTTAGCCTTTTTTTAGTTCTAGCTATATTAATATAAATAGTAATTTAGTATTTATTAAAGTACTATAGGCATTACTTAACTATAAGCCTATATATACTAATAGTAAGTTAGTAAACTGCCTAGCTTTATAAATTTATAAATTAAAGCTATTTTTAAACTTAAATAGTATTTTTAAACTATTAAATAGTAAGTTACTATTTAAAAGTAACATATTATATTATATTAACTAGCTTATAATATAATTAATAAAAATTAAAATCTATAAAATTAAATAATAAAATTAAGCTAAACTTTATACTATTTTTAAATATTAAATTAAGTAAAAGCTTTAATTTAAAAATATTATTAATTTTACTTATAAAGTATAAAATTTATATTTAAATATATTTTTTAATATACTTATTTTTTTTATATACTTATACTTTTTTATAATACTTTTATAGTTTTTACTTACTATAAACTTAATATCTTTACTTATTAATAAGAATTTATAAGTACTAAAACTATTATTAGCTTTTTATAATATATTTTATTTATTAATTTTTCTAGTTTTAAAAAGCTAAAGTATTTACTTAGCTTTATAATTTACTATAACCTTTATCTTAATAATATACTTTTTATTATTTATAAACCCCTTAAATAATTATTTATATTTATCTTAACTAGCTATTTAATATACTTTTTTATTACTTATTTTTTATATTATTACTATTACTTTTAATTAAACTTCCTTTTTTTAAGCTTTCTTTTTATTCTTAACCTCTTTTAAGCCTATAGTAATAGTAACTACTTACTATAAATATTTATATACCTATATTTATATTTCCTTTAGCTTACAATTTTAAGCTTTAAGGTATAAATACCTTTATTAAAAGGCTTATTTTTTTTAATTAAATTAATAATAAAAATCTAAGCAGGCTAAAGTAGTATTATAACTTATATAGTAAAGTACTTAAAACTTTTTAAAGTTTATATATTTATAGCTAGACTATTTATACCTTTTTTTTTATTTAAAAAAATCTTAAAAGTATTAATAGTTATAACTTATATTAAAGTTAAGAGTATAAATAAATTAGTAAAAGTAAAAATAAGTTTACTAGTATTATTTAAGTTATTTATTTATAAATAAGGCTTAGTTTTAATAGTCTTTATATTATAGCCTATAAAAGCTTATAATATATTAATTATTTAAGTAATAAGTATCTTAGCTTATTTTAATTTTTAAAAAGTAATAAAAAAGACTTATAAGCCTTTAAAAGTATTAAAATATTTTATTATATATTACTTATATTTTAAGAAATTTTATAATTATTTAAGTTTATAAATAGTTTATATCAATACCTTTTTATAACTTTTTATTAAAAAAGGCTAAGTATACTTAACTTAAAGCTAATATACTATACTTTAATTTCTTTAAGTATTTTAAAGATTTTAAACTTAGTAAAAAGGGTATACTTAACCTAAGGCTAAAATACTATACTTTACTTTCTTTAAGTATTTTAAAAATCTTAAGCTTAGTAAAAAGGTATTAGTTTTAAACTTAGTAAAAAGGTATTAGTCTTAGACTTAGTAAAAGGGTATTAATATTTATAATATATTTTTATTATAAAGCTATAAAGGCTAGTAAATAATAAAAAGTAAGGAAAATAACTTAAAGTTAAGAAAATATAACTTTTTAAGTATTTACTTAATATTATCCTAAATATTAACTAATAAAAGCTAACATAATAATAAGGTATATTTTAAAGATAAAGTATTATATAAAATATCAATTGATTAGTAAATACTATATAAAATGGCTTATAAAATAGTTTAATATTTAAATTTATAAGTAATTAGTAATAATAAAAATATATAATTTATAAAAAATAATTATTATATAATATAAACCTAGCTAGGCTATTTTTTAATAAAGTATAAAAGATAAAGCTATAATAGTATTAAGTAAGGAAAAAGTGCTTAAGGTTAGTAAGATAGTTAGTAAAATAGCTATATACCTTAAAAGGTAGCCTTTATAGTATTATATTATAATTATAATACTTATATAACTAAATTAAATAGTATATTTAAAGTTAATTAAATAGCTAATAAGATTTAAACTAGCTATAAATAGTATAATAAGTACTTTAATATAACCCCTTTTAAGTAATTATAATATCTAAGTAATTATATTACTAAAGTATATTAAACTTTTAGCTTAGCTATAGCTTAGTATAGGCTACTGCCCTTAATATTAAATTACTAAAAAATACTTTATTTATTAAAATTAACTATTAAAGGCTATATAAATAACTATAATAGCTTTTACTTTATATATATAGTAAAAAATAATAAAATAGACTTATTATTAGCTAGGAAAAGTTTTAAGATTTTATATATAAAGGCTATATTAATTAAAAAAGGGCTAGTTAATAATATATAATTAAATAGATAAAGTTAGGTATAAGACTAAGTATTTATTACTTTTCTTTTTTAACCTTTTTTATTACTTACTTTATATATAAAGTTCTTTTATTTAACTTATATTTAATAATACTTTTTATAAGTTACTTAATATAATATAACTTTATTACTTAATTTACTTTTAATACTTTAATAATAAACCTATATAAAAACTATTAAATAACTATAATATTGATTACTTAGTATATTCTTTTTATTTCCTTAGTTTACTAATATAATATAAGTTTTATATAATAATTACTTATTTAAAAAAGATAAGTAAAATAGCCTTAAGGCTAATCTTATAAGCTTATCTAAAGAAATTTCTATAAATTTATTTAAAAAAAAGTTACTATTAAGTATATTATAAAGAATATATCTAAGTATTAATTATTTATATTATTCCTTAACCTATATTCTTTATACTACATTGCCTTAAGGCTTAATCTAATCTATTACTAACCTATATAGCCAGCTTTAGTTTACTAATATTTACAGTTTTTCCCCTAATACTAAAACCTTTATTTTTTAATTTACCTTTTTACCTTTTTTATTACCTTTACTTTCTTTCCTTTATGCTATAATTACTCTTAATTCCTATAATATAATATTTATACTATTAATTTAATTACTAGAACTATATATTTTAACTTTATAAACTATACCTAATATATACTATTACTATTACCTAATGTAATTTAGGTTATAAAGACCTATTACTTTATTAATAGGTCTTAACCCTATTCTAGCTAATTAATAAGGTCTTTTAAGGCTTATATTTAGCTTATGATATATTTAAAGATAGATCTATTTTATATATTAAAAAGCCTTACTTTACAATTAAAAATTACTAGATTAACTTACTATTTTAGTAGTAATTTATTAATATATAAAAGGTTTTTACTTATAATTTTCTAATTATAAAGAAAGGTATATAAATTTAGGATATTATTAAACTAAAGACTATTAATATTAATTAAAGGATTATTTATATAATAAGTAGCTACTATACTTAGGGGTTATAGTTAAGTTAGCTATTATTAATATTAATTATATAACAGGGCATTTTGTAATAGTTTTAAGGGTTTTTAAGTTATTTAAAATTAGGCCTTTAGTATTAAAGCCTTAGTGCTAATTACCTATTTAGGGTAATAATAAAAAGAGTATATAGCTTGCTAAGGCTAGGGAAAATATCTCTTTTATACTTATAAATTAAGGCTACTTATTTAGTTAGATTATAAGGTTTAAGGCAGTAGCTATATAACCTTAAGACTTAATATTAAGGTTATTATATTTTTTAGTATAGTATATAATACTATATATTATAATATACTAAAAAATAAGTATTATATTATATTATTTTTATTATATAAAACTTTATTAGCTATACCTTATATATTAGCTATAGAGATATTTAACTTTTTAATAAAAAATATATAAAATATAAGGCTTAAAAAAGGAAAATTAAAATAAAAGTAAACGTTTACTAAAGAAATATATAAAAACAAAGTAATTTAGTAAATATATACTTTTAAGTTAAGTAAGTTATTAAGTAATTACTAGGTTTTAATAAAGTTTATTAAAAAGATACTTAAAAGCTATTAAAGTACCTAGATAATAGTATATTAAAAAATAAAATGATTAAATTACTTAAAAAAGTTTAGCTTATAGTAAAAATAATATTTTATATTTTTATAATATCTTTTATAGTATTATATTTTAATATTTCTTTACTTACTTTAAGCTTTATTTACTTTTAATTAAAATAAAACTTTAAAATATTTATATTACTTAATATAAGATTATTATAGTAAATAAATATAAAGCTAAAAGTAAAAAGGAAATATAGTAAATCCTTAAAGTTATAAAAGCTAAGAGGTTTTTAAAAACTAGCTAAAAACTAAACTATTTAAAATATTATATAAGTAAATATTATAAATATTTCTATTTTAAGTTAATAAACTAAAGCTTTTTTTAAATTTTTTATTTACCTTTCTTTTAGGCTTTAGCTTACTATTTATATATAAATAAAACTCCTAAAAGGAAATAATAATACTTAACCTAGCCTTACTATTATTTATAAAAACTTACTAATTACTATATATTACTTTTTTATATTTTAGTTTTAAATATTATACATAACTTATACTTTTAATACCTTTAATAAAAAGTATAATATATTTTAAATTTATATTTAGTTTTAGTTAGTTTTATTTAAATTACTAAGCTTATAATACTAGACTTTATATTAAATATTTAATATTACTTAAAAAAACTAAATTTTTATATTTTTTTAGTATTTAAGGTAAAAAGCCTCTTTTTACCTAGATTATTATTTAACTTACTAAAGCTTTTACTAGCTTTAATAAAGTAATTATAATAAAAGCTATAGCTTAAAGAAGTATAATAATTAGTTATATAGGTTATATAAAGATTAAAATTATTATTATAGTAAAAACTATACTTTTTCTAGCTATATTAATAAGTTATTACCTTTTTTTACTAAAATAACTTTTTATATATTTATTATAAATAATTTATAAAAAGATATTAATTATAATATAAAAGGATAAGGAAAATATATACTTTATTATAGCCTTTTAGTTACTATTTTTATTTCCTATTTCTTAATAAAAAAAGCAGTTTTAATATTTAAATAGTATACTATAAAAAATAGATATTATTAAGTAAAAAAATAATAACTTTTAAGTTAATAGAATTAGTAAAAAGATAAGGTAAAGAAATTAAGTTTTAAAATAAAAATAAATTTATTTTATAAATACTTAAAGCTAGGTAATTACCTTTACTTTATATACTTAAGAAATTATAATAGCTACTTAGGGATAAGGCTAAGAGCCTAATACATAACCCTGCAACCCTCCTAATTTTATTAGGAAAATCCCTTATATTAAATTCTTACTTTATTAAGTTTTAGTTAATATAATACTATTATACCTACCTAGCCTTTATTACTAAAATACTATAATAATTTTAAAGCTTTTACCCTAAGCTACTTAGTTATAATAGTTAACCTATAATAAACTACTACTTTTAATACTAAACTAAATAAACTAGTACTAAAACCCTAAAGTATTACTAGTAACTTTACCTAAGTAATTTAGAAAAATTTATTTTAAACTATAATATATACTATAACTTAAAACCCTATTAATACTACCTATATTATTACCTTAAAAAAAGGATTAAATAACTTTAAGCAGAACTTACCTTTTAGTAATAAAAAGAAAAACTAAAATAACTTATTTAAAAAAGTTAACCCTAAAACTTCCTTAATAACTAAGTAAAACATAACCTAAACCCTTAAGAAAATATATTAAGTACTAAAGGCTTAGATTATAACTAAAATAATACTTTATTAAGTTACTATTAAACTTAAACTAGCTTATTTTTTTCCTTTTTAAAAGTTAAGGTTAAGGTAAAAAATATTATTACTTTTAAATACTTAACAACTATTTAAAAAAGAAATAAATAGCTTAATAATATAAACTAAAGCTTTAAAAAGTATAAAAGTAATACTATACTAACAAAAGTAAGATTCTCTTTACTTATAATAATATAACCCTAAATACTAGATTAATATAGTCTAGCTATCTAAATAAATAACTAAAAAAGAAAAGAAAACCTTAAAAAGAAATTAAAAAGCTTTTAAAAAATAGTCCTTAACCCTTATAAAAAATAAAAGGAATTACTAAATCCTTATTATATTATAACTTAAGTATATTTATTAATAACTTAGCTAATTTCCTTAAGACTTTTATAAATACCTTATATTTATTAAGAATTACCTTTTATATAAGTTAAAGCTAGTAGCCTATATTTATTAATACTATATAAAACTATTACTAATACTTAAAAATACTATAGTATTTTAAAGAAAAGTTAAACTTTTTAAAATATAAAAAGAATTAGTTTAATTAATATAATAACTATAAGATATATTAAATAAAAAAAATAAATATATTATAACTATACTTAATACTTTATAGGTTAAAAAAACCATACTAACCTTAAGAATAAATAAAAATATTTCCCTATTAATACCCTTAAAAAGTAATTTAAATTAAATCTTTATTTAAACCTTAAAGGATAGAAATAAAAATAAGGATAAAGACCTAAGCTTAGTAAAATATTATAATTACTATAAGACTAGGTATTACTTTTAAAACTGCCTTATATTAAAAAAAACTAACTAAATAAAAAAGTTAAAAAACTAAACCTAACTAAAAATATAAATTAATTTCTAGTTAATACCTTTATGATAAATATAAAATATAACTTAAATATACCTTAAACTAGATTTAAGAAAAGGATTTTAACTATAATTAAGGTTTAAGGTTATAAAAGTATACTAGCCTAGGCTTATATTAATTATAGTATAAAAATAAATACTATTAGTAAAACCTTTATAAGATCTTAGGGATTTTAGTAATTAAAAAATACTAATATTCCTTTTTAAGGAGCTAATAATAGCTAACTTAAGATAATAAGATATTAAGAAGTACTTTTAATTATAACTAACTATTAAGGATAGATATATAAAACTACCTAAAGTTTAATAAGTATTAATAAAAAAGATTAAAAAAAACTAATACTCCTTTTTATTATTACTTTAAAAGACCTTTAAATTATAGCTAACTTTAAGATAAGGAAATAGTAATTTAAGGGTTACTATAAAGGACTTAAACTTTTAAAACCTTAGTAATTTCTTAAAAAGACTTATACGTAAGCTAAGATCTTTACTATTACTATTATTAATAAGCTTTACTTATTTTTTAATAAAAAACCTTAAAAACTAAACTAACCTAAAGGTATTCTTTCTAAACTTAAGGCTTATATTAAGGTTTTTAGCTATAATAAAGTAATTAAAATACCTAACTTTAAAAAGACTAACTATATAATTAACTTTAAAAAAAAAAACTGCCTTATAGTTTAATTTACCCCTTATCCTAGGTAAAACTAAAAGAACTTTATAAGTATATTTAAAAAAAACCTAAAAAGTAACTAAATCTATCCTTTTAAAAGCCTAGCTAGGTTACCTATTCTTTTTATCCTTAAAAAAAAAAAAGGCCTATATTTCTATATAAACTACTAAGGGTTAAATACTATTATAATTAAGAACTGCTACCATTTACTCTTAATATTAAAAATTATAAATAAAATTTAAGAAATAAAATACTTTTTTAAGATTAATATTAAGAATATATATTACTAAATTTATATTCATAAAGAAAATAAGTAAAAAACTACCTTTTAAACCTATTATAGCTATTTTAAATATATAGTAATACTATTTAGACTAGCTAATATACTTACTATATTTTAGTATTATATTTACTAAGCTTTTTAAGGTTTTATAAATATAATTTATATAGTTTATTTTAATATTATTTTAGTTTTTTTAAAAATAAGGAAAGAATATACCTAATACTTATATTAAATCCTTAAGAAAATAAAGGTAGTAAAATTATATATAAAACCTTTTAAATATACCTTTTACTAAAACTAAGTTAAGTTTTTAAAATTTATTTTAATTACTAAGAGTATTAAAATAAACCTAGTAAAAATTTAAACTATTACTAAGTAGCCTAAACCTATTACTTATAAAGAAATATAAGTTTTCTTAAGGTTTTATAACTTCTATAAATAGTTTATTTATAGCTACTTAAAGGTTATAGTACCTTTTATAGTTCTTTTAAAAAAAAGCTAAAATAAAAAAAAGCTAGAAAGTATAAAGTTAAATAACTAGAAAAAGTAAGTATTTTAGGCCCTTATTACTAAGTTTAAAAAGGCCTTAGTCCTAAGATATTTTAATTTTAAGAAATATATTTATATTAAGATAGATATATTAAATTATACTATAGCTAGTATCCTTTTTTAATTAAATAATAAAGAAAAATACTACTTTATTATATTTTAGTTTTAAAAGTTTAATAACCTTAAAAGATACTATAGTACTTTTAATTAGGAAATAATAGCTATTATAAAGTTATTTAAGTATTAGTAATATTACTTTAAAAGTACCTTAAAATAAATAAAAGTCTTAAGTAATTACTAAAACCTTTAGTTATTTATAAAAAATATAAAGCTAAATAGAAAATAAGTATAATAATATTTATACTTAATAATTTATAACTTTATAATTAAATATAAAAGGGATTAATAAATCCTACTAATACCTTTTTAAAACCCCTAGAAGTTAAGGAAAAGAAATACTATAAGCTAGACTTAATTAAATTCTTAAGAGATAAGATAATAAAAGTATAAGCTATAATAAGACGTTGAAAGCTAAAGAAAAGGTTAAGTAAAATACTTGTAGAAAAAAAGATTTTATTTTAAACCTTAGGTAAGTTAAAAGTAAATAAGATATCTTTAGAAGTTAAAAATAACCTAGCCTTACTACTAACTAATATAAATATTATAAGCTAGAAACCTAGTTTAAATATATAGTCTTAAGAAATATTAAAATTATTTATAGTAATTTTTAATAAGATAGTAATTTAATCTTTATATTAAGAAAGTTTATTAAAAAATAAAGTATTAAAGCTACTAATTAAACTAATCTTACTTATATAGTTAAGAAATAAATTAATATTTAGCTAAAAGGATAAGATATTTTAAGTAAATTATAAAGAAGGCTTTTAAAAGTAAGAAATTAAAAATAATTCTTTTTTATTTTAAAGACTAACTTTATATATTACTAAACCTTAATCTATAAAAAGAAATACTAAGGCTATATTATAATAATCCCCTAGTAAGCTATTTTAGTACTAAAAAGATCAAAAACTAATTTAAAAAAGCTTTACTAAAAGGTCTAGAAACTAATATAAAATAATATATTTTTATATATAAAACCTTAAGAAGTAGTATTTAAAAGATATTAACCTTATAAATAACTTAAAAGCCTACTAATACTATTATATTCTTTTAAAAAGTCTTTATAGACTTTATAATAAGCCTACTACTAGTACTTTTTCAAGGCTAGCTTATAGATATAATTTTAATAATAGTTAATAAGTTTATAAAATTTATATAATTTTTACTAATCTTTACTAAGATTATTACTTTTAAACTTATTAAGTTATTTTATAAAAGAATTAAACTATAGTTTAAAGTACTTAAAGGTATTATCTTAAATAAAGGGTTTATTTTTATAAGTACTTTTTAATTAAAATTATATTATTACTTTAAGATTAAGTAAAGACTATTAATAGTACTTTACCTTGGAATTAATAGGTAAATAAAAAGGATAAACTAAATACTAAGTTACTACTTATAATATTTTATTAAAAATAACTAAAATACCTAGCTAAAACTCCTATAAATAGCTTAGTTTATTTATAACTTAGGTATTAATATTATAATAGGGGTTACTTTAAATAAAGCTTTTATAGGTTTTAACCTAGGATTTTATATTATTACTAAGGATATTAGCTTTAAAGAAAAAGTTTTAATAGTTTAATATAAAATAAAAAAACTATAAAAACTAAAAGATAAGCTTATAATATACTAATAAAATATTATAAAAGATAGGTAAAGTACTTTAATATTAAGTACTAAAAGAAGGAATTTAAGTAAAAATAACTAATTATACTCTTAACTAAAAACTTAAGACTTAAAGAAAAAAAAAAAAGTTACTTTAAAATTTATTAAACTCTTTAAAATTATTAAGTATATTAAGCTATAAGTATACTAACTAGCCTTATTAAACTAATATATAGAAATATATATATTTTTTATATTAGTTTCCTTAGATATATTAAGTAAGAAATTATAAAAGTATAATTCCTTACTAATATTAAACCTTAAAAAAAAAGATAATTAATAAAAAGTTAAATAAATTAAGAAAAAAAAAATAAAAAACTATATTACTTTATAAAATAAAAGGTTAGCTAGTAAAATATAACTAATAAGTTATTATTATAAATATAAAAAATATACTTTAAATTATTATAGTATAAATTAAGTCCTAAGCTAAGTTAAAAGGTAAAAATTAAAGTTATAAGTTAAAATAACTCTATAAAAATAAAAATAACTAAAAAAGTATTAATTAAGTCTAAAGATATTAGCTATAAAAATACTAAATATAAGTAAAAGTAACTATAAAAACTATAAGTAGATTTTTTTCTATTTTAACTTAAAAATTACTAAAATTAACTAAAAAGTAATAATTATAAAAACTAATTTACTATAATACTAATTAAGTACCTAAGCTAATTTATTATAATCTTTTATAATATAAGTCTAAAAGTAACTAAAAATATACTTAGTAAAGCTCTATATACTTAAGGAAAAATACCTATATTTCTTAAAGGTTATCAAGTTTATATTTATAATAGGAAGTAAAATAGTTATTAATACTATTAAATAGTTTAATATTTTAACCTTTATAATTAAAAAAAAGATAGTAAGTTAAAATAAAGAAAAACTATTAAATACTAGGCTTTAGTTATAAGTAATATCTCTTAAGTAGTTTAATTAAAAAACCCTTAAGTAATAAAAAGGGGTTATAAAGGAAATAAGTAGTATATAAAAAGTAATTAAAAATTAAAACCTTAAGGGTTCCTAGTAACTATAAATATATCTTAATATTAAGCTATAATATTAATAGGTATTAAAATAAAATAAATACTTAATATAAAACCCTTATAAAGGTTAGTAACTAGATTAAAGCTAAAGTTAGAAAGCTTAGTAAAAAGTCTAAAGAAATTAGTAAAGTCCTAACCTAAGCTTAAGATTACTTAAAAATAAAAGGTTAAAGTAATAACTTACTAAGCTATATACTTAATATCTATTAGCTTTAAAAATAAAGTTTAAGAAATATAAAAATAGGCCTAAATCTTAGGAAGTTTATTATTATAAAGGCAAGGGTATATATTAATATAAATATAGTAATAAGTTATAATAGTTTAGGTATATAAAAAAGGGCCTTTTATACTAAAATATATTAATATTAGTATAAGGTAATAAGTAAGCTAACTTATATTAATAGCCTTAGTACTAAATAAAAGAAAGGCAGTACTATAAGTAATATATAAGGCTATAAAAGATATTATTAACTAGTAAAAGGTATAAGTAAGTTCCTTATAGGTATTACTATAAAGTTAAGGCTACTTATTAGTATTAATAGATATTATAGCTAAGTATATAAAGTTATATATAAATATAATATTATCCTAGTTACCCTTAAGGAGGTTATAAGGCCTAGCTAATATTAGTAAGTAATAAAGTTAAAAAAAAAAAATACTTATAGGTAATAGTAGCCTTTCCTAGTAATATATTTATTATACTTAAAGGTAGCTAGGTTACTATATTAGTAAATAATATTAGTAAAGTAGTATAAGTTACTTAACTCCTTAAAGTTTATAAAAATAGCTTTAAGACTTTTTTAAAAGTAATAAATATAAAAAAATATACTTAAGAAAAAAATAATAGCTAGTAAGTTTAAAAAGGACTTTAGGCTTACTTAAGACTTTAATACTAACTATAAGCTTATTAAACTTATTATTAGATATAATAATAAAAGTAAAAAAGAATAAAAATAAAAATAATAATAAAAGGGTTAATTAATTAAAACTAAAAGTAAAAGGTAAAGACTAAAGGGAATATAAGCTAAAGAGGTTATATAAAATAAAAAGGAAAAAAAAAAAAAAAAAAAGGATTAAATAGGTACTATAAAGGCTTACCTAAAAGGCTTATAAAAGCCTAAGGAATTAAAAGGCTACTATAAGTTAAAAGGTTTTTTAATTAAAGGTAAATATAAAAAATCTTTATAAAATTACTTAAAGTTTATAGGTAACTATTTTAGTTATAATAAAAAGGGTAGTGCTTTTACCTTAATACTATAACTTAAAGATAGATAATTACTATAAGCTATTATAGTAAAATAAAACTAAAACAAATTATACTAAAGTTAGTAATAATATTATCTTAGCTAAGGATAGCTAAACTAAAAGGGAGAATAATTATAATAGCTATTTAGGGATAAGGCTAAGAGCCTAATATATAACCTTATAACCTTCCTAACTTTATTAGGAAAATCCCTTATATTAAATTCTTACTTTTTTAAGCTTTAGTTAATATAATACTATTATACCTACCTAGCCTTTATTACTAAGATACTATAATAATTATATACTTTATAATAATATAAGTAATAGCTAAATTATATAAAGCTTAAATTTTATAAATTAAGTTTTTTAAATATATTTAAATACTCTTTTTATACTCTATCCTTAAAGTTATATTTACTTAGTTACTTTAAAGATCTTATTATCTTAACCTTTACTATTTATATTAAAAAAAGCTATATTAGTTTAATATATATAAAGCTATTATAGTTAGTATTTAGCCATAAAAGCTTTAATTTAATAAATAAAGTTTTTTTAAATATTATTACCTATTTATAAATAATATATTATATACTTATTTTTATAGCTTAAAAATAATTTAGTTTTTAGTTAGCTACCTTAAACTTTACTATATAAAGAAAAAGGTTATATTAATTAAAACTATATAAGGCTATTATTGCTAGTATTTAGCCTTTAAATAAATAAACTTTTAAAATAACTAAAATTATATTAATTTTAGTAAAGCTATATTAGTCTTTAAAGGCTTATTAAAAGTAATAAGCTTAGGGCAATGTAAGTGCCTTAAAGTTTTAATTTAAGTTAAGGTAAAAAAAATAGTTACTAAAGATATTAAAAGTATATAAAACCTATATTAAGTATAAAGGCTATATTAAATAACAGCAGGCTATTTAATAATATATAATTCTAGGTTTAGAAATCTTAAGTACTTATAGTAAGCCTATTTCTAGTTTAAACTACTACTTTTTTATTAATATTACTTTATTTATTTTTAAATATAAAGTTAGTTAGTTATGTACTTTAGTATATGTATTTAATTAATAAAGCTAGTTATTATTAACTTTAAGTTAATTTAACTTTTACTAACTAACTTATATAAAAGTTAACTTAATTCCTTTAAACCCTACTATTACCTTGTGTTTATTCTTATTAATTTAAAAGCAATACCCTTGCTATATTAATAACCCTTTTAAATATATTAAAAAGCTACTCTTTATATATAATTAAGCTTATTAAGGTAGCTAGGAAGGCAGCCTAGTATAGCTAAAGGCAGTTACCTTTCCTTAGGTCCTTTTTAGTTTTTTTAAACTTAATAGCTCCTTATTAACCTAGATTAAATTAATTATATAGATAAGGCTTTACTAGCCTATATAATAAATTAACCTAATTAAAATATAGTTAAAAATAACTATCTTAATAAGGTTAAATAGGTACTTTAATAAAAAGTTATTTTTAATAGTAATTACTATTATATAGATTTCTTTATATTTTTTACTATTAGCTGCCTTTTAGGCTAGCTTAATACCTAAATTAAAGTTATAGCTAGTTATATAGTAGCTTTAATTATATAGCTATAGGCTCCTTTATATAGGTATTTTATTAGTAGCTAGGATTAATATTAGTAACTATAATTAATAAGTATAAAAAGTTAGGTTAAGGAATGTACTTAAGTATAATAAATATACTAGCTATAGTATTATCTTAGTCTTTTAAGTAAAATAAAAAAAGGAACTTAATATAGCTATAAGGGGCAGTATTTATACTACTTAATTAAGGCAGTAATTACATTACTAAGGTAAATAAACCTTTATTAATATTAAGTTTTCAGATATTAGCTTACTATAAGGGCTTTACTATTTAAGCTATTATATAAAAGTTAAAAGCTTAATAGCCTTATAAGGCTAATAAAAAGAAAAAAAAAAGTAATCCTATTTTTACTTTAAGTTATTTTTATTTTTATTTTTATTATTTTTTATTTTTTTAAGCTTTTATATAAAAATAGTTTTTTACTTTAATATAATAACTAAATCTTAAAATTATATTAAGCCTTTTTACTAAAATAAAAAAAAAATAGTAACTATAAGGTTATTATAAAGTATATTTTTAGTTATAAATAAATATTTTAACTTTTAACTTTTTTTAGCTTATATATAATAATTATACTTAAAGGTATTTTAATTAAGAAAAATAAATAATATATTAGTATAATTAGTATATTTACTATATTTACTTTAAAAGTACTTTTAATTACTATATAACTTATATTAATAGAGTTTTTTTTATTTTAAAAAAGGAATATACCTTTTATCTAAATTATTTAAAAAGATTATATATAGTCTTTAAGATTTCTAAAGCCTAGAAAAAGAAAAGGCCTTACTGCCTTATATATAGGCACCTATACTAAGATTCTATTTTTATTTATTAAGTAAAATCTATTAATAAGGTAAATATTAATAGAATTAAAAAGCTAGCTAATTATTATTAAAACTCCTTAAAAAAATATAAAATATAAAAACTAAAAAACCTAAACTTTTTATACTTTTTAAATAATATCCTTAAAGCCCTTAACTTAAAAAAGACTTTTATAAAAATAATAAATATTTTAAATATAAAACTAAAGGTAAATAAAGTAACTTAAAATATTAAGGTTAAAGTATAGTAAAAAGTTAAGAGTTCCTTCAATAGTAATAAGATAAAAATTTATTATTATATTTAGGAAAGCTATAATTACTTAAATAATAAGCCTTATTATAGACTCTAGACTATAAGGCTATTAAATAAAAAATATAAAGCTTAGTAATTATTTTTAAGAGCTTAAAGTTAATTATTTAATTTAAAAAAACTTTAAATAAAACTAAGCTAAGACTTTTAATATTTTTGGTTAATATAAACCTTAAATATTATTAAAATAGTTTTTATTATATTTAGTATACTAAAACCTTTTTTTTAATACTATAGTTAACCTTAAATATATTACTATTAGTTCTTAGCCTTTTTTAAATAGTCTTTTCCCTATTTTTTAACTTTTATTTTATACCTTTTATATAACTATTATTATTATTTTTTTTTAGCTAGCTTATTTAGTATATTAATTAAAATTACCTTACTAATATAATATTTAATATACTTAGCCCTTATATAAGATATTTAATTATCCTTACTATTAATAGTTTTATAAAAGAATAATAAAAGTATATAAAATACTAAAATTTAGCTATAAATTTACTTCTATATACTTTATTAAGGTAAGTACTAAATTTTACTATTATAAAAGTTTTATTATATAGTAAATATAAAGCTAGTTTTTTACTTAAATAAGTAAGTTTTTAAAGCTATAGTATTTCTTAGTATAACTACTTTAAGCTAAAAAGCTAGTAAAAATAATTTTTCTTATCCTTAGTATTTATACTTAAGGTAATAAATAGGGCTTTTAAGGTCTTTTAAATAGAAATTCTAAATATATATTAAAAGACTATATTTAAATAAAAAGTCTTTAAAGTAAAAAAAGTATATATAGTAATTTTAGTTTAATTTAGCCTTTATATTAGTAAATTTACTATTAGTATAGTTATTATTAGTAATATTACTTTAATAATAATACTATTAATAACTATATTACTAATAATAATATTACTAAAAAGTATTATTATTATTTAAAGCCTATTATAAATATTTATTTAACTATCTTACTAGTAATAATATAATTACTATTTCTTATAATAAAGTAAAGTACTAGCTATTTAGTAGCCTTACTATTTAATTAATTATATTTAAAGTATAAAAAAATTATTACAATTTAATATAAATATAATATTAACTATTTAAAGCTATAAAGCTAGTTAGTATTTTTAAAGTACTTTTTTTATTTTTATTTAAGTAATTTACTTTGAAAATATTTTTAATATACTAAATCTTTTTAATAAAGCCTTTAATTTAGTATTACTATAAAAACAATAGTTACTATTTATACTATTTTATAATATTTCTTTAGTTTTTAAAAGACTAGTACTTTTTCTTTATAATATATATTAATACTAATTAATTTTATTTTATAAATATTTAGTAAAGTAATAAAACTATTACCTTATTATTTTTTAAAACTTTACTATATACTATACTTATTAAGTTATTTTATATATTTACTAAAAAGTAACTTTTATAAAATATAGTATTTATATTACTAAAAATATAACCTTAAAAAGCTAATATTAAAATACTATTTAAGTAATTCTTAGTACTAATATAAACTAAGTAAGGCCTTAGGGTTTTATAAAGTTTACTTATTAAGAGTATATAATATTATAATTTTTAGTATAAATTATAACTAGGCTTAAAAATAAAAATATTTTTAATTTTATTTTTTTATAATAAAAGTATATAGTTAACCTTTTATTAAGCTTAGAAAATAAAATATCCTTTAAAATAGTAAATTTAATTAAAAATATATTTTTAAAAAATACTATAATAATAATATAAATTAAAAGATAAATAGACTTAAATAAAATAAAAGTAATATTAAATATAAAGCTAATAAAAATTTTAGTAAGTATTTTAACTAGTTTTTTATAATTTATTATATTTAGAAGTTTAGTCTTTTTTAATTATATTTATTTTCCTTTTATTATAATATATATAAATAGTAATAATATATTATACCTTTTAAGAGTTTTAAGGATCTTTAAGTTAGCTAAGTTTAATATTATAGTATATTAGTTTCTTTAAACTTTTATATTACTACTTACTAATACTTTTTATTATTAATATTATAAAAATAATAATCTTTAGTTAGGCTAATAAGTTATATAACTAGCTTATTACTAAATAGTTTTAAAAACTATTAGTAAGTTTTATAATATTTCTTTTCTTTTTTAAATAACTAAATATAGCTAAGCCTATATACTTTAGCTAGCTTTAGAATAAGCTAAATAATATAATAATTAGTAAGTTAAAAGTAATAAATTAATATTAAAAGTTTTATTTTACTAATATTTACTACTAGCCTATACTTATAACTACT
>JAGQDI010000026.1:0-284303 GCA_020615335.1 Fusarium pilosicola | reverse complement strand
AGTTCTATAAAAGGGATTACTATTTTACTAAAATTTTTAATAAATTATTAGTAATAGTTAGCAAATCCTAAGAAGGATTGCACTTCTTTAACTAAGTTAGGCTGTTTTTATTTAGTAACTGCGGCGATTTTTTATTTATCTATTTATATCTTATTATAGGAGATTTTATAGCCTAAGTATATTACTTAGCTTTAGTAAAAATGGCTTTTAGTAGGTTTAATAAGTATATTAGTATCTTATAATGCCTTTAAAACCTTATAGATGTGTTTTATATGCTCTTTTTCTGTATTAAAGAAGATAAGGATATTATCTAGGTAGTAAACTATAAAGATATTAAGGTACTCTTATAGTATATTTATAATTATCCTTTAAAATACTACAGGGGTATTTATAAGTCTAAAAGGCATAATTAGGTACTTAAATAGTCTGTATTTTATTTAGAATACTATTTTCTATTTATTGCTTTTCTTAATCCTAATCAAGTTATAGGCTACTTTAAGGTCTAGAGCTATAAAGAATCGTTTTCTAAACAGTCTATCCTTAAGTTCTGTAATAAAAGGTAAAGGTATTCTATCCTTTTTTATAATTTTATTAAGCTAATAATAGTCTATAACTAGTTATAATTTATTTATATTTAGTTTTAAAATAAATATAATAGGATATCTAGCTAAGGATTTTAAGGTCTAAATATGTCCTTTCCTAAGCATATCTTCTAACTATTCTTTTAATATTATAAGTTCTATTTTTATAAGGTTATAGATTAGAAAGAACTTTAGGTTCTTACTATCTTTTAAAACTATTTTAATATTCTAATATAAATATTTAAGGAGTTTATATCTAACTCTTTTATAAAAAGTTTCTTATAGATATAGTACTAGATTAGTATATTTTTAAGTTATTTATTAGATTCCTTTTTAGTAATCTATTTTATTTCTTAGAAATCTTAGTCTTATTATTTAAATTAGTTTTTAAGAGTTACTATTATTTATCTAATACGTTTTATTCTGCCTTTATAGTACTTATATTATATTCCTTTTAGAATAGGTAATATTATATTACTTTTATCTTTACTACTCTTATTAGTTAAAATTTAAGATCTTATATTATTATTATTTAAATTAGTTTTATTATCTAAAGGGTAATCTTTATAGACTACCTAGCTAGTTCTTTAGTTAAATTATAGGTTATAGTAATCTAACTATAGATATCCTAGTACTAGGTTATACCTATTAATAGGAATTATATTAAAGTTAATTCCTTGGTTTTTTCTATTAATAAATACCTTAAGGTAATTAATCTTTCTAGTTATTTCTTTATTATTATAATTATAAGATCTTCCTTTTTTATTTCTAATAATATAGGGGTTTTTCTTAGTTTTCCAGGGTAGCTAAAGATTATTTATTATATTAGGAAAAATATAGTTTATATTAGCTTTACTATCTATAAGTATACTTAGCTACTTGCCCTTAATTTTAACTTTTAGTTTAAGGCAGGTTTATTAACTAGGATTTATAGTTATTTTTAAAGCTTTTTAAAAAGTCTATCCCTTTTTACTCCTTTACTTATCTAGCGCTTTTTTATAGATAGTAATATTCTTTTCCTATCTATAGGTAATTATAACTATATTTACTATCTATATAGTTAATATTATTAAGGTATTTATACTAGTAAGCTAGTTTATTTTAGTATTCTGCTTCTATTTATATAATTTATTTATCTAATATTATATCTTTATTTATTATTTTTATTAATCTTATCTTATTAAGATATTTATTTTTTCTACTACTTAGCTAGTTTTAGGGGTAAGGATATCTTTCTATTCCTTCTTTAGTCTATTAACTTCTATAATAGCTTTATAGGTTTCTTTATTTAGTTTTTCTTTTTCTATTTTATCCTATACCTCTTATCTCTATTTAGTAATATAGTAAGAATTTCTAATATAGTTTAAGGCTTATTCTTATGTTTTTATATTTGCCTTAAGCTTAACTACTTAAGTTCCTCTGTATCTTTTATTAATTTAGTAGCTAAAGATGTTAATAATTAGGTAGGGTTTTTATTCCTTATATTCCTTAGTTTAAACTAGAAAGTAATTATTTATTTCCTTTATTTGCTAGTATTATAGGCAGTAATATTATATATAGGATATTTATAATATCTATTAATATTTTAGGTATCTTAGGTATCTCCTTAGGTCCCTTTTTGCTTAGATTTCTTCTTTAGGTATTATTAGATCTTTTACTTTATTTTTAATATATATTTAAATATAGATATTATTATCTTATTTTATAATTACCTTTTCTTTAGCTAATTTAGTATATTTAAGTACTTTACTATACTATACTCTATTTTTAAGTTTATTATAGTATAGTGTAATTTCTATATCTTAGATTATATAGTTTACTCTTTATTTAATCTTCTTAGCTTCAAAGTCTTAACTAGTTCTTACTACTAATGTATAGTTTAGGTTACTATAATATTAGTTTGGTTTTCTAGATATAATTCTAATAGGAATCTTATTTATACTCCTGCTTAGTTAGATAATTCCGTTCTAGACTTTAATAAGTATTCCTATTTTTATAAACATTTAGTTTATAGTATTATTAAGTTTATAGTTAAAATCTAGTATACTTGGTTTATTATCCAGGTTAGGGTTAACTTCCTTTCCTTTTCTAACTATAGTAATGGTTTTTCTAGTTATTCTAAACTTCTTTAGCTTAGGAATAGGTATCTCCTTAAGTTTAATGTTATTATTTAGCTTATTTTTCTTATATAGCTTTTTTTTTTACTAATTCTATTATTCTTTTATTTTTTCTCTAGTCTTAAAATATAGTATTTCTAATATTAGTACTAAGTATCCTAGAACAGGTTATTATTTTTATAGGATATACAGATAGTACTTCTTAAGTATTTATTCCTTACTAAGGAACAGGTTATAGATATAAATTAGAATTCCTACTTTGTTTACGTAAGGTATTATATAGTTATTATATCTATCTTTCCTGGTTATATTAACTATTTTAATTACTATTTATGGTTTATTAACGTTTCTTCTAGTAGTACTAATTATCTTACCTTTTAGTACTAGTTTATATTTTTAATTAGTTTTAACAGGGTTTTTATATTCTTAATTAAAGTATCCTTTCTTACTACAGTTCTAGTAAGTAATTTTAAACTTATTTTTCTTTATTATTTTAATAGTTATTAGTCCTAGTTTAGTTCTATATTAGGTATTAACTTATTATATTTTTCCTTAGTTAGTATAATACTATGGTTTATTATTATTTTATAGTTTATTCTAGGAGTTATAGGTTCTTTATATAAATTATTAATTATTAATCTTAATAGCTATATTAATATATTTTACTAGTATTTTTAATTAGTTTTCCTTCTAGAGTTTAGCTTATACTAGTTCTTTAAGTATATTAAAGAAAAATAATATTAGTATATCTTAGTCCTAGGGTAGTTTACTTATAAGTTCTAGGAACTCTATTCCTAGGGTTAAAGCTAATCCTATTTATTTAAGGGCTTTAATTTATCTTTTTATATATCCTTTTTATTAATAGTTCTAAAAGCTATCTTAAGTACTTCTTTTATTTTATATTATCTATTTAGTCTAAAGAGTAAGGCAGTTCTTAGCTATAGGTAAATTAGTAGGTTATTTATATAGTCTTTTATAATAAGTTAAAACTATTTAGCAGCAGTTTTAGTAAGTTTTCTAGCTATATATATTACCTTAGTAATATTATTATAAAACTGGTTTAGGTAGTAGGTAATAAAGGCTATACTTTAAGTAAAAAATATAAATAACTTACTAAAGGTACTATTAAAAAGCTCAGGCAGGCTAGGCTTAAGGATTTTACTAAGGTCTTTCTTATTACTAGCTAATATTACTAGGTTATATATTTCCTATTAGGTAATAGTATTATTTTACTGCTATTATTACTAAAGTACTATAGCTTCTTTTAATATCTAGTATATCTTATTTAACTTATTAATAATATTCCTAAGTTATTCTTAAAGTTATTTAACTTCTTTATTATTATCTTAAAATAAGTTATTTATATTTTTTATATTTTAGTTAGTTAATAGGTAGTTTACTGGGCTAGTATTAATAGGTATAGCAGGCTAATATCCCTAAGGGTTAGCAGTGTCCTGCTAGTAAATAGGGTTAATATTTATAGATATTACATTTATATTACTTAGTATTACGTAGTATAGTCTAAATAAGAGCTATTAACATATAATAGTTAGGTCTAACTATATTAAACTAAGCTATATTTAGGTTTATTATTAATAAATTATATAAAGTATAAACTAAGTGTTATTAAAGTATTATATCTTTTAATAATAAATTAATATATATTAGGCTTAGTTAATATAAAGAAATATTATTAATAGCTAGTAAGCTAGGTTCTATTTAATACTAAATAAATATATATATACTTATAGTTCTTTAGTAGGAGTAATATAATATAAGGTTACTATTAGTCCTAAAGTAATGTAGTCCTAGAGTGCTATTAGTCTAATATTAGTCAGTCT
This sequence comes from Fusarium pilosicola, assembly GCA_020615335.1. Lineage (NCBI taxonomy): Eukaryota > Fungi > Ascomycota > Sordariomycetes > Hypocreales > Nectriaceae > Fusarium > Fusarium pilosicola. The sequence goes on along the minus strand of JAGQDI010000026.1, from coordinate 279,764 downwards.
AATCCTAGTTAGTCTAATGTTAGATCTTCTAAGTATTAGTAGATATAGGCTATAGTGTTTCTATTAAGTGAAATTTGTAGGGTATAATTTTACACGTGACGTAACCGATAAGGTTATAATAATATTAGTTAAAATCTTACCTAAACTAAAAGGTAAGGTAGTAATAGCTAAAAATTACTAATTTAAGCCTTATAAGGTTACTTTTTTTATTATTTAGTATTTTAAAAGGGATAAGATACTTCTTAAACCTCTTAAAAAGGTTCTTAATAAGTATCTAAAAAGCTTATAGTTTCTAACTAATAGGCCTATAAATAGCTAGTAGTTCTTATAGTTCTATTAGTAACTATTAACTAGTAATTAAAAACTAATCTTTTTATTTAATAATAGTATTTTTATAGTTTTATAGGTTTTTTTTTTTATACTTTTTTTTATAGTTTTTTTATATAAGAATTACTTTTACTTTTAGTAATAAGGAATTAAGGAGGCTTTTTATACCCTAGCTATTACTAATAAGGTTACTAATTAAGTTATTATAAAAGTATATTATTCTGTTTTTTATTAAGAGACTTATTTTTATTAAGGCTATATATATATTACTTTCTAAAAGCTAAAGTTAAATAGGATTTTTAGTGTATTAGCTTAATATGCTTCGTAAAGGCATTATAAGCTTTAGGTATCAATCATTTCCTTCTTCCCTTATTTTCTTGTTCTAGTTGTTAACGTAGCTAATTCCCTCGCTTTTGCCTCAGAAAAGGATTCGTAGTCGCTAGATAAAAGAGGTTAAGAATGATTATTTACGTCCGGAGCACTAGAACAAAGATGAGGGTGAGGTCGTATGTGATTGTGATTGTGAAAGGAACATGCAGCTTGGATGATTCTTCATTTGGCAGGTCGATCTTTAGGTAAGCCAATACCAAGACCTTGCCACCCTTGGCAGAATCAAAATCCCCAATCATTGACAAATAAATTGACATTCATCAGTCCACCAAGAACAGCTAAACGCTTCTTTTTCTTCACGTGCGGGATCGACCCTAGTCTGCGTAACTAAGCTAGGAAGCTTCGCAAAGCTGGAGCCAGTTTCATAAGAGGAGGTGTTAAACCGGTTATGTACTTGGCATAATATCTATATTTATAGTTGGTGGAAGGATTCTTGACGGGGAGAGGTCTCGTGACGAAAGTCGTTTAGATGTTCCATACAGGTAAACTTAGGATACTTTATGGTACTTGATCGCAAATTTGGTAGATTATTTTTCTATCCAACTTCTGAGCTAGATATATATTATTTACAGTTAAGCTTGGGCTAAGAGCTTAAATCAACACAGAGAACTTGGTTCTTAGCTTTAATATCTCGGCAGGAATTCTGGGGATAGCCTACTATCCTGTTCGCATTTTACTCGCGGAGGTGAACCTCTACATTCATTTAACAAAAGGCTTTTCTAGGTACTATTAGTACACTCTCCGGGATCTAAGGACCGTATTGCATGAAAATGACATTGTCGGAAAAGCGGCGCTGTTATGAACAGCCAGTTTGTGGGGATGAAATGTCGACTATGGCCGCGTAGCGTTTACAACGGTGCACAAAATTCCAATAACGGTTTAATCTCGTTACACATGATTCATGACTATAATGATCTACGTTGAACAAAGACTGCTTGTTTGTCTCACCTGGTGGCTGGCCTCGTTCTTCGGTGCGGGGGATATGTCCCGGCATGTCCATTGCGTCATGGACCTAGCCCTACCAAAGTCGAAATTGAAATCCCTCGTCAGTGGTACTAAAATGCTGCGAAGCAATTACACTGTTGAAATGCCATTTGTACAATTTTTATCATTTGTCCTCCATTTCACCTATGGATGACCAACCTGAGCATGTCATTATACAGAGCCATCGTCGTGTTACACGGTCCATGGTCAAGAACGATGTGAGTGACACAAAAGTCATCAAGTTTGAGAAACGCAAGACAGTGCCACGAAAAGTCCCCTCAGGAGTCGTACTGTCGGCATCTCGAATCCCTCCAATCTCGAAGGAGCGTTTCGGTCTGATACAAGAGACCGTCGGAACAGATCTGTACCAACTCCTCGTTGCAGCCGTCCTCTGGAATCGTACTCGAGGTTCCCAAGCCCGCCCTGTGTTCCAAAAGCTCATATCTCAGTACCCAACACCAACTCACCTCGCAGACGCAAGTTTCTCCAACCTTGCAAATCTCATCCGTCCAATAGGACTCTATAACTCCCGTGCCGCTCGGTTCATCGCCTTCGCCAAGACATGGCTTGACAAACCCCCCAAAAGTCAAGGCGGTACAGAAAGCTGCATTATCCCCTGCAGGGCGATGGCTTGGGCATTGGCAGGGATGAGGTCTTGGATGAGGATGATGTGAGACAGGGCTGGGAAGTGGCGCATTTGCCGTCCCTTGGTCCGTACGCGATTGATAGCTATCGGATCTTTCATCGAGACATACTGAGGGGTTTAGCCGATGATTGGAATGGGTTAAATGCAGTGCGGGGGTTTGAGCCTGAGTGGAAAAGGGTTGTGCCACTTGATAAAGAGTTGAGGGCTTATTTGCGGTGGATGTGGCTTAAAGAGGGCTGGATATGGGATCCTGAAACTGGGGATAAGATTAAAGCTTCTGAGGAAAGGATGGAAAGAGAGCGGGATCGATCGAGGAGTTTGTCTCCAGAAGGATTTAGAGTACGAAAGCAATAAGCCCTGCAAGTCTTGTCTTTCGATAACCGAAATGGATCGGGCCTCGAGTAGTGGTCCGTCGTGTCTCAGACACGCTTCAGCTCCAATCCTTGAAGATGGCTATCTCGAGTGAGCCTCCTTGCATTAGCTTTCTTCTCTCGCCTCACGGAGCTATCCAGCTGAGCGAAAGTCCCCGACCCGCATAGAGTTATGTTATAGAATCAAGATCATCCTTGCATAAGAGCTGATCTCTTACGACTGCACTGCCGGATAGAGGTCCTTGCATGACGGCAGTGGAAGTGAGACACGGCATACAAATTCCTCTTGTTTGCCCGACGATCCGCAGAGACAACCTAGCCGGTATCACTCTTGCCATTGTGTGTAATGGGACCTTCCACTAATGCTTTGCGACTTGTAGGGGGTTTAATACGACAATGGGTCTTGAATGACAATGGTGCATGCAGTGAAATGGGGTATGAGTAGCCTGGATATCCCAGCTTCAGATGGTCCGATGCAAGCGGCTGCATCCAGACACTTTCGCTTGAGCTCTTGTAACAGTGCATGACTGATCAAATACGAACCCCGCGTTGTGCGACACGTCCAGTGAAGGATGTGGCTTAATGATCGCCCTGCTTGCAAATATCGAGACAGATCCAATGTTAGCTAAGATCTTCTAGCACTTCAAAGAGACTACAGAGGCATAGAGACGGTCTGGCCGTCTATACCCAAATCTCTTATCACATACTAACGCCCATGCTTCAACCTCTGTTGTCAAATGAGCTTAGACTATCCCTTCACGGCCGTCATACAGATGAATCATCAAACAGCAAAAAAGTAAATTCAACATAATCATAACGCGACCAACCTCTAGTAAACAAGATGGAACACTCATGTCTCACGGCGACTTCCGCTCCTTGAGACAATACGTACATGGAAGGTCTTAATTCAGCAAGCACCACGGTCATCCATCTGCGACATCCGACGAGACCAAGACTGGGGGTGAGGAAATACAGCGGACGGGCTTTGGTGGGAGTTCAGCGATTTTTGGTGTAAGCCGTTCCGCTGTTTTCCCTTACCCCGAGGCAAGAGTAGCAGGGCCATCGGAAGGTCGTGCATACAGAAGTGAGACCGGACCGTCGATCGCTCGTATTGATGTCTTACAACGGTGATCAAGCCGCTCCCCTCCTGTGCCGTCGTGTTTAGCAAACCACCACTTCTATCCTCCTTGCATAATATCAACACAAGGAGAAGCATTCCTAGACCAGACCTGTAAGACATACGGACCATCGGTAAGTAAATCAAGGATGGTTCAGACATGGCTAGCTGTCCATGAGGGGTAGCTTGTAGCACGAAATATGTGAATAGACTTGATGAGTATGATGATGGTTTGGATTTGGGTGAAAGGAAAATCTATAAAGGACGAGGGTCTGTCCAGTTGTTCTTTCATCTCATCAACCACCACAGCTTTCTCTTTCGCACTGACTACATTACACTACATTAATACACTCTCAACCTTTCAAAATGAAGTTATCTATCGCTTCCACTTTCCTCCTTGCCAACGGCATCGCTGCCATGCCTTGGTCTTCCCTCAGCACTAAGCAGTCCAACGGCGAGGAGATCACGTACGCCCATCCTAAACCATCTTACTCAGTCAGACTGCTCGATGCTAACCCTCCCTGTAAAGCCTCCGCATCCAGGTCTCCCAGCCTTCTTCTAACCACGCCGTCACCCCCAATCACAAGGGCGTCGTCAACGTCCACAACTACGAGGTGTGCCTCAAGGTCTGTTGGCCCGAGGAGCCGACATGCCCCGAAGGCTGGGTGAGTGTTACTAAAATCCATGCTGTATTGAATGTTGCTGACTATTTGACCAGAACTCCAAGAAATTTGTATGCTACCTTGTAGTGACGAAGACGAACCTATTACTGACAGTTTCTAGGGAGACGGAGACTACCCTTGCTGGACCTGCTGTAAGAAGACTGGTGATGATGATCTCTAAATATCAGATTTGCCAAAAACATGGAGAACTGGGCTATATACAAGACATTGAGATGTGGAGGACACTGAGCCAGTATAGCATAAATGGACACTCGTTACAATCTATGTCAATCGGAGAATGGTGCTTCTTGAATGTGATTTGTGCATGTTGAACTAGTTGTACAACCGTGGCTGCCCTATCCCCACTCATTCCCGTTGGGCAAAGTCAGTAGATTGCCGACACTGACTAGTATTACATAGTGCAAGCTTGGGTTAAACAGCCCTACCAAACGCACCTACGAAGTACTGAAATTCGGCAAGTCTTGGCTTTGCAGTTAAGCTTTGTGGAAATCTACGGCAGTATGCAGCTCGGTCGACTTGGTATAGAGGCAACGACTGCCGTGATCGGATTCAATATTGGGCCCACGTTGTCTCCATCTCATTGTCAGCACAGACGATGGGTCGTTGGTCTCGGCCAAATCTGATTTCTGGAGTTCTTCTAGCTCCCCCGAGGATCCCTACACTAGAACTCCACTTGATCGCATAATCATGCCCAAATTCATCCAAGTCCGGAGCGAAATCGGGGTCTTGATCTACGTTGGGCCTGACTTATTTTTCGTCACATTAACGGCTTTATAGAGTGTTTAGCAACTATTAGTCTTGATATTATCTTCATCTCTTCATTATCCGCACGATGTAAAGGCTTAGAATTTGTTTTTTATTTCCTCTTAAAGAGCTCGCCCAGTTGACAGCCCATATGCTATTTTCGCAAACTGATCGATCACAATATCTTGCCTATCAGAGAGTCTCTCCAGCACCATATCCGCATACTCATTATTTTCCGCCTGAACCTGCAGCGCAGCTTGTTCAAAGCCTTTTGGGTACACACCAGCGCAGCCCCAATCGATTACCCAAACCTTCATGTCCTCATCGAGGACCAAATTCCTCAATGCCAGATCTTGGTGGGTAAGAACGAGATCTTTGAACTCAAATCTTTGCGTTTCGGGTTTTAGTTGCTTGACCATGATTCCAACATCGATTTTGTGATTACACCAGTCCTCAAGTTCTTTGAGCGTGTCGAAAGGCCCTGCGCCATAGTCTGTGAACCATGGACCTTGGAACTTGGCATCCTGGGACCTCCCAATAGGCCCGACCGGCATATGATTGACTATCGTAGATTGCATCTTCTCAATCACATCCGCGACCTGCTGGGCGACAGTTTCTTTAGCAGTCATATCCAGGGACTGCCAGCTTTTATCGATTGTGGATCCTTTTATGTAGTCCATGACAATGAAGTGGGCTTCTACCAAGGGCGTTTCGGGCAGATCTGGATCTTCTGGGATCTCAGCGGTGAAAGCATGATGAACCTTGGGTATTGGTAGGCCGAGGGTTTCCAGAGCAAATTTCATATTTTCTGCTTCGCTCTCTGCCACGCCTGGACCACCTTTGATGACGAGATGTTTTGATATGCGCGGTATTATGACATCGCCATAATCATGAAGTCGTGGCGCTGTCAAGAAAGCTGATAAAAGTTCCTCGTCCGAAACCGAGGTAATGTCCCGCTCATCGAGAGGGAATGTATTGTCATCTTCAATCGATCTAGGCTGTTTTTAATGAGTCAGTACTTCAAGAAATATCATATGCTGCATTCAGACATGTTCTTAACTTACGTCTTGGTATGGTTGGGGGAAGGACGGTCTGTCGCCAGGCGCGGGAACCTTGGGCGGAGTCTTCGCGTTCTGTGACTCTGTTCCAGGATTTTTGGACAAAGAGCAGCCCATCTCAGCGAAACTAATAGTGCAGCGACGACAGAGTCATTCGCACCGGTCGATATGTAGCAGAACACGTATTCACTCACGAGCCCTCCAACCAGCCACTATTGTTGTTTGTTCCCAGTCAGCAGAAGCTGGCTGGCAGTGGGGTTCAGTTTCCCGGGTCAATATCGGGTAACAGTAACTTGGCTTGACGAGCCAGGATCCTCAGGCATCCATGTGATTGTCGTTGGTACTGAACCAACAGTCTTTGTAGTCGGGCCAATCTTATTAATAGAAATAATGCTACAAGCGGCTACAATCAGTCACATTTAACCGCCGTATTCTACAAACTATGTTGCAGGCGAATCGCGCGGTGATATCAAAACTTCTCATGATTCGCCCTTCCTCCTCCGTAAAACCGTTGTTGGCTCTTGAGACCAGCCAAGTCGGCCATTCAAAACCCTGAAACTGACTATTTTGTGGCTATTCATGGAAGCTTGTTTTCTATCATCCGTGTCTGCTGCCTAAAGTTTAACTCTATGACCTGCACAAACATAGCTTTTATTGGTAATGGCCACTTGGCGAATTATGGTCGGTGACCCTGACAATGAACGACTGTTAGGGATATATGGTAGTGATTTGCCAGGAAGCTGTAAAGGAAGCGCGCGCCTATCAGTAACAGGAATCGAAACATACCGAGGAATCAATGACGCCAGTGATGATAAAAGGATGAAGATCGCCTGGGTCATTGAACAACTTCTTTTATGATATCAACCACCTCAGCAGTCTTGACCAATCACCCTTTTTATCATACACTCTCAAAAAAAGAAAGAAAAAGCCAACTTCAACATGGGTTGCGGTCCTTCCAAAAGTGAAGCTGGACCTTCTCACACAAATTTCGAAATGCACAACCTGAACCCTCTAAGTTACACGCCCGAGACAGCAGAGAACGAAATCCGCAGTTCCGTTGTCGCAACAGTTCACTTCGTGGCTCATACCGTCGTTGAAGGCGGCGGAAATCATTGGGACATCTTCCTACAAACTGCTCCGAGAAAATCAATCCGCTTGGAAATCGTGCCTGGCGCGTATCCCGGCCGCGTAGGCTTCCTCGGCCGTCTCGATATCATCCGTCATCCATACGGCATAACACGACACTCGAACAAGACGGTCAGCATACCTGCGCAGCCTGGCCACGCTGTAGGCCAGTTCTTGGATGCAATCGTCCGGGCTGACAATCACCGCTATGAGTTCACCCAGTCAGGGAGGGGTTGCGGTGGCTGGGTACGAGACCAATTCTATCTTTTTGTGCAATGTGGATTGATTCCTCCTGGATGGGAGGCCGAATTTGAGGCTACTATTAACGTCTTTTGGGTGAAGAATGAGTCTCGAGGACCTTGGCCGTTGACCTATGGCACTTATTTGAGAACTAGAAATAATGGCCGCAAAGGAAAGCAGAAGAAGAAGAGGTAGTAGTGTCCGAGGGTTTATTTACAGATTTTAGGATAAATACTCTAAACTTTGAAAATCTTATGTAAATTTAGGTAAACTTAGGATAATGTTTTCTTTACTTAACTGAAACTTGTATATTACTTTAGGTCAGTAATTAAGTCTATTCTTAGTGATAATGGTTTATTTCTTTGTATTACTTAACCTATAGTCATAAACGTGACTAGCATTGAATTTACAATTTATTACGCATCAACCCAGAAAGAATTAGGCAAAAAGTACCGAGATATCAAATTCAAAGGCGGTAGCTAGCTTCCTCTACTAGCATGGCTTAATGTTATCTTGCGCGCAGTTACTAAGTCTGAGCTGGTCGAATATTTCATCACAAACGATATATGTCATGATTGTCCCTATCCGAATAGTCCTATCGACGGTTGTTTCTATTGTAGAACAGCCTTGATTGTTAAGCTCTGTACTCTTCAGCTATTTTTGGAGGTCTACTTACGATACCTAGCTATCCGTGGAATCAACCTGGTCTCTGCTGACATTTCGGGACTCGCAACAGCTCCAATGCTTCACAAGCCGCGCCAAGTCCGGAGCGCGATCGGCGCCCAACCTGTATCCACTTAGTCGTCCCTGACTCATCCTGCATTCGGTTTAGACTCGACGCTAGAAATCTCTTGTTGTTCCAGAAGACGGCTAGAAACTCCGGCAGTCAGTTCCTCCCGTCCAAACCAAACTTGCAGTAGCTTGGGCGAAGGAGGCTGAAAATTCTGAGCTGAAAGAAGCGCGCGGCTACGATGAGGCTCTTTCTCATTGCAACGACATGGTAATTCAAGATGAAGCATGGGAATTCCTCGGTGGTTTATTCTTGTCTGGGGAAACCCTCTGACCCTTCACCTGATTCTTACGTGGAGATTAGGAGAGTCTGGAGCAGTGGGTTTCTCAGTAAAAAGACCACTCTTTGTGGGACCATAACGTAAAAGTTAGCAAATCCATTGAAGCAATACAGATCTGGCCATTGCTTGTTTTTTTCCCAGCGTCAGCCGATCTCGCCCAATAAAGAATGGACTAATTTTAACCGCCATCCTCTTACCACTCTACACTCTCTATTGCCCGAATTCGGTGCGCGACGCCATCGGGCCAGGCCGAAGAACCTCCAATGTTAGTGGGCCGACTTGACTCAAAAGCTAAACTAAACATGAAGACATTTTTTCCCTCTCACCGTTGTCGGCCATTTCTCGCCCCAGAGTGGGAATTTGTTTAAATACGGCTGCTGTTCCAATTATCGTCGCGTCAATTGGTCTTACACTTTTGAGTCTCTTCTTTCTTCAACACTTGCGCCACCAACTTAACGGGCGAACATCACCATGAGCCATACAGAGCCTAAAAGCGCTGCGGCGCCTGAGGATCAAGAGAAGGGCGTCAACAATGCTCCTCCAGCTTTTGTGCCTGAGCCAAGAAATGATGATGCTGTTTTGGGGGATGAGGAAGCAGAGATTATTGACTACAAGACCTTGACGTGGTGGTATGCTCACCCGCTATCTCCCAATTTCATATAGATACTGACAAATTACAGGCAAGGCGGCATCGTCCTCATCGCAGAGACAGTATCCCTCGGCATCCTCTCCCTCCCCTCCGTCCTCGCCACCGTCGGTCTCGTCCCCGGCATAGTCCTCATTCTCGTAATGGGCTTCCTCTCCACATACTCCGGCCTCGTCCTTGCTGAATTCCGCGCCCAATACCCCTTCGTCCAAAACTTTGGCGACGCGGTCGAAGTCATTGGAAAATCCATCGGAATGGGTCGCGTGTTCCAAGAGGTTTTTGGTTGGGCGCAGGTCATTTTCCAGGTTTTCGTCATGGGAAGCCATCTTCTCACTTGGACTATTTGCCTGAACACTCTTACGAATAGTTCTACGTGCACTATTGTCTGGGCTGTTGTGGGCTTGGCGGTTTTCTGGGTTCTCAATTTACCGCGTACGCTGAAGTACACGAGTTATATGTCCATGGCATCGTGCATGTCGATCACGCTCGCTGTTCTTATTACTGTCGGAGATGTTGCGCATGAGCGACCTATTGGTTCTGGAAGCATCGAAGTTGCTCGTGAGCTCGGTTTCACGGGCGCTTTCTTGGCTGTCACCAACATTGCCATCTCCTTCTCCAGCCACTCTTGCTTCTTCACTGTTATCTCCGAGTTCAAGAAGCCCGAGGATTGGCCCAAGGCTCTGGCCTTCCTCCAGATCGTCGACACTACTCTCTACCTCCTCGCTGCTATCGTCATCTACGTCTTTGTCGGACCTGATGTTCCTTCGCCTGCTCTGTCTGCCGCTGGCTCTCATACTATGCGAAAGGTCATCTGGGGTATTGCCATCCCCACTATCGTCATTGCTGGTGTTATTTACGGTCACGTCGCTTCAGCCTATATCTTCCAGCGAATCTTCCGAAACACCAAGCACATGGTCCGCCGAACAAAGCTGTCTACCATGGTCTGGTTTGGGGTCACTTTCGGTATCTGGGCTCTCTCCATGGTCATTGCCGAGTCTATCCCAGTTTTCAATAATCTTCTTGGACTCATCTGTGCCCTCTTTGCCTCGTGGTTCTCTTATGGACTTCCCGGTATCTTCTGGCTTTGGATGCACTATGGAAACTGGTTCAAGGATGGAAAGCAAACCTGTCGATTTGTGGCCAACGTTATCCTCTTCCTTACTGGCTTCCTTATCTGCGTCCTTGGACTTTGGGCTTCTATTGAAGCCATTGCTGAGGGAGGAAGTAAAACTCCTTGGTCTTGCGCCAGCAACGCTGCGGAATAGACTACTTTCGTTTAGAATAATGATGACGGATATAATATGAATAATACCCATTTGTTTTAATCGTGCCGATATGTAAAGTCTGTATTATTATACTTGACTTGACTAGTGCTATATAATTCTCATATGTCCAGCCACTATCCACTGCTCAAGCCTTGATGGATCCCTCTGAGCTTGGAGCCACAAAAGTTGTTCTCTGTCGAAGGTTTCCAGCTTCATCGTGCTCCTCATCCCATTGAGGAAGGTCAGCATACGGAATTCTGACCAGTCGGTGAGTGTTGGCTCCATTATCATCGACGTTGGTGATCTCGGTGCGGATAGCATATCCCCTCCACTTGGGCAACAGGAACATCCAAACAACGTAGTAAAGGGCGCAAATAAGGACACTTGAGATAGCTGTCAGCAAACCGAAAGGTACTTGAATTGTCAGATTGATACTCACATTGCAATACCGACAACACAGTATGTCGCATACCAGAAGCTGACATCACCAGCATATGGACCGCCCTTGGGAGGGTACCAAGGCATGACGAGGATGAAGACCTGGACAAGGATATAGAAGATGACAGGAGGATGCCAGGCCTTGAAGTCAGAGCGACCAATACCGGCCTTGGACCGACGGCGGCGGATGACATAGAGACCAACAACCATGGCAAACTTGAACATGGCATCGGGGTACGTGCTCAGGTCAACGACTGCGAGGGTGATCAGTATTTGAGAGTAGTAGAGAAGATCGCCAGATACTGACCAAAAGTGAAGGCGTCGCCAGCTGGAGGCGCAACAATCATGATGAAAGTCAGCACCCACTTGAGAGCGTACGGGCCAAGCGGTGTACCAAAAGGCTTGGTCGAAACCCAGAAGTTGGTAAAAGGTAAAACACCTTGTCGACCAATCTCACGGAGCATGCGAGCCGATCCAACCAAAACAGCAAGAAGGTTACCAAATGCACTCAGCAGTACAAGGAAGTTGAGCGCATTGGCAGCAGACTTGCTATCGCCAAAGAGCCTGCTGAAGAAGACCGACGCAGCAATCTCACTAGCTTCGGCAAACTCCTCCTTGGGAACGACAGCGAAGTAAGCAATGTTGCAGAGCATGTACAGCACGGCGACGACCGTGAGTGAGATAGTACCGTTTCGCTTAAGCGTGGGGATGGGGTTCTTGATCTCGTTGACGACGTTGAAGGCGTTCCAGTATCCGGCGTAGGAGAAGACAATGCTGACGAGGGCACTGGCTAGATCGTTTCCATTGGGGGTCGCACCCGCAAAGGCGTCGCGGAAGTTATGGCCGGGGTCGGGGATGCGCTTGACGTTGCCGCCGAGGACGACGAGACCTGCGATGCTGATGCTGTATAATGTGTTAGGGATGAGGGATACTGGGGGGTATAGGAGGGCTTACAAGACGAGGGTGAGGATCTTCAAAGCGCCGATGAAGTTGACTAGCCAGAGGGAGTACTTGTTGTGCGCGATGACAAAGATGACAGCGAGGGTATAAGCTGCAATAGCGACACCACGCATCTGCCACTCAGAGGGAGTATCGCCAGTCATTCGCCAAAGGTACTTTGAGAGGACTATATGTCGTTAGAACGCGGAATGCAAAAGACAACAGGAGAAGACAACTTACCGACTGCATTGCTGCTGCTGAAGGACAGGATGACCGACTGGACAGCAAAGGTGACAGGGAAGAAGTGCTTAGGCCGAGGATACGCCTGTTCGAGATAGACAACCTCTGAGCCACTCCGGTTAGGAAAGTAACTCGCCAATTCCAGATAAACACTGAAGCCAGAAGCAGCCATGATGAAGCCGATGAACCAGATGATAAGCGCTAGACCGACAGACCCAGCACGGTTAAGAATATTCGCAGCTGTACCTCGTTAGGTTCGAACGTTCACTACACATGAGATCTATAATGTTAGTATGATACGTACGCGTAGAAAAGATACCAGTTCCGATCATCATGTTGACATTGAGGAAGATGACCGTGAGCCAACCAACGTTGTATCCGAGCGGCGAGTGTGATTCAACAGGTGCGCCGACAGCTTCTTGGTACGAAGGTTTAGATCCATTGCCACCTTTGACGCGTGTGTACGCAAGACCGCCATCGTGAATGACCGAGGGCTCAGAGTCGCTAGCCTCAGGGTCTGCCGAGACGGTAGCCGTGGTTTTCTGGCTTTCAAAAAGTTTGAGAAGCCCATTTTGGCGAATGAAACCAATACGGTCGGTATAATCTGATCAAAGCAGTAGATTGGAGTGCCGATGAGGGGAAGTAAAATATGTGACGAGAGATTGAGTTATATAAACATGGATCGTCTGTGCGACGCGTGCAGGTGGTGGTGCAGGATGACACAATTCTCGAGGATCTTGACATGACTGCACCAAGACTCGGGGTCCCCGTTGGCAATCCCACTCTGTATATCCGAGCTGGGACGACATACATAGTCGCATGCTTAAAAGAACATCCACCCAAAAGGTAGGATCTCCGCGTGGGATGAGCTTTGCTTACGGACTTGGATAACTGTTGGTGGCGAGAATGGGTTGGCCTAGAAGGGGTTGTCCAACGTTGTAGTGCATTGTGTCACTTCGGTAGCTCGAAAATAAAGTCAATGGGTGTGTATAATTGTATTTTGAAGTGAGAATTTGTCAAATTAGATAAGGGAGTCGTACAAGACGCGCGCTCTGAATGTCATGCATTGACCTGTCTTTCAGGCGCATGTCCCATCCAGTTATTATTACGACCTCACCAATAAACCCTTCCAGCATCTCCATTCAAACCATCCATTCTCCTCCACAAATTCGCCGAACTACGCGTCAATACTCCAGCTTTTAAACAAGCACCTTAAAAACTACCGGCGCCTCTCCGACTCAACCCTCCAATTTGGGAAACACATCGTCTGTTCAGACCAATAAAACCCTTATAATTACTGTTTCGCAATAACGGGGATGCTATTGTCTCATATCCAGAACAAGTGGGATACCCGATAATACCTGATAACGACATCGACTGTCGTGATAGCGAATCTATAATTGTTGCTAGATTGGGTTTAGCCTCGGAAAGGATCGATAGGCCGCGGGTGCGGGAGACGAACCGGCCCGCTGGAGCAGGTAAGGGGTTTTGTCCGCGGGGTCTAATTGGTAGGGAGCTTGTACTGTTTGGCTGATTCTCCAAAGCCAAGCTTTTGTGCTGTTGATTTGGATGTTGACTTGGTGGGGGTTATGGTGTGCAGCGAGATCTTCGCCTAACAGGCCTAGAATGGTGAATGATGTGCTATCCCATAGTAGAGAGTACAGCAAGAACATTTTAATGGAAAATGTAAAGTAACCCGTTGCCACAGTCTGAAGGCTGGGTTGGAAAGACGTCTTCTCCAGTAAATGGGTTTTATTCCATGGCTCTTGTCATTCATTAACATCCACACAACTGTTCACATTCGACGAGTTTTATCATCTACCTTATACTGAAGTAATAATAGATATACAGCAACCACCAAATCGGCCTTCACTCTCTGAATCCACTATACAGCACCTAACACATTGCTTGCCCTGTAATTTGTGAAACAGAAATACCATCCTCTTATCCGTTGCATCATCAGGCGCTGGGAAATGAGTTTGGGAAAGAGCAACCCAGACTGAAATATCCTTTGCAGGCAATACGCGCATTATAGGGGACGCGTTGTCCACCAATCTGGCATCGCAACGAGAAGCCCTTCTCCTTCGACAAGAATAGATTGGAACCCATTGAGCGACTCACACGACTTGCCTTCACAACTTGCAGCTGTGAACGCCGAATTGAGCCTCTCCCAAATATCTGCGGCACCTATTGAGAAATGTTGACCGGGAAATGCTGCACTTGAGACTCGGTAAATAGCAGAAAGACTGGTGTTTTCCGGGAACATCTCTTCAATAATAAGTTCAGCAATGAGGCCAGGAGTCGAACTGTCAACTAAGTCGTCATATTTTGTTATAGTCGTCATGGAGAGTGCATCGTAGCCAGTCTCCTCAGTGTTAAACGGTTTTCCTTGATCCCGATCATATACCAGATTATACATAAAGTTGTTCCATGCGATCTGACCAGGAACTACTGTCACGATGCAAGCTCTCTGGGGATCAGATGTGACCTCCGTCAAGGTATTGAGACTGAAACAAAGTCCACTGTGCGAAGCTGCAACAACGCCACCAATACCCCCATCCCTATCATGCTGTCGTCCTGTGAAAAGTATTTGGGCCATCGTCAGGGTGTCTTTAGGCCAACGCCCCAGTAAGACGCCAACAACAGGGTCGTGGTCTGAGTTTTCTGGATCACCAATTATATCTCTTTGGATCCAGTATAGGCTCTCTAGGCCGGCGCGTGTCGGTTGCACTTCAAGACCTTGGTGCATGTTGATAGTCGACATAGCTCTGACGAGGGTACAAATGGTCATTATCAATGTGAGTAAGCAGAAGGCGGTGTCTCCTTCCTCACCATTCACAGTTGAGCGACATCTCAAACACGAACATAGGTGACTCAAAGAAGTGTAAGACTGAGAAAATAACTGAGCGGCTTCCAGATATCCTTTGTTCAAAGCCGCCTCCATTGTCTGGTGCAATACCTGGTTTTGGCCGAGTTCTGGAAGAAGACGACGAGCCAGTAAATAAAAGCCCCTCCCGTAGCTGGAATCTGATATTGGCGAGTAGAACGCTTGTGAACCTCTTATGTGTGAATGAATCATATGGCCCTCGCCGCCTCTCTCAGAAGCCAGTAAGATACGTGCTGCAGAACCCAGGCATGCCCCAGTACTTCGAGCTTGAGACCCCAGGAGAAGCCTCATAGGGCTACCAAAGGTATCAACCAGGCAGCTCTCCCATGAGGCCCGACCGCATGATATGGTATCTTGCTTTTCTGAATACTTGAATAGCAATTTGCCCTTGGGAATAACATAGTGCTTTTTGCTAACTCGAAGTAGTTCACTTGAATTACCTCGATAATAAGTTATGATGAGTTGTGAATCTGTAGAGGATTCACTTCGAGTGCCGTCAGGTCGATAGATAATGGTGCCATCCTGATCCTGGACCTCGACTCGAAGGTCCAGAAGCCAATGGGCTACTGAGGCAATCCATGCGCAATCTGCTCCGCCAGACAAGAAAAGACGATCGAGGCGTCCCACCGAGATTTCGAAGACTTCCTTTAGCACTAACGCAATGTCTTTTGGCGATCCGGGACTCCTCAGGTTGGACTGACCGTCTTGAAGACAGAGTTTTGTGAGACCATGTAATACCAGACCAAACTCTGACGAGGCGAATAATCCCTCTGAGGATTCGACTAGGGCGACCCACTGCCTCAGCGCGGGGCTGAGCTCAGCCGGGGGATCATATAGGAGGAAAAGCTCTCTAATAACCTTTCCAGCTATAATCGTGGAAAAGCCCTCCGCCAGGCAGGCACAGATACCAAGACAGTTCAGGCCCTCTGTAGACTCCTGCATGCTCCATATGATATGCTTGACCCCGAAGCCAAACCAGAGAGCCTCTCCAAATGAGGGAAAAGCACTGAGTTTATCGAGCGCACGGTGAAGACGCAATTCGCCATTTGGACCGAGCTTGACGTTGGAAAAGATTGCCCTGGCAGCATAGACGGTGAATGCTTCGACACCTGCCTTTGATAGCCGTGATAGAACATCGACGGAGAACGTGACGCTCCCGCTCAGAACTCTGGTCCAGTCCACTGTGCCTTGCTGCTGGAACCCCACAGCGGTACTAGACTGCAGGTCTTGGGACATTAAGGGGGCCGACTGGCCCGAATTCTCTCGAGGAGGAGCCATTATGCTTCCAGGAGGAGGAAAGTCGCTTTGCTGATTGCAGTCGTAACGGGTTACTGGAAGTATATGTTGAACTCGCAAGCGATCACAAAGCCGTAAGGATTTGAGAAGGTTGGAAGATGAAAGAAGAGGCTCAAAAGGCGGTGAAATGTAATTTAGGCATCAATCTGTTTATTTATTGACATCATGAGGCGTCCAATCAACTCTCTCAATATGCAGGTAAGCTGTGTGATGTCTCAGTCTGCCTTGCATTTTGCGTTTACCTGAATCTGAGCCTGTACGTTTGCGATGCCAGCGATGGGCTAAAGCTTGACACCTACGTACACTCATGAGCCTTATATTTGAGATATTCCACGATTTCATCCTATCGCATTAAGAATGAATATTTAATATAGTTCTTGAGGAAATATGTCTCGTTGCAGTGAGAAAGCATCCAGATTCAACCTAGCGTCGATTGACTGCCGTTTCGGGAATGTATCGGCGATGATTTACCAACCCCGCCCTCAGCGTCAGATCTCGGCGATACCTACTCTTCTCTTCTATGCTAGACAAAGGAGGCCGCTAGTTGAGCCGCATCGACATGCCGGTACCTAAAAACCCCTGTACAGAATGCAAAAGTAAGTGAAAAGCCCAATAGAAACCCACATGACTAACGCACATTGCCAATTTCAGGCAAACACCTCAAATGTTCGTCCACTTCAGTCAAGTACAAGTCAGAAAGCACGAGGGACTGAGATTACATTCTAACCTAAGGTGCTAGGCGCTGGTGACGATGCTGTATGTACACGATGTCTCAAGAAAGGACTGGAATGCGTCCGGCTGGGGCGCAATCGGCAGTTCAGAGATGGCTCGTCAGCAAAGTACGACGCCAAGTTCTCAGGGTCGCAGAGCTGGGTCAACAGCAGTGCCAAAGAGTGTAATTAGCTGCTATAAGAAACTTGTTCAAGTAAATAGCTAATCGTTTAACAGTCCGCCTTCAAACAAGTTCGCGACGCGCAACACAGAGAATCGCTCTAGCCGATGAAGCCTCGTCTTCAACAACAAACACAACAAGTCGCCCGACTGTACACAACGACATAACATCTAACGGAACACATGACTTCGCACTGGGGGATTCAACATATTTTAATCCGGCAGTTCCAACAAGTCTATCCCCTTCCCGTGGCGGACCTTCAGACCTGCCAGCATTTCAACCTCAGCCTTCACAGCACCCTTTAGCACTATCTCAGCGCGGTCCTTCTTGGGGCGGCCTACTGCACGCGCTAGAGCCACCACATCAACGAGACTTGCCATTGGAGGGTGTTCAAGAAGCGTGTCTCTTGCGATACTTTATCGAAGAGTTATCGCACTGGGTGAGTTAAGCGTCAGCACGTCGGAATTCTGCTGATGGCTTTACAGTTCGATCTAGTCGATCCTCAACGGCGATACCAGCTCATCGTTCCCGAGAGAGCCCGAAGATACCCTCCCTTACTCAACGCCATCTTAGCAATGTCAGCCCGTCATCTATGCCGGGTCGAGAAATACAAGACAACCCGAGGAATAGTCTATCGCGGTCAACCGTTGCCAAATCTCAGTCCACATTCTGCAGTTGAGTATATGCTCAAGTGCATTCCGGTCCTCAAAGACTTTCATACCACTGAAGATGGGGAGACAAGAGAGTTAATAGTTACGACGGCTGTGATTCTGCGTCATTTTGAAGAGCTAGATGACGAAGATGAAGATCCCGCCCTCGATAGCCGCCCAGATGAAGGTGTAAACTTCCTCGCAATTCTAAACGCTGTCCTACGAAGTCTCACCTCAGATGATCTTATCAACCGTAGAGAACTACTTATCGCTTCCTACTGGGTTGCTTTACGACAAGAGGTCTACTACGCCCTTCGGAAGGGATATCCAGCTCAGATGGTCGAACCGCCTGCTGAGTGGTCAGATATATCACCAGCCAACAGAATCGTCTTCCATACGAGTCAGGTAACAAAATGGCTGTTTGATGACAAGTCGGAGAGTGGATGGCGTGAGTGCTTTTCAGTTCTTATAGGGTTCGCTTGCTAACAACTCGATGCGCAGATAAACTCAAAGAACAGGAGGAATATCTTGATCAATATGTGACAGGCCGCTTCGAACCCATTCTTCATCGACCACCAGACCGGGTTCTAGGAGAGGTATTTCCAACGATGTGGTATGCATCGCCAATAGCCCTAACAGGCATGCAACACATGATGGTAGCAAAGATGATCCTCACTGCAGAGTCACCTCTCCTCTCGTAAGTCCAACAGCCCCTCCTCCCATCCATGCACTGACCCCCCAGGAAAGCCGAAGATGTCCGGACCGCATACCGTAAAGCTGAAGGCGAAGTGCGAAGCCTGGTCCTCCAAGTCTGCGGTACAGCCGTCCAACACCCCGAAACACAGCCAGGTCTCGTAAATGCCATCTTGGCGATTCAGATGTATGGTAGCTATTTCACTGATCCGTGGGAACAAGAAGCACTCAAGAAAACAGTTCAGATGTTTAAGGACTGTCAGGCTTGGCCGTTACCTAAAGCTTTGAGGGAGCGATATTATGAGTCATAGCGAGCTTTAAATCAAGTCTAATCGGTTCAAGAGAAGAAGTCATATTGTATTTACTGATATTGTCCTACATGTTGTGTTGTGCTGATATACCCTTCCTATTATGTTAGAATTATGTACTACCTTATAACTTGATGTTTTTCGATTAGTTAGTTTAACCTTTCCTAATATATATATCTTCCTTCAAAAGAAAAAAGCAATAACTTACATCAGACACAATGACTGACGAATTTGAATTTTTTAATACTATTTATCTTCAAGTTCCCTACCATTAACCAGCCCTTGAATCTTGCCCTTAAAATTGTCCCATAACCTGTTCTATTGCAACACGATAGTCTTCTGCTCCAGATCCTTCTCCCAGATATAATCATGGGGATCAAATGTTGCTGTCCGGGTCATCCTTCTTCTACTCTTGTCTTTGTACATAGTTAGCTTTGCGGGTGCTTTTTCGTCCTTACAGTGAGACCCAAATCCGCCCCATATGGTAACCGTCCCAACTCGTTCGTACAGATCACCATTTTCTATGGCTCAGCATTATGTACAGAGACGTTTTGACATTGATTTTTCGCTTAGCCGAATGCTCAACTAGTTATTTGTTGTCAGGCAAGGCAAATCTGTCCTTTCTCAATACTGCGAGTCAGCGGCGGAGGGGCCTGAAGATTGCCATATATGTGTAACTTAAAATAGGCCCTGAAAAAGAAATATTACGAAAGAGTAAAAGTCACAGGAGTACGATTGAAATCGCGGCCTGATAAAAGGAGGGGAAGTGAAAGCTGAGCCAATAACATATCGTAGTTGGAATGCAGTAATGCCTAATAAGCAAATATCTAGAACATGTTTGATAAGCATGTGACCCGACAAATGTTTGACCTAAAAGACCCTTCTCAAGAGTGTCAACAGGGAATTCGCCGCGTTTAAATTACCCTCGCGACAGGCGATTAGGGAATTCAACCTCAGTTAGATCTAGATAACTGTACCAGCTAAGGTAGGGTAGGATAATAATAGTAGAGAGTTTGGAGATAGTGGCCTGCTGTTTGGGCTTTGACAAGAGGGGTTGAAGTTACGTCAGAGTGCCACAGCTGTTGGGCATAGCCACTACCCGGAATAGCAGTCGCCCAATACCCCGCATCTCTCTTTTTCATTCAATCTCCAAAGACGTCTTCCGGATCACTTGGCTTCTATACATTGCTTAGTGTCCTAGCTCACCCATCTAATAACATGTCTAGTGGGAACAGAGGTGGTGGAGATCGTGGAGGCCGGGGACGAGGCGGAGGGAGGGGTGACCGGGGCAATTATGGACCTCGGGGCGGCGGTAGTTTTCGGGGCGATACTGGCAGAGATAGGGGACAAGCTGGAGGTGGAAGAGGAGGTTATGGGAGGCCGACTGGCGGTGGTCAGCAAACTATCCAGATCTTTCCGTAAGGACCATATGGAGCAAAGTTATTGTCATACTAAATGCTAATTGTGTCGATAGCAACTCCCAAGGCCAAAGCTCCCGGGTTGCAAACGCCGAAGATGCATTGCACCCAGCGACAAAGAAGAGGATCAATCTCGATGGTCTGAAGCTAACCGAAGGCTTTCCCAGCCGTCCTGGATATGGCACCAGGGGCACCAAGGT
Organism: Fusarium pilosicola; assembly: GCA_020615335.1. NCBI lineage: Eukaryota > Fungi > Ascomycota > Sordariomycetes > Hypocreales > Nectriaceae > Fusarium > Fusarium pilosicola. Next base: position 259,137 of record JAGQDI010000026.1, on the reverse strand, counting down.
TGAACTTACGGCAAACTACGTCGAATTATTGCCGCCTTCGACCTTGATTTTATATCGATACGATATTCAGATCAGCCCTGTAGCTGTCGGTAAAAAACATTTCCGGGTTGTGCAACTACTACTCCAGGCGCCGGAATTTGCAGCCCGACAGGGAGACATTGCCACGGACTTCAGGTCTACTCTTGTCTCTAAAACAAAGTTTTCGCAGGACGATGTCCTCGTTGAGGTTCCTTATCGCTCAGAAGGTGAGGACGAACCGACTGCTAGGGCTACCGTATACAAGGTTCGTGTGCAATATACGAAAACTTTAGATGTCGGCGAGTTGGTCAACTACCTGAACTCAACGAGTCTCAGCCAGTCATTGGTAGATAAGCAGGAGTTGACGCAAGCTCTGAATATCTTTTTGAACCACTACGCCAAATCTGCAAAGAACCTCGGCACAATTGGGTCGACAAAGAGCTTTTCTCTCAGCAGTGAAGCAGCAAGAGGAGACATCGGCTCTGGTTTGGAAATCATTCGAGGCTTCTTTTCAAGCGTGCGCGTAGCGACTTGTCGCATTCTCGTCAACATCAACGTTAGCCATGGAGCATTTTATCATGCTGTTCCTTTACCGGAGCTCATGAGAAGTTACGGACTTCAGAGCACCGTCATGTTGGAAAGGTTTCTCAAATTGGTTCGCATCCAGACAACGCATCTTCCCGAGAAGCGTAACAAAGCGAACGGAGTTATTCCCCGCGTCAAGACTATCTTCGGGCTTGCCAGGAAAGACGACGGACATGGTCTGGCCCACCCACCACGCGTTAAACAGCACGGGGCGGGTGCCAAAGATGTGGAGTTCTGGCTCGATGGTCAAGCCAGCTCCACTGGCGCACCTAAGCCAGTAACCAAGGGAGGCACCAAAGGGAAGGGTAAAGGGAAGGGCAAGGCCCAGGCAGAGAGCTCGGCAGCTTCTACCCCTGGGAGGTATATCACTGTGTTTGACTTTTTCAGAATGAGTTGTTTTCACTCTCCACCACTCCATACACCATCGCTGACTGTGACGCAGCATACAATCGAGTTCTACAAGAACCCCAACTTCCGTTGGTTAACTGTGGCAACCGTAACAATCCGATGTATCTCCCGGCAGAGGTCTGCGTTGTCCTCCCAGGTCAGCCCTCCAAGTCGAAGCTCAACGCGAATCAAGCGCAACAGATGATTCGCCACGCTGTTCGAAAGCCATGGGAAAATGCAAACTCCATTTGTAGCGAGGGTGTGCAGACTGTTGGTCTAGATGAGAACACCAATGTGCTTTTGGTACGTTTTCGCTTCAATTTTGTATACTATATGCTGACACCGTTTAGCGTTCTTTCGGTCTGAGAGTCACACCGGGACTCATCAAAGTTCCAGGTCGCATCCTCTTTGGTCCAAAGGTTATCTACAAGAACAACAAGGCCGCTGATCTCCGCTTCGGTAGTTGGAACATGACGAATACTAGATTTAACATTGGCGCGTCCCTTGCTAAATGGTCATACCTGATGATCTCTGTTCCTGGGATGCGCGACTCTTTTGACCAGCAAAGCTCGCGGGCCGTTATGAATGAGTTCCACGCCGCCCTACAGAAAATTGGCGTCAACGCAGCTCAGCCGCTTCCAGGTCAACGCCTCCAACTTCAACATCAAGACGATCCCGCGCTCGGCCCAACTTTGCAGCGTGCTGCTAGAGACTTGGATCTACTTTTCATCATCCTTCCCGGACCAAACATGCCAGTATACAAGCGCATCAAGACGATCGCCGACAAGAACTATGGTGTCCACACTATCTGCTCCGTGGGTTCCAAACTGGCGAAAGACCGCGGTCGCGACCAATATATGAATAATGTCGCTTTGAAGTTCAATCTCAAGCTTGGCGGCATCAATCAGAGGGTGGAGAACAAAAATCTCGGCATCATCGACCAGGACAAGACAATGGTTGTCGGCATCGACGTCACGCACCCCTCACCTGGCTCGTCTTCCAACGCGCCTTCTGTCTCTGCAATGGTGTCTTCCATTGACAAGTTCCTAGGTCAATGGCCCGCAACGTTGCGCATACAGCGCGCGAGACAAGAGAACGTGGACGATCTCACAGAGATGCTTAAATCTCGCCTTGGCCTCTGGAAGACAAAGGGCAAGCACGCCGCTCTCCCTGAGAATATCCTCATATACCGCGACGGAGTCTCTGAAGGCCAATATGGCATGGTCATCTCACAAGAGCTTCCTCAACTCCGCCGCGCATGCGAGCAGATGTACCCAGCAGCTGATACCAAAAAAGGTCTTCCGCGCTTCACTATCATAGTCTGCGGCAAGCGGCACAAAACGAGATTCTATCCCACTACTGCACAAGACTGCGATAGGTCTGGCAATACTAAACCTGGTACCGTCGTCGACCGCGGAGTGACTGAGGCGCGGAACTGGGATTTCTTCCTGCAGGCACACGCTGCACTTCAAGGGACCGCACGCCCATGTCACTATTACATCGTGCATGATGAGATATTCCGGCAGATTTATGCGAATTCGATTCCAGTTCCTTTCCAGAGCATCGCCGATATCGTGGAGGATCTCACACACAATATGTGCTACCTATTCGGCCGCGCCACCAAGGCTGTTAGTCTATGCCCCCGGCGTACTATGCTGATATCGCGTGTGAGCGCGCGCGGTGCTATTTGGCTGGTCTTTTTGACACGCCGTCACCGAGTGCAGCCCCGTCCGTAACTGGAACTTCGGCAGGTGGAGGAACCGGGCAGCTAGGTCCTGATGATGTACAAATCCATCAAAAGCTGAGGGATACGATGTTTTATATCTAGTTCAAATATCAACAATATCAAAATGCTAGTTTCTGCTTTATTTAACGACACAGGCTCATGTGCCTCCAGGCGACAGGCGTAATAGCCTTCTTATGAATAATATATTATTTTCGTCAATTTCAAAAGCCTTGATCCTATAAAACGCCACTGTCACAATCAATGTTTTAACTTAATTTTAAAGTAAATATAACGCAAAAGCTCCTGGGTCTAATAGACTTATACTGATCCCGGTGCTGACTATACCTTCTTATTCAACTTGTATACAAGCTCAGTTGCAGAGTATTAAATGTCAGGTTTCGTGTTGTAACGGAGTTTTGTTCTGACGTTTATGTTGGGACTAAAAAACCAGATGCGGCAATCCTGAGCGTAATCGCCGCTTCTTGCCAATAGAAGCTAGCCTTCACCTCTGAGCTACCTAATCAAGCAGCCAGCGCCGCAGAATCTCTTGATATAGTAGCTACGGCGACGGAAAGTCGGCGAAACTTCCTTAGATAGGTGACTATTTGTTGGCTTTGAATGCGATCATGTCTATCAAGACGAGATATTCGGAGATGGTTCGCAAGATGATCATAAGCTCTTACACAACAGGTATGAAGAAGCCAGATGTATAAAGAGGTCAGCTTCTTCTCCATCTCATCGCCATCCTCATCCTCATCCTCACGCAGCCCAACAGAACAGCCCTCCAATTACCTTTTTATTTTCTTTACCATACACTATGACTCAGACCTTAAACATCGCGGTTGTTGGTCTTGGCCGAATGGTAAATATATATTCCTCCACTCTACACCTATCTTGCTAACTAGAAATAGGGCAAGCGACACGTTCATACTCTTCTGTATAGGGTACCTCGTGCTCGAGTTGTCGCAGTATGCAGCTCCATGGAGCATGAAGTCAAGTGGGCCAAAGAGAACGAAGAGTACAGAGAGTTCGATATCTCTGTCTATGGCAGCTACGATGAGATGCTCAACCACCCTGGACTCCAAGCTGTGTGGGTTTCTACCAGCACTGATGTGCACTCCAGCCAGTCGCTTGCTGCTATTGACAAAGGGCTGCACGTCCTTTGCGAGAAGCCATTGAGCACTGACACGGCTGAGGTATGTGTCGACTCAATCTTTTTACTGAGACTTGTTGACCATGGAGATAGGCTCAAACTGTAGTTGATGCAGCAAAGAAGAACCCTCATCTAAAAGTCATGGCCGGTTTCTCTCGTCGCTTTGATGCTTCTTATCGCGACGCAGCTGCCAAGATCTACAAAGACAAGGCCATCGGGGAGCCATTCATGGTTCGCTCCAATACCTGCGATCTTCTCGACGAAACTGGCTTCTTTGTTCGTTACGCCTCTCGCAACGGCGGCATTTTCGTCGACTGCGCCATTCACGACATTGACTTGTCACTCTGGTACCTCGGCAACCCCATCCCCAAAGCATGCTGGGCAACTGGCACTCTCCAACACCATCCTGAACTCAAAGACCTCAACGACGTCGACAACGCAGTCGGTATAGTCGAATTCTGGGGCGGCAAGATTGCTTACTTCTACTGCTCTCGAACTCAAGCTCATGGTCACGATGTCTGCACTGAAATCACCGGAAAGACTGGCAAGATCTCAGTCAATGTCGTTCCAAAGGCTAATAATGTTGTTCTTGCGGATAAGCTTGGTATTCGCCATGAGGTTCAGCCTGAGTATTGGCAGCGATTTGAGGATGCTTTTGCGTTGGAAGCTAATGAGTTTACTGATGCGGTGTTGGAGGATAAGCCGGTGCCTTTGCCTATTGAAGGAGGAATGCAGGTTATGAATATCGGTCGAGCGCTTCAGCATGCGCTGTTGAGTGGGAACTTGGTCAAGTTTGATGAGGAAGGCAATTGGGAGTAACAGGGTTAAGCATAGAATGTATTGGTTTGAGTACTAGCTGGGAAATATTTCGACGATTGATAGTGAGACAAAAGTCTTTCACGTATGATATGAGGGTAAAATGCATGATAAGCTACTGCATTGAAGCATGTGATTTGATGCTATTCCCAGCCACTTTTATGCACAATAATGCACCTGGTCGCATGATGCATTCTCTCCCGACCAATCAAAAAGTGGGCATATATCCACCCACAAGCATGAAATACCCACCCGAAAATTAAACGCGCTTCTTATCTCTCTCAACCTCAAATCTCGACTTTCACTTTTATCTTCACTTCACCTTGCCTCAAAACCACTCACTCACGATGGGCATCTTCCGCGTGGCCAGAAAAACAGTCTTCACCGGCTTGTTGGGCACTTCCACAGCCGCCGCGTACCTCGCCTCTCAAAACCCCGTCATCTCCCCGCTCCCCGCCAACGACCCCATCTGGTCGTCTCGACTGTTTAGGAGGGCTAATCCGAACGGTAACCCTGCTACCCAAGATGTCGTCATCAAGCGCATTCCCTTTGACAAGATTCGTCCGGAATTGCTGCAGAATAACAATGACTTGACGCTTGAGTTCTGTCGTGGAGTTTGGAGCGGTTGGGGTAAGTAGCCTTTTTGTCGCAATGAGTTTTTGAGTTATCGCTCACCGATTTAGGCTTCGCCATTCAGCGACAATATGCCCAATTCAAGTACCGAGGCCCAGAGACAGAGCATCAGCTCTGGGATCCCGAGCAACTCGCCACAAGCAACTACGACAAAGGGGCTATCATCACTGATCATTTCGAGGTCGTTGAGAAGACTCCCACGTCCATCACCGTGCGCTGCGGCGACTCACCGCGCAACCAGCCCCTGCGCCCATCTGATGGTCTCTTCCAGATCAGCGCTACTATCGACAAGGCGCATGAGGAGGTTGAGTTGCGCCTCAAGAGCGTTTTGTTCTCCAGCGAGGGCAAGGTTGCGGGCAACAAGGGGCCTATGTCTCCGTGGATCACAGAGCTGCATCAGTGGTATGCGCGAATCTGGGCTGAGACTGCGTCTTGGAAACTTCTTAAGTGATGGGAGGATTATGAGTTATGATATACCATGTAGATCGTGGGCAGGTGCTGCACTGACGAAATGAACGAACATGTCTCTGAAATGCAAGATCTTTTTATGCGTTCCATTTGTTTCTCTTACTCCTTTCGGCTTGAATCAACCGATGATCTGGATCGATACGCTGAGACCTTGCAGAATTCTGACAGATTATGTGAAGATAACATGCGTCTTTAAGAAAGTTAACATCAGTCACGACATTCATTCAGACTTTTCGTCATACGATGAGCCCCGCTCAATTCACTGTGCCAGTTTGTGTAGCCGAGGGCACGGCGATGCTCAACCAGATACTCAAATGTTAGAAATATGAGTGCATAATGGTTCATCAGCAGGCGAATATTCGATAAAGACTTGCGAGAGTGAACTGTAATGTATATCTAAGTCAGGACAATAAGTACGCACTGTCGATCACCGCCATTTCCGCACGTAGTGCCATGTGCTAACATAACTACGCACTGTCTTAGTCATCAATCGCCGACTCAAGTTTTTGCGACCTGGCGTCTTGCTCGAGGAATCTTGGCTGACATATCACGCCGATTAAGCCTCGACTCCCATCCATTTAATCCTTCAATCCTGCACCAAAAACCCATCATCACCCTACTCTTCCTCCTCTTCGACCCCGAGAGATCATCACCGCCAAAATGCCTCTCATCGACGCCAACACCCCACCAACCTCCACCGACACTCACTACGTCGTCTACTTCGCCTCCGGCGAGCCCTCATGGTGTCCCGACTGCCGCGATGCCCTCCCCGCATTAAAGGCTGTCTTTGGCGGCGCTTCTGATCCTACCGCTTCCATCGTCCGCGTGGGTTCACGTGAGGAGTGGCGGGCTACTCCCAAGAACAAGTATCGCCTTCCTCCTTACAATGTCAATGGCGTTCCTACGGTCGTGAAGTACAAAGATGTAAGTTAAATGATCGGAATGGCTGTGGATTTGAACTAATGGGGGTTTAGGGCAAGGAGGTTGGACGGTTGGGCGATAAGGAGAGTCAGGTTGAATCTTCTCTGCGCAAGTTGGTGAAGCAGTAAAGGCTCTTGTAATGAGGAATCGCCGTTGACTGCAACTGGACTCAAAGGGCCATTTAATACCTGAGAATGGTTCTTGTCGCTCAATACCGAAGAAGCCTGTTCAGCGTCTAACAAGGTCATATCGTGCAAGCGGACCAACCAGTGGACAGTTGAGCATCGATCGGAAGCTAAAGATAGAAATAAATAAAGGTTAGACGTTTCTCCGATGCTTTAAAATGACTTGTAATTGAATCGGCGTCACTGTTTCCATGTATTCACATGTTAAGGTGTATTCTCACTTGTGAAGTGTCTTGCATTGCTGGCATAATTGACATCAAATTCATCATTTTGGGTAGTTACAGTCTGGACCGATACTGTAAGTCGGACATAAAAGATAAACCGTTAATAAACTACTTCCTTTTCCCATAATAAGTGATATAGGAACCGTCAGATGATCAATAACTTGGATACGTTGTGGATGCGAAACCGTACCGTTTGGGTGTAGCCCGCACCACCATAGTCTGCCCATTTTCACAGAGAATTCCAGCTACAACTATCCTAAAGAATTTTGATACGAGAATCTTTTAGATCAATCGTCCTGTTATAGAGTTCGTTGATTCATGAAAGTATCAAATCCGATACCGGATCATGATGAATCAGATACGGATTAGTGATCGTCTTTGATACTTCCCAAATCAGGCGTGCGAGTCACATTCAATATCTCAACTACTCTTAAATACCCGTGTCCTTCCAGCTTGATTAACTTATTCCGCTCGCATAAAAATAAGTTCCAAGACCCTACATAATGGCAAGCAACGGACTTCAAGCCAAGCTTCGCGCCCTTCCTGTTCTAGAAGGAGCATCGCATCCCAAAGTAGAATTCACTTCATTCCCCGAAACCCCTCACCAAGCATTCGAGACATGGCTCGACGAGGCTATCTCCTCCAACGTTCCCGAACCCCACGCCATGACCATCTCAACAGTCGATGACCAAGGCTTCCCCGATGCACGAGTCCTAATCCTCAAGAACATCGATCACCGCGGCTGGCACTTCGCCATCAAAGCCACCAGCCCCAAAGGCCGCCAGATCTCATCCAACAACAACGTCGCGCTTACATTCTACTGGCCCAAAATCGGACGACAGATCCGTCTACGCGGAAGAGCAAATGCCCTGCCTAAGAGTGAGTGTGAGCAGGATTGGACGGCTCGGTCGGCTATGGCCAAGATCACCGCCAAGGTGTCGAGGCAGAGCGAACCACTTAATGACCCGCATGAACTAGAGGCCAAGATGGCGGAAGCCGTGAAATGTCATGAGATTGAGGGACAGGAGCCAAGTTCTGAGGGTTGGGTGGTTCATGCCGTTGCGCCGCAGACGGTTGAGTTCTGGCAGGCTTCTAGTGATCGTCTGCATCAGCGATTGAACTACACTTTGGATCCTGCCCAGAACACCTGGAGCAAGACAGCTCTTTGGCCATAAGCCCCGATACCATATCAAGGAGGATTTATGTATACGTGCATATACGCCGGGTATAACACGATTCGCTCTCCCTTATTCCATTAGCGGGCTTACGCGTCCTCGATATCGCCCAGAGTCTAGACCCAAGCCTCACCAAACAACGCATATAAAATCACATTCAAGTTCGGATCTCAACGTGCCGTTCCTGAAGAGATAAAAAAGACGCAAATGTGAAAAAGGGAGGTCGCTAGTTTCGGTCAACGGGGCTGTGCAGTGCCTGATCGCCAATTGTTAATCACGGCATTGCCCGCTGGGCTGTGTTTTTGTAATTTGGCAACTTAGCACCATTTGAGATTTTATGAGAAAAAGGATCCCTCGGAGAAAGTTAATTTACTGAGAATAAGTCATGGAGTTACATGCCCTCTACATCAGGCGATTTCTTGTCAGTGTCGCCAAGTTCCTTGTTGCACATCAATGACCGCATTTTACATAGTTCTTCTTGTTATTCGGAACTCGGCTCTTGTATGCAGGTACCTTGATAGTAACTTGGCGCTTGGCTACGAGATATTCCCTGGCATGTGTGCTTCTATGCAGCGTAGTAGGTCTTGTCGCCAAGGGTATTCGGCACGTTGTATACGAGAGGTTATTAGATGGATACTCTCGGCATGAGTCACCCCCACAAGCAATAACACATGCTTTTGTTTCTTGGCCGTGTTAGTTTGGAAAAGATTTTCGTTTATTATTTCTTAGGCTATAATCAGGAGAAAGTTTACAAGTTCATGATTTGTATATATCACTGATCCCCCAACTTCCTGCACATTGCTTTGCTTTGCTCTACTTTACTCACAGTAAATTATTCTGTTCAGTTCGATGAACAACTCTATTGTTGCAGTTTCCCTACCTTTCGCAAATCTGGAGAACTCGTTGAAACTTCTCCTCTTCAGAGGAATCGCCAAGTCTGAAGCAGCAGACTTTGATCCACCTTAAGTTTTGTACGAGTTCAATGCTACCTCCTCTACGAAGGCTGTTTAACTGACAGTTTCGGATTTGGTGTAGAATCTTCAAAAACGAACGATCCGTTTAATCGATGTCAACATCATGGCCCGCCGCGACACTAACATCCTTGGCCGTCTTAACGGCAAATCCCGCGCGCGAACTGCGACATGGCAACTAAACCCAGACCGGGCAACCAAGAGCACGCCAGAAGATATTCTGCGGTGGATTGCTTCCATGGCTCCTGATACGGCGCTTGCGCATTTGGTTTCGAGCAATGATGGCATTTCTGAGGCTGAGGCTACTGCGCGACGACGCATTCAGGGTCAGAATGTTGTTTCGTCTCGGAAGCCGCAGTCTTGGTTTATGCTGTTGCTGAGTGTCATTCCGAATCCGTTTAATATTCTGTTGATGTTTTTGGCGATTCTTAATGTTGCGATGCCGGATCCTAGCTGGGTAAGTTTTGTTGGGAATAGAGGTTTGGCGATGGGGCTAATGAGGTGATAGGAAGGATTTGCTGTTCTTATGGTCATGATCGTTATTTCGGTCGGTGTCCGCTTCTGGCAAGAGTTCCAAAGCGGTGTCGCAATCTTTCGTCTTCAGTCCGCCATCATTCCCAAGATTCGAGTCCGCCGACCTGCAACTTACACAGACGAGCTTCAACTCTCCTGGACCGAAGGCACGGTTCTCGAAACTGACCTCGTCCCTGGAGATATCGTCATTTTGGTCCCCGGTGCCATCGTCCCCGCTGATTGTCTTATTCTTGAGTCATCGTACTTGAGGATTAGTCAATCCGCTTGGACGGGTGAGAGAGAACCTGTGGGTAAGGACGCGGGCCCTCATGATGCGAAGGAAGCATTCTCGATCTTTGACTTTAGTAATGTTGCACTTATGGGGACGAATATTGTGAGTGGTCATGGTGTTGGACTTGTTGTTCGGACAGGTGATGGTAAGTCAGCTCTAGCCCTGGCAGAAGACGTGGCTAATATTCGTAGATGCTATGATCGCGACCATGGTCAAGGAGGTTGAGAAGAAGCGACAGCCCAACGCTTTCCAAAAGGGCATTCTCAATGTTACCTGGATGCTCATCGGCTTCATGATCGTCATGGTTCCTATCGTAATTAACTCCCCACCTATTCACCTACTTCAACTGACCATCTTTCAGGTTCTGTGCATCTCCGGCAAAGTCACAGGAGACTGGAAGAACGCAGCGCTCTTCAGCATCAGTGTAGCAGTCGGTCTCGTTCCCGAGATGCTTCCCGCCATCGTCAACGCCAATCTCGCGCGAGCCGCCCATCAACTTTCCAAGAAACAAGCTATCGTCAAGCGTCTCGACTCGGTTCAGAATCTCGGCGCTATGACTGTCCTGTGCAGCGACAAGGTATGTATTTCATCTCAGCGACTTGACCCATTGCTAACAGCAAGGTAGACGGGAACTCTTACCAAGGACGAGCTCTCGGTGCACAAGTACTCCAACGCTGAAGGCGAAGACATGCTCAACATCATGGAACTCGCAAAAGTCGACTCTCAAATCCAAGGTAACAGCGGCAACAACATGGACAGAGCTATTCTCAACTATCACCTCCCCAACGGCGATGAAGTCGGTGTAGCACACTACGAACAAGTCCGCGTTATTCCCTTCGACTTCGAACGTCGTCGCTCAGGCTGTATCGTCCGCGGCATCACAGGCCAGTACCTCCTCATCGTAAAAGGCGCATTCGACGAAGTCCTCACCCGCTGCTCATCCATGCGCTCAGCCGGTAAGAGCGAGTACCTCAGCACTGAAATGCAAGCTCGATGGAGACAACTGGCTATGCAGAAGAGTATGGATGGATATCGTGTTCTTCTCGTCGCGTCGCGTATTCTTGGAAAGTCTTATGTTAATGAGCTCGATATGCTTGAGACGAACATGACGCTTGAGGGAATGATCAGTTTCTCCGATCCACCAAAGGACGACGCCAAAGACGCCATCGCAAGCCTCACCGAGCTCGGCGTCCAAGTCAAGGTCTTGACCGGCGACTCTCTCCCCGTCGCTCTTAACATCTGCCGCTCCCTCGATCTCCTCAAGCACTCTGAAACGATGGACGACGATGCCGAAGCCATCTCCGGTCCTGAACTCGCCCTCCTCGAAGACTCGGATGAATTCGACCTCGCCGTTCAACGATGCAGTGTCTTCGCCAAAGTAACGCCCAAGCAGAAGAGCCTCATTGTTCTCGCTCTTCAGAAGGCCGGTAATTGCGTTGGTATGCTCGGCGATGGGATCAACGACTGCGGTGCGCTTCGAGATGCAGATGTTGGAATCTCTGTTGACTCTGGAGCGGGCGTAGCAAAGGATTGTGCGGATTTGATACTGACGGAGAAGGGGCTTTCGATCATTGTGCGGAGTGTGATTTTGGGAAGGATTACACATGGGAATACTATAAAGTATATCAAGATGGTGGCTTCGTCCAACTTTGGTAATGTTTTTAGTATTCTGGCGGCTAGTGCTTGGCTGCCTTACACGCCCGTGAGTAGCTTGTAATGTCTTGCGGGGAGTATGCTAACTTGTGTATAGATGACCAGCATTCAACTTCTCGCTCAGAATCTTCTGTACGACATCAGTCAGATTGCCATTCCTTGGGATCGCGTTGATGAAGAGTATTTGACCCAACCACGACGATGGAACGCAAAGGGTAAGTTTTCTTGTCTCCCCAAATGGCCACGTCTAACAAGCAGTAGACATCCTCAAGTTCATTGTCGTCCTCGGTCCTACAAGTTCAGTCATCGACATGTGCACTTTCTCTCTCAACTGGTTCTTCTACGGCATCCGAACTACATCCGACAATGTCAAGCTGGCACAAACACACTGGTTCCTTCAAGGGTAAGCTATCACCAACTCTTCCCATTTTCCACCACTAATACTCTGATAGTCTTCTCACTCAGACAATGATCGTCCACTTACTCCGCACAGCCAAAATTCCTTTTGTCCAGAGCCGGGCAGCGCCGATCCTTGTATTCTCGACTGCGTCGATCATGGCGATTGGTTTTGTCCTACCCTGGATCCCGGCGTTCAGACCCGCGTTTAGCTTTGCTCAACCAGCGACGACATTTGTTGGGTTCTTGGCTGCTGAGCTGTTGCTTTACGCTGTGGAGGTCCAGATTGTCAAGATGATTTACATCAAGATCTTTGGTACATGGCTATGAAACAAGTCCACAATGCTTGCAATTGGGGTATCATGGGTCATGACGGGGGACAAAACAGTGAGGGGATAGGGTTTTTCATCGGTTCGCCCGGTTTTCCCTATCTCGTGGTAAAGGTATATTTTATTAGGACTTTAATATATATATTTCTCTTGTTAATTCTATTCACTAAGCCTATGATATATATACCGTAGATATTAAAAATAATAACTTTTAATCTCACCTAAACTCTTAATTATAAATAAGTAAGCGTTAGCGATAACTGTATTTACAACATGCAGATACATAGTAGAATCCCTTGTCTTTAAGTATGCCCTTTTCCTAGATTCATCATCTTTGCTCTGTTTGCTGTGTATAACTCGTATGGACATGAATACCTTGTTTGTTGACATTCTCTGCTGAGCTCGACTGAGTAGAGGCTGTGTGACCCAAGGTCTCACCACCCGTTATCCGGTTGGTCAGCTCAACCTCATCATCATGATCTGCAAGCTTAAGCTTATCGCCTCCTCCAAAGTACTTGGACCCTCCGTATGTAAACATAGGCCCTTTTGGGTTCGACGCAGCACTCTTCCACTGCTTGGAGCCAGTCCCTGTTCCTTTTGCATCTTGGCTGCCTAACGTTGAAGAGATCTTGTCTCGAATGATATGTCGCAACGGCGCAAGGTGTGGAAGACATGCGGATACAATTGCAATACACGGTTCGAGGTCAGACCAAATGAAGACGGGTCCCATGGCTCTTGTGACGTCCTTGGTCTTGGAAAGCTCAGAGAGGAAGTGGATGCGTACGGCGCTAGCAGCGCAGACACTATTGGCCATAGTTAGTATAAATACATTCATGGCTGAGCATGAGTAACTTACAAACCTCCTAACATAAGAATGCCAGCAACGCCGACCCTCTTCCGTAGTGACATTTGTAGCCGGAAGATATGCGGTATAGGTATAAGAAGGATATAAAAATCGTTGATCATGTTGATGATACCAAGGGCGAGAAAGAACGTATTGATGTCAATGCAGGTCCCCTCTGTGCCCGCGAACTGTGTCCAAAAGTGGTCTAACGGTCGACAGACGTTTCCCATAGTGACCCAAACCACTATGGGATACGATATCGAAAGGAAGTACCCAAACTTCATGGAAAGGGCGAAGAGAAGCTCCGTGGAAAGGAAAATGCGGCTGTAGAATAGCAGGATCGAGATCTTGATGACGGCACAGGATGCAGAGTACAAAAACGTGTATCCAAGTAGTATCTGTGGTTATTAGCTGAGTGGTGAACTGAATTGAAGGATACCCAAATTCACCTTGTAGATCTGTTCTAGGCTGACTAGGTCGACAGCCCATATATGCTTACCTGCACCGTAATGACCACCTGAGAGCTGTTAGTATGAAAGTAGAGTCGGCCTTCATAATGCTGGCATACCTGCTATAGCCAAACCTGCAGTTCCCCCTACGAGCGCCTGTATATAGTATTTATTTGTCAGCTATTGAAGCTTTGGAGTGAGGGTTGGGTGAGTATTACCATAGAGATGATGATAACCCAGTCATCCCAGTGTATCTTGGTCTGCTGGATATTTCTAGCAGTAAATCGAAGTGCGATGGCGATTAGCGCGAGTATCAATACACTGATTATAGCGGCTCTGTCGGAGGCCGCAGTGTTGGCGCTGAGGTCGACGTCAGGGGGAAGAGGGCCGGCGATAGCAATGATTCGAGGGTCGATCGGGGAATCCATGCTTGAGCAGTGGTTTGAGGGGTTCTAAGAACGTAAGCATCCGGTAATTAAATCCGTGCAAAGAACGAGAGAATGGGAAGTTCAAATGACTTTGATAGAAAAGCATGAGCATGCCCTGTTTGGAGACAACTGTTGGTAGGAACATGTTTACGGATAAATCTTGATGGTTGTGTCTGAGTGAAAAGTAATGCTGAGGGACTTCCGAGACAGGCAGCCGACAAACCAACATATGCAGTTGGTACTGGATGTCATGCTAATATTGGGATCTTCCAGGTTCTTTTGCACATTCGATACCAACTTGACGTTACATCAAACCACAACCGCACCAACCAAATACTCTTCCGGGCATTTCCGCCTTGTTTCCACGAGCATGTGCCGGGCCGTGTTCCACTGTCCAATCAGTTGCCCGTTGGGAACCAGGGTTCGCCATTTCCGGCTTCTATTCTTTGAGGATGTTGTGCGTCTTGGACTGACCACGTTGGTTCAAAAGCTCAGCCTGAATCTAATATCTGATAGCATTGTCAAGGTGGCCATGCACTTGGCTCATTCTGCGTGTTATGGCACTATAGATTATTGTGCTGAATGCATCACCAAAGTGAGGTACTATGCAAGCGTCAGCATTGCTTTTGAGACTATGTGTCTTATATGGACGCCAGGTTTGCTTAGGCCTCGCGTGTTATGCCTTTCAGGTTGATAACAAGGCATGACGCTCTATGGTAGGTACAGTATCAACCATTCAGAACTTCTGCCTAATTAAGTAACTCATTCTGGGGGTCAACTGTCAAGGGTCGACCAACAGTCTCATATGCCTGTCTATCAATGTGACATCAAGACACACACAATCGTGCTAATACTTCCAGCATCCCAGATTTCTTACGATTTTTAATTTCTTTACGCATTGTTCATTCTTCGAAGTCGCAGACCATATTACCTCTTCCAACATGTCGCCCACTTTGAGCGACGTCCCTGAGCTGACAGCCATTGAGCGTGTTGGGCCAAGAGGCTATCTTCGCTATGTTTTCCCAATGCGGTTGGCAGATGACAGCAATCCCCACAAGGTCATGCAGATTCTCAAAGGGGGCTATAAAGCTGCTTGTCAGAAAATTGGCTCCATGGCCTCAGAAGCAGTGCCTGATCTCGAGGCAACGCAGGCGAATGTGCTCAAGTTGCAGAGATTGCCCGATGATTTAATTGGAGACATGGCGCTTAAGGACTTACGACACCCAGAGAAATATGAATGGAATTATGAAGAGCTCAAGGCGAAGCACTTCCCCATCTCAGCATTCGATGCCGACGTTCTTATGCCTGGCCCTCTTTGGCCTCAACCAGGGAAACCTGTGCATGTTTCTCTAGCCCAAGCCAACTTGATTCGGGGTGGCGTAATAATCGGGTGGTGTGTTTTTCACATGGTTGGCGATGCCACTACCTATCTCACTTGGACCAAAGTCTGGGCAGAAGAGTGCCGCCGCATCCAGGGACTCGAGATTCCAACTCCAGTTGTTATTGATGATGCGATGCTTGCTGACAGAGCGCGCGTCACAAGACCTTCTGGTCGCAACAAAGGACGTCCGGAGGACCACCCGGAGTATACAATTCTACCTTTTACACCAACGGGCGCGTCTCCCGCGATGCTGAGCACGACATTCCGTGGACAGGTCTTCTACTTTTCTCCATCGGCGCTCGCGTTTCTCAAAGCCGAAGCGTCGCCCGATCGTGCGACTAGGCCAACAGATCAACAATGGATCTCTACCAACGATGCCTTTTCAGCTCTCATGTGGCGTACCGCAGTCGCCGTTCAAGCACCCATCACCAGCCTCGAAGATGGCGAGAATCCGCACTCCGTCTTTAACATTGCCGTGGATGGCCGAAAGCGTACCGACCCTCCAGTTCACCCTCAGACTCTAGGCTGCTTTCTCCAGTACATCTCCGTCTCAGCGCCGATCCGCGAAATCCTGACTACGCTGAGCCTGGCAGATCTTGCAGTGCTTATACGCAAGGAGGTGAATCTGCGCCTGGACAATCAGTTCACAGATGATGTTGTGACACTTGTCGATCAGCTGGAAGATGTGACCAGGCTAGTTCCAACAGCCTTCCTGGATGTACTGGGGAGATCTTCTGTACAGACCTCATGGGCTGAGTTTGACCTGGCAACTGTGGAATGGGGCCCGTTGTTGGGAGATAGGATTGAGGCGATTCGATGTCCCAACACAGGCATTCTGCCTGGCTGCCACGTTGTTCTACCCACGCTGCCAGATGGTGGCGTTGAGGTGGTGTTTGGCACTGAGGGAAGGCTGTTGCAGAAGGTTCTTGAAGATCCACTATGGATGAGGTTTGCTGTGCCACGATAGTCATGATCCTCTGAGCAACCTTACTTCCGTGTCCATTTGCCGACAGGTTCCGCGGAACAGGAGCCAATCGGATGCGTTGAAATGCCGAATTTTAAGCAGCACATGAAATAGCGAAGGGCAACAATCGCACTGGAGATAGGCCTCTGCACTGGTTATTGAGGCGAGATAATAAGATAAATAAGTTTAATATCATTAAAAAACATAAATTGTGTTACCTGCAGTCATTGCATAGATCTCCCAGTTCACACCTCTCGAGCTATGACCGGATCCTGTCCAATGGCATACAAGGAAATCTACCGTCGACCAATCATAGGCCATACAATTCAAGTGCCGAGGAACAGGCTACGCTAAGCCCAACATAGAAAGGCTTCCTCGGAGCTCATCAACACTCGCATCTGGGGTAAATCCGGGGCATCCTACTATCCGCTCTATCAATTCTATCCTGATACAAATACTCACCTTCCACTCCTCAACCATCCCTACATCATCCTACAGTATCTCTCCCGGTCAAATCTCACCATTATGGCTCTCACAGAACTCTTGATCTCGCCCTGGGCACCCCTCGCCCTCGCCGTGGCTCTCGTGGCATGGTACATCCTCCCATGGATGAGCAACTCCAACCTCCGCGGTATTCCCGCACCCTTCCCAGCACAGTTCACCAATCTTTGGTTACTATCTACATGTCGTCGTGGAAAGCGCTACGAGATTGTTGATCAGGTCCATAAGAAGTTGGGTGTTTTGGTTCGCATTGCGCCGAACCATGTTAGCGTTGCTGATGCTGATGCCATCAACACTATCTACGGACATGGAAATGGCTTTTTAAAGGCGTAAGTCTCTTCTAGTGATACTTTACAGAGAGCGAGGAGCTAACGAATAAGCGACTTTTATGATACATTTGTCTCTATCCGTCGGGGTCTTTTCAACACTCGCGACAGAGCTGAGCACTCTCGCAAGAGAAAGATCGTGTCGCATACTTTCGCGCCCAAGTCTGTTTTGGAGTTTGAGCCCTATATCCGACAGAATCTCGATATCTTCATCAACCAATGGGATCGCATTGCAAGCAACAAGGATGCTGATGGATACGGAAGCGTAGACTGCCTCAACTGGTGTAAGTGTATATCAACACAACTCTTTGAGACGTACTGACATCGTGTAGTCAACTTTCTTGCTTTCGACATCATCGCTGACCTCGCTTTTGGCAAGCCCTTCGGTAAGTCTATCCATGCACTTGGTCGGTATATTGTTAACATTCATAGGCATGCTCTCAACTGGTGCCGATATCGCGGAGGTCAAGGCCTCCCCACCAGTCCCACCATCTACGCCCCAGCCGTCGAGATCATGAACCGCCGCGGCGAAGTCTCCGCCACTCTCGGCTGTCTCCCCCAACTCAAGCCCTACGCCAAGTATCTCCCCGACCCCTTCTTCAGCCAAGGTCTCCAAGCCGTCGAGAACCTCGCCGGAATCGCCATCGCCCGTGTCAGCGAGCGTCTGGAGCGCGGCGGTGATTCCACCCGCAAAGATCTCCTAGCTCGTCTTATGCAGGGCCGCGATGAGAAGGGCGAACCTCTTGGTCGTGACGAACTCACCGCTGAAGCTCTTACTCAACTCATCGCGGGAAGTGATACTACTTCTAACTCTTCTTGTGCGCTGCTGTATCATATTGTTAGAACCCCTGGGGTTATGCAGAAGCTTTATGAGGAGATTTGCGCTGTTGTTCCTGAGGACGTTGCCATTCCTGACTATGAGTCCGTCAAGCATCTTCCCTATCTCGGTCACTGCATCAACGAGACTCTCCGTATTCACTCCCCGTCTGGTATCGGTCTGCCCCGCGAGATTCCCCCAACCACAAGGGCGTTACTCTTCACGGACGGTACTTTGGCCCCGGTACTGTTCTCAGCGTGCCTACTTATACGATTCACCACTCTACTGAAATCTGGGGCCCTGACGCTGATGAGTTCAAGCCTGAGCGTTGGGAGAACTTGACTGATAAGCAGAAGAATGCTTTTATCCCCTTCAGCTATGGTCCCAGATCTTGTGTTGGAAGGAACTTGGCTGAGATGCAGATGAGACTCATCGCTGCCACTTGGATCAAGCGATATGATGTTCGCTTGAGACAGGATATTATGGAGACTAGAGAGGGATTTTTGAGGAAGCCTATGGGACTAGATGTCGGATTGGCGCGACGATGAGGATTCGGACAAGGACGAAATTGCATGTAAAACATAGGCGCAGCGGATTGAAATGATATTCAGGAATCTATACACAAGTCGCCCATTTATCTATGAACCAAATACACCCCTAGCGTCGTCTGTGCCAGACAGATATCACCCCATAAGCTCATTGCCTATCGGTCTGATAAGCAGCCATAGCACCTTTCTCACACCCTCCTCTTCCTTATCATCCTTGCGTCTATCCTTGTCCACCTTTCTCATTTCCTTCTCATACTCTTTCTCACACTTCTCCCTCTCCCTATCCAGCTTTTTCAACTCCCTCTCCAACTTGCGAGGCTCATTGACGTGCTTACGCTGAGCCTTTGCGAATTCCTCTTCTATCTTTCGCATCTCCTTCTCATAGTCCTCTCGAGCCTTTCTTGAGTCTTCGGTCCAATCGTCATGTGCCTTGGCTCTATCTTTTGTCATCTTCTTTTCCTCCTTCTTTCGCTGTCGTTCACTCGTTGAGGCGTGCATTTTGCTTACAAAGTTATCTGGTATATACAATTCAGGTAAGGGTGTAAGGTCCAGTGGCGCAATCCATGGCTCGAGGGCTTGAAGTCTGCGTTGTTGTACAGTAACTGGAGCCTGAGCTGTCGCATCTTCCAATGGTCCAAGAATCATGCTGTTCTTCTCGATCTTCCCTTCATCATTGAGGATGGGCATCCGAGCATAACGAGCAACGACAGCCAACTTCGCAAATTCAGCTTTAAGACCTCTAGGCATGAAGAGTTCTTTATTCGCCGTGATGATGCAGAGCTCGCTTCGAGATTTACTTATGGCGTATGTCGAAAGCGTAGCAGCCGCATTAACTGAGTTACCAACGATCTGTGCAGTGTGCAGCGGTACCATAGATACGATGCTGCCGGCCAATCCGAGTATCTGGACTGGCGGACTAGCGACGGCCGCACGGTTGAGATCATCGAGAAATCTGAGGAAGACTTCCCGAGGGAGATGGTATTGTTGTTCGAGGATAGGTGGGAAGGCTCTTAGGAATGGTGAGCCGAGTTTGGAGCTTGTTGCGGGGATAGCGATGGGCTTCTCTGATGGATGAAGTGTAGGTTGTTCAAGTGTTGGGACAGATACAAGAACAGGTTGGCTCGCGTCTGAGAATGTTGTTGCCGAAGCAGTTGCACCAAGGCTGGAGTATGGCGGAGGCGCGTCTGAATATGAGTAACTGCGAGGATCCATTTTTGAAACCATGTTATTAACGACAAGAATGATGGTATTTACTAAGAGATTAATCAATAGTGACTGATGAAGTGCGAGTGTTTATATATTAAGCAAGTTGTACCTAGACCTTTCTCCAGCTGACAGTAGAGAGCTAAACCTGAATCAGTTAGTCATTCGAGCCGGAGGCCTGGTGCATAAGCTTGTTGTCAGATTGGCTGATGCCTTACAATGAACTCCATCTGGAATTCCCTTTCTGTGTGAGGAAGATAGCGTGATATGTCTAAAAGGTCATCTCGGCACTCTCGGCAGCAGATCATCGGCATCTTCGTTAATCCAAGTTGATAAGCGATAAAATAGCACCAAACACGAGTGGCTGTGAAGCTTGATGTGCTCCGGCTTACCCACTCTGGGATTCCTCTACAAACTGAGGCTAGTACATATCGGGTAGGATAGCGCGAGGTATGGGCTAGAGCAAACAAGCATGATAAAGTAAGTCGTATTAGGCCGAGGGAATAATCTAGCTCTCAATGATTACCCTGACTCCCTTACTTCCACTCTCCGTCATCGGAATGAACATGTCATGGTCATAGCGGACATCCCTATCGGTTGTCTCATACAACCGCATGCAAGGCATCACTCTCAAAACCAAAGCTGCAAGCGAGAGGTACAACTCGCACAATGCAAGACTAACAATATGTTAGTAAAATTTCCAACTGAGAGAAAAGTGTATCTTACTTTTTACCAAGACATCCACGACTGCCTTTTGAAAATGCAATCATTGACTTCTCCAAGTCCTTCCTGATCTTGTTGTCCTCATCGATCCATCGTTCAGGAGCGAAGGTATACGAGTCTGGGAAGACAGACTCATCATGATGTGCGATCGCCGCCGACATGCCGATTGCGTAACCTCGAGGGAGCACCAAAGTCGTCGGCTTTTTGTTGAACTCTCCTCTGTAAACGAGGTCTTCTGCTGTTGGCACGCGAGCTGTGCGGCTAGAAACGCCATAGGATAGACGTAGACCTTCATTGATGACTGCTCCGAGATATGGGAGCTGCTCTAGTGTCGTCCAAGAAGGCAAATGGCATGGATCGTCAACGACTTGCTTCAGTTCATCTTGTAACTTCGCAAGAGTCTCGGGCTGTGATAAGAGGAAATATGTAATTACGGCCAATGCCCAGCTCGTTGTCTCAGTTCCAGCATTAACGATAGTAACAGCCTCCTCAACGAGGCGATCTTGCTTCTTCTCACTATCATCAAGCTCAGACTGAAGCAGATCTGCGAAAATGGTGGGTCGATCATAAACAATGCCTGCATTCAGTTCGTTCTTCGTCTTTTGAACACGCGAAGGAATGTCGATTTGTAGAGTTCGAATGAGAAGTGCAATATCAGTCGGCAGGTAGTCAATAAAATATTTTCCCAGCTTCACGCTAGAAACAAGAATAGGGAAGAAACGGAAGAAGAACACTGGTTTAAGGACCGCGAGAGTGGCTTCTCGGTAGTTTGGCTGCCACTGGTTGCGAGAAAGTAATCCAAATGCTTCACCGAAGCAGTAGCTTGAGATGGCATCAGAGGTAAAGCAGCTGTATGCATGGGCGATTTCAAAAGGTTTACGATCTTTTTCATCTCTGTTCTCCGCTAGAAGCTTGTTGCAGAGCGTTTGTGCCAGGTCGTGGACTTCTTGTTCGAGACGTGCGATCATAGCTCGCGAGAAGAACTTGGCAACGGGTGCACGTCTCGCGCGGTGGAGGTCGTGATCAGGGGTGCCAAAAGCGTTTCCTGTTCCAGCTGCCGAGCCGTTGACTTGATGGAAGGGCTTATCGCGCTTGCGACCGCCGACCGCGTAGATTTCATCCGAGAAGGACATATCAGCGCAATGCAGCTCATTGGGGTTGATGCGAACGATCGGGCCTAGAGGAGCATGAGAGGTTTTCGCTTCGACTTGCTGAAAAGGGCTTACCATATTTCTCGTGCATCTGCTTGATAGTATGGGTGTAGCGACCGACGAGAATCACATCGTAGTAGAATTCGGGCAGATACGTAGCCGCAGCGAGTTTCGGACCAGGGATCTTGCTAAGCGGATGTAAAGGCGAGACATTATACAATGCCTGCAAAACTTTAAACACAAGCCACGCACATACGAGAGCTGCTATCGAGCCTCGAGCTGTCAGCGTGTCCTGGAATGCTGACCAAGGGGTATCCGCCATCGTGTTTCAAGCTTAACAATAGCACAATGCGGATTGGCGAAAGAACAAGAGGGTTTTAAACAGCGACCGATTGATTTGTTTCTTCCCTCAATCACATGATTAATATCCGTCTGCCCTCTCGCTTACTCGGAACAATGTAACCCTTGAAACGATTGTTTAGCTCCATGAGGCTATCACCTCCGTCCTTATGGGGCTGAATTCTTCAACGTCGACCCACAGTCCTCCGTGCCAAGGGAACGTGCTTGACAAACCCACTTCTTCAAGGTCTCTTCGTAAGGCTGGCCAGTGACAGTTGATCTTGATATTGGATCTAAGTTCTTAGTTGATATCTTCAAATCTTTAGCTCCGAGCATAAGGGGTGAGCTACGAACGCAAATCGTTAAGAAGGTCAAGTTAATTATAGTTCACACTTAGAGTCAGTAGCTTATACCTCTACAAAACACAAGATCATTCTATAAAGGAACTTGAAAAAAGTGAACTGATGATATTCGATTTATCCATAAGCAGAAATTTTGAGAGTCCTGGATTTTGCATAGATCGTTGGGTAACCTAAAAGTCAGCATGCCTGAGTAGATTTAATTGGTAGGAAAGTCAGCCCAAGAGGACATAGATAGATTGGCTTAAAAGCTCAGACTAAGATATAACTCTGTCAGACTCTCACTCCTTGCTTCACAGAGGCCCCAAGATGCGGTGTCTCTTGAAGGAGAACCTACAACCCGTAGCAGTTTCAATCAACCTACAGTCTCGGATAGCTATAAGTGACAAATAGTCACTTTTCCCTGACTGTGTTCCTGCTTAAGCACATCACAAGATACATCGGGACTCCAGAAATGTATTTAAGCTTAAATCTAGAGTTACCGGTTACATCGTGAAACTCAAACTGTATGGCCAGCTTAGGAACTGTCTGTAGCTTCTTTCAATTAGACTGGAATCGATGGTTCGAAGAGCATCAGGAGAAACCGGATGGCTAGAGCTGGGCGGAACATGGGATCTGAGATGCTGCACTAGTCTGGGTTAAGCAGCAACTTGCTATCTGATAAAAGAGCCTTGAAACGGAGTGAACATATGGTCAGCATTGCAGAATGCATATACGAGAATAGCGGGCAAAGAGCTGTTTAAACGTGACAACATTAAGCTACCCCGGAACTGGTATGAATTTGCGAGTCAGCAACGGTCAGTCATTGGTTCCCCTAAAATCTTAGATGCATATGTCCAGGGGCTTACGGGTAAATCGCGACCCAACACGTTGCTCATCAATTACTTGCCCTTGCTAAAATCGACGGGATAGCTTCCATGAAAAGCAATAAAGCCATGCCGAGAAATAGTTATTCCATCCACCTACTCTTCAATATTTTAGCCTCAATCGTGCCTGGCTAAGGTACCCGGTAAGTACGGTGTAGCCTACCAGACCCTGCGCCCTAGGGCTGCAGCGCCAAGGGCTTGTAGGATCTGGTTCCAGTAATGA
The DNA here is from genome assembly GCA_020615335.1 of Fusarium pilosicola. Classification (NCBI taxonomy): domain Eukaryota; kingdom Fungi; phylum Ascomycota; class Sordariomycetes; order Hypocreales; family Nectriaceae; genus Fusarium; species Fusarium pilosicola. Next base: position 235,570 of record JAGQDI010000026.1, on the reverse strand, counting down.
TGCGCGGGATATCGCGGCGCAACACCACGAACAGAGGTTGCTCCGACTTGGCCTTGGCTAGGGTCCTTGAAGTTTGTCTCTATCTTAACATTTATACGGCCATGCACTAATGCACTTTTGACCGTAATTTTCTGCTTACTTTTCTGTTATAATCTCATCGCACTGCCCTCTATTTCCTTACATTCCTGCCACTGAGACATTGTCAAGACTAGGTGCGAAAACGGGCTACGAAGTAACGAAATCATGCAGCTCTCGTATGGAATACTCGCTGCTTTGCTGAGCGCTTCGTCGCTAGTTGCAGCCTCGCCGACTCAATCCGCTAGCGATCTCATGCTAGAACTGAACAGCAAAGCAGCCAGCGCGCTAGAGAATGCCCCGGCACCAACCAGTCGCAAGAAGTGCACAATCGCCAATGCCGACAGGCGCCGGGATTGGTAGGCCGACCTCCTAAAAGCATTGAATTGTGGCTAATAACTAGTAAAGGAAAGCCCTCTCTAAAAAGAGAGAAAGGCATACATCAATGCCGTTTTATGTCTGCGAAAGAAACCTTCCAAAGCAGACCCTTCTTTTGCACCTGGTGCACGTACCAGATATGACGATTTTGTCGCTGTGCATATCAACCAGACTCGCACCATTCATGCAACTGTCAGTTCTCGTTCTTCTTTGAGCTGTCAATAGCATTCAAACTAACAAGGCGTTAGGGAAACTTCTTCACCTGGCATCGATACTATACCTGGGCGTATGAAAAAGCTTTGCGAGATGAGTGCGGCTACAACGGCACCCAGCCAGTGAGTAAATTTGGACAAGTGCCTATGATAAGAATTTGAAGCTTATAATTGACTACAGTACTGGAACTGGTTTGAAACAGGCGACTTTGCAACTAACCCCGTCTTCGACGGTTCCGAGACCAGTATGAGCGGCGATGGCGAGTTCTTCAAGCACAACGGCTCTGTTTCTGGAACAGGACTTATCTACCTTCCCAGTGGTCAAGGGGGTGGCTGCATTAAGAGCGGCCCTTTTGCCGGCGCAACCGCTAACCTTGGACCCCCATCGCCTGGTATGGATGGAATGGACGCCACCACTACACCTCTCGAGTACAATCCCCGCTGTCTCCGACGAGATCTCAGTCGTTATACCATTGATAAGTGGATGACTCTCGCAAACTTATACAACGTCACGCTTGGCGATGCTTCACGCAGCATTCAGATCATGCAGGATGAGTTCCAAGGACGATTTCCAGATCGATTTCTGGGCTTGCACGGCGCTGGCCATTTTGCTATTGGTGGCGACTCGTCTGACCTCTACTCTTCGTCCAACGAGCCGGTTTTCTTTCTACATCATGCTATGGTTGATCGTGTCTACTGGATCTGGCAGGCTTTGCACCCCAAGCAGGCCCGGGATATTGCTGGTACTATCACTATCGGGAATAGACCTCCCAGTCGGGACGCTTTGATGTCTGATCCTCTGAACATGGGGATAAATGCAGCTGAGATCACTATTGGTGATGCGCTTGACACCCTCGGCGGTTCTCCATTCTGTTATGTCTATCTCTAAGAGCCGAAAGGAGTTACATTTCAGTGAAGTCTTTCTTGGTGGGAATAAGATCCGCCTTGTTTCCAAGCGACTTACTTACCAAGTCAAAACAAATCTAGCCTAGTTCACTCGGTGACAAGTACAGGCCAAGAACTTTGCCATCCAGTGAGAATAACATTCTTCGGAATAACCTTTCAATAGAAGCACAATTGTAGTAGGAGCTGTTCTCGGTCTACCAGAATTACTGGATACGAGTTAATCAGCGCCCCAACATTCCTGACATGTCAACTATTGTCTTGAACCCAATCAAAGTCACACTATTTGAGTATGTGCTAAGCCAATTCAGTTCCTTTAGAGGGCCAGAACCGGGCCAGACCGTTGGGTCAATTGATCTAATGAAGTTTATTATATACGAGCAGATATGTCAAGCTACAGAGCATCGAGAAAAGCTGAATTGTGTTTCATACTTAATGCATCTGAATTTTCCTGTTCAACCTTGCTTACTTTTATCGGCGAAATAGTCCGTAAAGCGAAAATGGTCTCCATTAAGAAATTTCTGTCGCTGGTGTTCATCAGCACAGCGACTGCGCTGCCCGCGCCTGGCAGCAATGGCCAACCGTCCGATTTGGTGCTCGACAATAGAAACGTCCTTGACCCAAGAGCAGGTATGTAGACCTAATGTCCAGCGAAACTCACCTGACAGTATCTTTCCAGCCTGTAAAGCCAGCGATCCCAACAACCAAGCCTTTGCGAGTCACAAAGTCAATGGATCCGCGTTTTGCTCGACCTACATCCGAAGCACCGTATCGACTACCTTTACTCCCGTTGTGCGAAGCACTTCCTTGATAGCCAAAACCGCTACGACTACTCTGATCGGCATCACTACAGTCCGAACCACCACCTTCCTTGTGACCGCCACTACTGCGATACAGACCGTTTTGACTACAGTGACACAGACACTTCCTGCCGTTAGTATCAATGTCGTTACGCAGCCATTTACGCGGACGGTGACGAATCAGGCCACCCAAACACAGACGGTTCCGTTGACTGTCACGAGTGTTGTGTGGGCAACTCAGAGTATCACTATAACTCTCACTAACACGGGTGATGCGACGCTTGAGGCATTCACTACCACCACTAGCACTACTACTGTCAGTGTTATAGTTACAGCTTTAAAAACGGTTACTACTTCGTAAGTACTTACGAAACATGATCCGCAGCGGAGAACATACTAACCATGATCGCTTAGCGTTACGTGAGTCTCTACGGCTGTGACTACAAATTATTTGTGACTAATAATCATAACAGAGCAGCAGCACCTACAGTGTCTGGGCCTGCAAGTGAGTTTCTCCTCTGTGACAAATACCCCTGAGCCCGCCCTGACAGATGTTTAGCTGAGGTTCACTGCAACGTCGTTGGTTCCCAAGATCCTAACTTTACGGGTCAGAAAACTGGTCAATTTGTTGTAGGCGCCAGTTTCAGCACATGCCAGAACTTTTGCTTAAGAAAATTGGGAAGTGTCAGCTTCAGTATCGCCCAATCCTGGTGCGAATGCTATCGAGTACCAGTGTAAGTCAACACAAACTCACCAGTGCCAGACATGATATTGTTCTACTTACAGAACTGACTTCCGTGACAGGAGTCAGGTGGTAATTAAAGACCCCAGAGCTTCCTGGACGTGGTACGACATGGAGTGTAATTCCGCTAACCCAGTAAGTCTCAATGCTGAACTCAAAAGTCATCTTGAGTGATACTAACCCTCCTTAAGCCTTCTAAGCGAACAGTGAGGGCAGCGAAGGCGGCTCCAGCGGTGCAGGCCGTACAGATACCGAGTTATCTACCCAAGAAAGCCGCCAGCGACGTCAGCAGTGCATGTTCATGCCTAATTACTAGTCCCTCTGCCCCCACGACCACAACCATCGCTGCTAAGACCCCTAAGACTGTTATAACAACAGCGACCCAAACGAAGACATTCGCCGTCACCAAGCTCAGCAGTACAGTCATCACAGTCCGCAAGACTAGTACTTCAACCATTTCCAGTAAGATCACGAAAACAAGCTCGCAGACTGTGACCCAGACGCTGCAGAGGACGGTGACTGTCACGAATCCTATTACTATCACGGTCACCAACTTCAACACAGCAAAGGTAACTAGTACTAATGCTGTTACGGTTACGAATATCAGGACAGTGACACTTCCCACTGAAGTTAATAAGCCCAACGCGATCACTCATACCTATTATTTCACGGACGTGGAAGTTGTCTCGCTTACGGTGTACCTAACCTCGGTGGTAACTAATGTGGATACGGCCGTGATAACACCGGGTACAGTTACTGTGGACGGTGGAACGACAACTATCTGGGGCGCTTGAAGCAATTGCTGTTTGGCTATTGGTTCCGCTTTTTGCTAACAAGGTCTGCCACACAAGCTACGACGAAATTTGTGCCTTTTATGTGAAACTTTCGGACGGCGAGGTTTGAACCTGGTATAGGTAGAAAGATAATGACTGTTAACTAGATAGAGTTCTTATGAATCGCCCACTGCACCTCTTAATATGAAACTTTAACTATATACTGCTGTCTACAATTTTTCTTGTCTCCTTCTGCTAGCGCCTAGGGCCGTGGTAGCGTGATGGCATGGTAAATATCAGTATTTAGAATTCAGAGAAGTTATGCTAATAAAAGTAAAAAGTTTAAGAATTAGAAAGTTATGATAAAATTAAAGTCTTAAGCCTAGATACTTATATTATTAAGTTTTTCTTAATAAAAAAATTCCTTTTAGTATTATATTTAATAATCTAGCTATAGTTTAAGATATTAAACTATAATACGCTGTATTTTATAAATTTTAATCCCGTGGCTTAGATAGATTATAATACTGTAGTTACTGTAAATATAGATAGTATTACAGTTACTAAGTATTACACTACAATGCTAACTTTAGTTACTATGTATATATATACACCAGATATAGTAACTGTAACCAGTAGAATAATAACTGTCTGGGGTTCTTGAACTAGTTACTATTTAGCTCTTAGTTTGGCTTGTTTACTAGAAAGATCTATTAGTACGGGCTAAGAAATGTCTCTCTAAGAATTACTATAGCTTTATTATACATTAAGGTTAAAAGTATATTTTATTATCTCTTAAGTTTTTATTTAAAGTTATATAATATTAGATTTAAAAAGCTAACTTTATATCTAAGTTATTATTAAATTAATATAAAAATAAACTTTATTAATTTTAAATATTTAAATAAAGTAAAAAAATATACTATAAAAGGAAAATTAAAATATAAAGTCTTGAATAGTATTAGTATATATAGCAGTAAATTATTAAATTTATTAAAAAGTAGTTCTTATTTAGCAAAAGCTATTGTCTTAGTACACTGCAATTTGTGGCTTGCTGTACCCAGCTGAAATGGCAGCTAGTTATTAATACTAGTAACTATGTGATAGCTCTCTCCACCGTCACTAGCGTCACCACTATTGATTGTTCCAGGTTTTTGAGGCTTTCACCAACCAATGCATACTAGGCTAGGCCAGTTAGGGTCTACCCTAAAGCACGATTTATTGAGGAGGAGAGCTCAGGTAAGACATGGCGCTAGGCCTCGAAGCGTCCAAATCAAAGCCATCCAGACTAACTATAAGCTATGAATTAGAAATCGTGATTATTTGTGACTATTAAAGTCCAGAACCCAGCTGAATGCCCCTATTTGCATACGGATGTGCTATGAGGCGTTTATGGCTGCACCTTACATACTATAAGGTTTTAATGGCCGCAGCTGAACTAGTGAGAGTACACGCCGCTGCTTAGCGCTGTGTCCTGCTCAATGTGTGGTTCGAGGGTATAAAAAGCTCTTTCGCACAGACAGGATAACACATGGTTACTTATCTTGCGTATTTAAACCGGCCATTCTTCTGACACCAAGATCGTAACTCAGCGTCGCTCCACTATCAGTTCCCCTCAAAACACACTCCCGTAAGTAAATTCTTCTACTTTTACGCATACAAACGTCTCACCTTCATAAAGAGATACTTCAAACCATGACTATCTTTAACGACCTCTTTGGCGCTATCGGCAGCGCAGCTAAGACAATTGGCAGGGCTGCCTTAAGCGATACCACCTTTAGGCCACGCAGGATCGCCGCTTCTCTTGTCAACCACACTCAGCAGACATTGATTTGGGTTGACTCTGGCGTCGCTCACGGCACCAACATTGTCCGCGCACCAGAAACAATCGGGCCCCAGGATACTGGAAAATGGGGTTTGGAGTCTGACGGGTTTCAGAAAGGGTGTGAGGGCTGGATGAAATGGAGGATTGGTAATGATGGACCTATTGTGAGGCTGGATTATAATAACCCGTATGTTGGGTCTAATTCCTACTCTTACAGCCTTGATTCAGCTGAGTATTCTGTTCAGTGGGTGGCCAAAATTGGTAATTCTGGTGATATTGATTTTGTTCTTATTGAGATTAATTGAGTAATTTAACTTGATATAGGGATAAAAAATAAATTTTATTAATTCTAAATAATAAATCTTTATATAGTTAAAATGAAATAGATTGATATTAATATTATATTCTCCTTCCAGACATATTGAGATTTCTCCACTATACAGTAAGCTGGGTCTTATCATTTAAGTCACAAAAGCAAGACAAGGTCCGCCAAGATTCTCCGGCATTTCAGCTCATGTGAGTCTAGCTTCATAACGCTGTACGGAGTATACGTCTTCTTATTCGGTGGTCTGTGAAATGGTACGAGTTTATGCAAAATGATGGAGGCCGTGGCTTTTACTAATGGTGCTCACCAGTTTTTGGGTTCGCGTCTTTCGGACCAATTCACAATTTGCGATGTCGATATTTCGAACCTTTGAAGCTTTGACTACTTCAGCCCATCGTACGTCAGTATCTAGGGCATTTTTATTTGCGCCTACCGCCATATTGGTCTCGAAACAAGAGGGCAGCGCTCATTGGTACCAGGCTGTGACCCTTGGATGTGGCTGAACGCTAATGACCTCTTCTGAGATTGCCACTGGACTCACGGACGCCGCGTAACCAGGGAGTTGGCGCCATGGAGTTTCATCAAGCGGCAAAAAGAGATATTTTGAAGCTGATCACAAAGGTCTTCAACGGCCACGTGGAGATCACTAATAAAACCATCAAGAGGAATCTAATCCTTCTGGGATAGTCCCATAGAACATTAAAAAGAAATTGTGAGATGTCTGCGCTGACCAGACAACCTGTTTATGATTTGAAAGGGTGGACGTCATTTCGTGTTGCCACGACTGTTGTTGCGTTTTCAGCGGCTGATTAGGGTTGAAACACCAATAGATGTTATTGAGGCTGATGCTGACCACCCACTCAATGTTTGACACTGACTCAAGTAAATGCTAGGCCTCTGCAGTTGGTGGAAATGATACAGAATGCCAGCATAATTCTGTGTTTAGGCCGAGCTGATTGATCACAGTAGCTGGTGGCTGTTCAGCCAGCTTTACTCCTGCATATGGGTATTATTAGCTTCCTGCCCGAGCGCCTATCACCGCTTCACCATTTGACTACAACACAGTCCCTGGTCTACTCATGCACTTTTCCCGCATAATCTAATCAGTAAGCTTTACAAACTCAATGTACCATGTGTTTGGGAATCTAGGCTATCCAAGCTCGTAAGCGCGGTCATTATTATACAAGCATCAAACCTGGACCACTATCAGAAGTGCGTATCAAGATCTGGTGTTGTAGTCTGATTCAAAAATAAATACAAGCATGCAGAATTAGGCTCTACCACCACGTCTATTTATTTCACCTAGGCCGCTGATTCAAGGCCAGAGATACCCCTTGACGCGTCGTCATTACCCGCCGGACACTGCGGTGCCCCTGAATCCTCACGCTGGATTCGGGTGCTACGCGCCGATAAGGCATACATAGAACTACCTGAGTCATGCAAGGCGGCTGAGCATTGCACATTTTGCACAGCGTGCCAAATCAGATATTCTGTCTTACCCTTGCAACCGGCGAAGCTACATACTTGGCGGCTGTAGAGCCTAAATATAGTATGTATTATGAAAGTAAGATAATTTAAAACTCATGGGCCTGGTATTCAAGCTGTTCAGCCCGTTTACCAAAGTATAGATATCGAGATCTCGCCCATGCTAAGTTGCTTAACGCTTAGTCTATTCGACTGGGGAACTGACTATACTCGTGCTATCGTCGACGCTCTTTATCTCTCACGTTATCTTATTCCGTCCCCCTCAGTTAGCCGGTCCTTACTGCTATTGGAATAAACTTGATGCTTCATTTCCTACTTAAATCTTCTGGCCAAGGCTTGTATCATTTCCTCTAATTCAATCAACACGATGCTACCTGGAGTAATATCTTATTTCCTCAAACTCCTTATCTACGCTCAATTTGCTACAGTAGCTTCAAGTTACAGTGATAAAGCATGCTGCATTAGAGCCCGCGAGGCAAACGCTTTTGTCTCCCCCAACAATGGTAGCACGACTCCTATGGATAATATCGTCTGTGGACAGATCTACAACGAGTCCTCTCCCGCCGCACCAGACGCTTACGTTAGCTACAATTTCTGCAAAAGCGAATGCAGTGGCTGGGGTATCTCGAGCGTCGACAACGCAGACCAGTGGGCGGGGCCAATCGTTCAGTTCATCCTACCATCCGTCATCTTCAGTATGAACATCCCCAGGGGCTTCGAATTTGTTTCATCGCAGTGGCTCGACATTTTGGTCTTAGGGGATCGACGTGGATGGCAAAGAGTCGTTTTGTCGCTGCTCATCACGTTTCCAGCACTGCTATTTGTTGCTACGGACACCATTATATGGGTTATGACTATCATGTGCATGGCCGGCCCAATGATGGTCGCCGGACTACATGAAGCACTACTCGACTTCAAGATATTGAGGGCGTTGAAGAGAAGGACTTATATTCCGGAGAGAGCTGTTGATGCGTCGAGGGTGTCTGAAGAAATCCCTCTAGACCCTATGGGAAATAACCCGGTTCGGCATAATGTGGAAGGGACAGATGGCTTAAGAGATAAGTTAGAGCTCCTGGTGACCGTTCTTGCTGGAAATCTTCGGCTCAAGACGCACAAGAACTGGCCTGATAACCTGGTGTTGATTTCCAATGCACTGCTAGCTACAGGGAGACGTCGGTCCAACGCTATGGCATCGCTTGCCACCCGAACACCCCAGGACCTACTCGACTCAGACAGCGAGTACTTGCTAGCAGAGGACGAGATAAACCAGCACTATTCCAGCTTATCCGAGCAGCTTAAGAGGCTCATGACGGCCCAGTCTGCTTTCGGTGCCATCGTCGGAGCAGCGGTGGTATTCTACCTCGGCGCCTTTATCTACACCATCCTCGACCTACTGGGAGACAAAAGTAACCAGGATGCGGCTATCTCGCTGGCTTTTGGTGTCGAATGGATGATTATCGTTCATGTCGCAATCGTCAACGGGTTCCTTCTTGCCAGTAACAACCCTAGTCCAGCCACCATGCTCATCGGGCGGCGTCTTTCGACTCTCAAGCCACTAAAAAGAGTGCTATTCCCTCCCATTTACGACGGAATACTCCAGCCGGTGTTCATGTGGCGCCGGGGGTTAATAAAATGCAGTGGCTTGAGAAGTCGAGAGCGTGGCGGCGTGGAGACGAAGAGTTTATGAAGGATATCCAAGTCAAGAAGATGGAGTATTTAGGCTGGATCATACTGCCCACAATCATGCTTATTTCCTTGCCGCCGGCGGCCGGGGCAGTGGTGGCGTGGCAGACTCCTCCAAGGGGTTGGGGCTGCCGGTCACTATGCTTTGTCACTTATGCGGGCTTCCAGATGGTGCTCACTCCTCTATACTTCATCATTACCCGCAGGATGAAGCAGAAGACATTCATACAGCGCGTCACACACTGGCTCTTGGTCCTAGTGTTCAGCGCCATGGTTCTGCTGTCTCTCTTCACTAGCATCCCGACAACTCTCATGCAGATCATCGGAGTCTTTCGTAACTGCTTCTGTTACGTGAATAGCGGGATGTGGCTCAATTTGACCAACGCTATCGTTAATGTAGCTTCTGACACGAAAGACCGGAGAAACTCAAGCGACGGGTGGATTGTCATGGGCGGAGTCGCCACTGCTTTCATGGCAGCATGTTCCTTTTTCGGGTGGTGGTTTCAGATGAAGATCCGGGTCTCTTTCGATGACGCCATAAAGGATATCGATGAGCTGTTTTAGCTCAAGTGTATGGTACTGGGTGTGTGGGTGGTATAAATCGCTGTCGATTTCATTTATATGAGTCATACCGATAAAAGTGGAGAGATTAAGAACTAGAATGAGAATTAGAAAATCGCCGCGATATTGAAGTTTGAAGTTTAAATACTTGCGTTATTAAATTGACATCAACAGTAAAATCAACCCTCAGTACTATATCTAACAATCTCGTTGGAGTTCAAGATGTCTCAAAACATTTACGACAATGCCAAATTCTTTGCTGAGTATTCCTCGCTTGACCGATCTGTGAAGGGTCTCGATGCGGCCCCAGAATGGCCGCGGCTGAGATCTTATATTCCAGACCTCAAAGGCCTTGATGTCCTTGATCTTGGATGCGGCTTTGGATGGTTCGCTCGCTGGGCACGGGGAACTGGAGCCAACTTGGTTCGAGCGCTCGAAATTTCCGAGAATATGCTCAATCGAGCACGATCCATGACCAATGACACAAAGATCATCTATCAACAAGCTGACCTCGACAACACCAACCTTTTAGAACATGGCACCGGTATATATGACGTGACGTTTAGCTCACTAACGCTTCACTACCTTGCGAATCTGCCCGCGCTCATTCAACAAATGCAGACTGTTCTCAAGCCAGGAGGGACTTTTGTCTTTTCGATTGAGCACCCCATATACACAGCGCCAAGCAAAGCCGAATTTATCACAGATGAGGCATCAGGACGAGAATACTGGCCGCTTGATAACTATCAGAAGGAGGGCCTTCGGGTAACACATTGGCTTGGGGCGGAAGGAGTTCAGAAACAGCACAGGACTACCGCTAGCTATGTTAACCTGCTTCTTAAGGCAGGGTTTCGGATAAGGGAATTTGATGAATGGTATCCCACGCCAGAAGAGTTGGAGAAATGTGGTTGGCATCGGGTGTTAGAGAGGCCGGTCTATCTTTTAATCTCAGCTGTTAAGAATTAGTTTATACCCTTCAAGAAGATCTTAAATCTTCTAGCTTATATTGACATGCTATATGACGTAATACTGTAATCCTTCACTTTGAAACCCTAACCGTTGGAGCAAGCTACATAATTTTATAATACAATTATTTCAATAGATCCTATAGCTAATACTTTCATCAGTCGCCTCACAGCACGAGGCGTAAAGCTGTTACTAGAAAATAGGGTTGAATCCATTATAAACATTATAGATAGAATTGTTATATAAACAGAATCTTTACTAATTACTATTGACCTTACATCTGATATGAATACAAGCACAAACCATCGCCATAGCTACACCCGTGTCTCATTAAAGGCCACTCCCTCACAACTTATAAGTTCCCATCTGTCGAGGGCTGACCTTGTTATGGAACATGTGGTCGATCTCATCGTATCGTCGGCCCTTGAGCTCCGGAACATAAACCCAACTCCAAATAAAGCCGATCAAGCCCAGGCCACCAAAGATGAAGCCAACCTTACCCTTCAGGTTACCTTCATCAGGGTTGACCATGTACGGAATGGCAAAGTTCATCGCAATACCCATGACAGACTGTGTAGCTGTAGCAAGCGCCATAGTCTTGGCCTTGAGGTTCAGCGAGGCTGTCTCACCAAGTACAGCGAAAGCCATAGCGCCAACAGTGGCGAAGTAGACGTAAGCATAGATGACTGTGCATGCGGCTTGTACCCACTTGGCAGCTGAAGTGGGGACTACATCCATGATGCCGATGAGGAATAATAGGACTGTGAGGGCTCCCATGCCGGAGAGGAAGACCTTGCGACGACCGAAGGAGTTGACGACGAACCAACTGCATATGTTACCTAGAACACCGCATGCTGTAACGCCGACGCCGAGATCGAAACTGCGAGAGGTCTCAAGACCGGCGAGTTGGAAGAAGTAGGTTGAGTATCCGAGAACGAAAATAATACCGACAAAGTGTTGGCAGACAAAGACGCCCATGCTGATCATGGTTCGGATAAGATCCGTTCCCTTGAAGCACTGAATCCATGATGCTTCCTCAGCAGAAGCAGCTTGTTCCTCGGCGATGGTCTCCTTAATAGTAGCCAGCTTGGCGTCAATGTCGACACCAGTTCCGTAGAGTTGAATGAGGGTTTTCTTCGCTTCTTCAATCTTGCCCTTGCGAACAAGATACCATGGTGTCTCAGGAGCAAAAGGCAAACCAGCAGCGAGGATAATAATAAAGATACCCTGCGTAGCAAGCGCACCCCTCCAAGCCCAATGGTCCGTCCTCTCACCGAAGGCCTTAATCACACCATTCGACACCAACTGCCCAATAGCAATTCCAAGGTTGACGCCTGCAGTAGCAATACCACGAAACACAACCGGTGAGATCTCCGACGTCGCCAACGGCGCAAGCGTCAGGAAGAAACCAAGTCCAAGACCGATGATGAGCTTGGACATGAGGAACGCGACGTTGGTGTTGGACATGCACTCTCCGATCGTACCGCCAGTTGCGAGGAGGAGGGCCATGATGAGAGAGTTCTTTCGGCCGACGTAATCGCAGATCCAGGAACACATGAAACCGCCGAAGAACCCGCCGACGGAGCTGATGCAGTTGAAGGCGGTTTGCCAGTCAGCGGGGAGGATAGCTTCGCCGTTTTCGACGTATCTGGTAATTGTTAGTGATGGTCAGAAGGGGGTCGGTTGGTGGGCGTACCCAAAGTCGCGTCGGAAAGCGGCGACGGAGATCATGGCGCCGTTGATCTGAGCATCGAAGCCCCTGTAACAAAGTGATTAGCTACTGCGATCCTGATGACAAGGGAGGCATTCGTCTTACCAGCCTACCGCTGCGATTGACCAATAAAAGCACCACCAAACAATGGCGGGATGTTGTTTAAAGCATTGCTTGAGCGTCAACTCATGCTCAGCCTGACGATCTGCCTCGACAGCATGACTCTTAGCATCAATGAACTCAGTGCCAGATACCTTGGCCTGGAGTTCAAGATCTGCTTTGCCGGTAGTATTCGACGTCTCCATGATTGATAGTAAACAGTCAAAAAGATAAAGTGGAAACTGATGATGGATGCTGGTGATAAGAGATGGGGGTCAACTGCCGAGTCTTATATACAGCTACATTACCAAGTCATAACCGTAGCATCATCAATAGTTTCCGGTTAAAGACATGCCATCTTGTCGGATGTGACATGGCATGACAAGAAAAAGAAGCACGAAAATCATGTGCAGAAAAAGAACTAGCTTTGGCTAACACGGTCTAGACCAGTCTGGGGTTTGTGGGGAGACCACGAAAATCTGGGGATGCTGAGCTTACCCCAGTTTGGCTGACACGAGCGACATTCCCCGACGAGAGCCCACTTTCCGGCGTCACGAGTCAAGACGTATAAGGAGCGATATTCCCCGACGTGGACAATCCTCCACTTTGTTTCCTCCTCCTCCACGTTTTCTGCAACCTTCAACATGTCCCCGCAAACAGAACAAGCTGAAGGGGATCGTCGGCCGGGGAAGAGACCTGCGCCAAGGGGCACGGCGTTTTATCCCCGCAAACGAGCTAATACGGCATGTCAGGTTTGTCGGGCTAGGAAGACGAAGTGCGATAACCAGAAGCCGGCGTGTTCGTACTGCGTCAGTGTTGGGGCGACGTGTATCCAGTCCCCGGTTGATCTATCGGCATTTGACCCTGCGAGCCTCAAGATCTTGGAGCGGTTGGACGAATTGGAGAAGTTGATTCGCGAGCCGAAAGAAGACACTACCAGTCAAGATGTTGCACAGCATGAGACAGAGCTGTTACCGGAAAATTCTCCTTCGCAGTTATCCCCAGAGAGTCTGGGCGACATCCCCCTACGAAGCATCCTCCCCGAGAAGATGGAAAGCCTCCTTCTCTGGTCCGCCCTCTCACGCGACATGTCATCCCACACGACCCTCCACCCCGATCCACCACAGCCGTCCCCATCTTATTCCCCCGGCTGCACATCCCTAGCCGACATAGCAGACCTCGACACCCAAGGCGTCAAAGCCCTTCTCGACAACTTCTTCAATCACGTGCACTGCAAGAACCCCATCCTCGAAGAAGCAGCTGCCAGAAAAGTCGTTCTCAACGTCATCATCGACGGGATCGATTGGTCGCCTGGATCATGCCTAACACTGATTATCTGCGCGCTGGGAAAGATTGCGACGCCGTTGGATGCGAGTTTTCATCTCAGGGCGGACTCGACGCCGTTTTTGGAGGCGCAGGCGCTGTTTCAGGCGGCGCAGAAGAGGATTGGGACGTTGATGGCAAGATCGGATATAATTGGAGCTCAGTGTTTCTTTCTGTCGGGGGTGTTTATGATGAGTACCTTTAGACCGTTTGAGGCATGGCGATATTTCTCGCAGGCGTTGGCGATGTGTCAGACGTTACCGTTCCTGCAGAGGGCTCAATCGCTTAGTGCGATGGATGGGGCAGATCTAGCGAGACCGGAATTGGGTGAGACGCAGCAAGAGGCTGTATATTGGTCTGCTTGGAAGTCTGAACGGGAGCTACGAGGGGAGTTATCACTGCCAGACTTCAGCATGCCGTATTCTTCAAGCGTGCTATATCCCCCATTCTTCCCAACGCCTCCTCATCCCTTGGAGTCTACCAAGACCACGGCATCAAGTCGCCAACACACGGCGTGGCTATTCTACCTCTCCGAAATATCCCTTCGACGTCTCTCCAGCCGAACATGCAACGAGATCCTCGAACTCCACCGCGCTTCAGCATCGAATGTCGACTTCCTCAAGCAACTCTCCCTCCTCATCCCCGCCTACGAGACCCAAGCCAACGAATGGGCTGAAAGTCTACCCCCGAACTCTCCATTGCTTCAGCACCGATCGACGACAACGTATGCTGCTTCGTCCTCCGCGGACACTTGGTAAACTTCTTCGAGCGTCTTTACTGGCCGTTTGTAATGGCCCATCTCGCCGCCTTGGAACGCGGTGTAACTACGCCCATACCCGGGAGGCAGTTTGTAGAAAAGGGCTTGGAGTATCATATCCTCAATGTTGAGGTGAACGAAGCTGGGTTTTTACATCGTCATCACGGGACGTGGTTCATGATTCGGGCTTTGGTTCGTTCCGCGACGGTGTTGCTTGCAGCGCGGCTCTTGGGATCGGGGATGCCCGCGGGGTGGAGGGATGCGTGTGAGAGGATTATGCAGGTTTTGAGGGCTTGGGAAGATGATGTCCCGGGATTGTCGAACCATCGGAATTTCTTGGAGGAGGTCTTGCACGGGCTAAATGTTTAGTATAACAATAAATTGGTTAAAGCGTACTTCCCCGTGTTTTTGCAGCTAATGGAGGTGGTCCAATGTCGGGATCCCGAGGGAATGGTTCGTAGTGGTGTCGTGGCGGATCCTATCGGGGAGTGTCGCTCATAAGAAATCACTCCACTCTAAGTGTATGGACTATTTAGGTGAAGGCTGTAATGACTTTCAGAACAAGCAGACCTCACACAGCATCACTCGTACGAGCTACTTCGCCATTCATTCCCCTTTCATTATTCGAATTTTTCTATCTTACACAATCTCATACTCTCTACCATGGTCGCAACGGCAGACAACTCCGGCTCCTACGAAGCCATCCCCAAAACCACCCCTCGCAAGCCATCAACATGTAAGATGCTCCATACGGAGGGCAGTCGCATCGTCGACCCCTCTGGTAACACCGTCATCCTCAAGGGCGCTGCCATCGGCGGCATGCTCAACATGGAGAACTTCATCACCGGCTACGCTGGCCACGAACATCAGCACAGACAGCAAATGGCTGAGGTAATGGGCGAAGAGAAAGCCAATTTCTTCTTTGACAGATTTTTGTACCATTTCTTCACAGACTCTGATGCCGCTTACTTTGCGTCGCTGGGTCTGAACTGTATACGCATCCCGTTCAATTATCGTCATTTTATCGATGATATGGATCCCGATAATCTCAAAAAATCTGGATTTGATTGGTTGGATCGCTGCGTGGACATTTGCGGAAGACATAACCTCTACGCTGTTCTTGATCTTCATGCTGTTCCTGGTGGTCAGAACCAAGATTGGCATAGTGATTCCGGTCTATCGCGAGCAGCGTTCTGGGACTTCAAAGACCATCAAGATCGAGCCATTCGGCTATGGAAAGCCCTTGCAACGCACTACAAGGGCAACCCCGTCATCGCAGGCTACAACCTCCTCAACGAGCCCGCCGACGAAACCAAGACCTCATCCGGCCACTACGGCGCCAAGCTCGTAAAGTGGTACGAACGCGCCGAGAAAGAAGTACGCGCCATCGACCCCGATCACATGATCTTCATCGACGGAAACACCTACGCAATGGACTTCCGCGCCTTTCCCGAAAACCCTCTTCCCAACGCTGTGTACGCCTGTCACGATTACAGTTTCTACGGTTTTCCCCTTGGAGAGCAGTACGAAGGTACAGAGGAGCAAAATAATAAGCTGACAAAGAGCTTTGAGCGAAAGGTGGAGTTCATGAGGGAGAAGAATGTGCCGATTTGGAATGGAGAGTTTGGTCCTGTTTATCAGAATGAGCATAAGGAGGGTGATGAAGCGATCAAGACTAATGCCAAGCGCTTTAATCTGTTGCAGGAGCAGTTGGCTATTTACAGAGAAACAGATGTTAACTGGTCAATCTGGCTGTACAAAGACGTTGGTTATCAAGGCATGGTCTACGTCGACCCCGAGTCCCCCTACATGCGTCTCATCGCGCCCTTCATCGCCAAGAAACAGCGTCTCGGACTTGATTTCTGGGGCGTCGTGAACAAAGACGGCGTGAAGCACCTCTACGAACCGTTTATTCAGGGTTTGAAGGAGGAGGTGCTGGAGAAGTATAGAGATACCAAGTATCCCAAGATCTGGACTTTTGAACGACAGTTTGAGCGGGTGATTCGGGAGTGCTTGATGAGTGAGTATGTGGGATGGGAGTTGGCGGAATTGTTTAGGGATAAGAGCAAGGAGGAGTTGGAGGAGCTGGCGAGTAGCTTTTCGTTTGAGAAGTGTATTAAGAGGGATACGCTTGTGGGGATCTTGAGTCATGATTCGATGATCTCGGCTGGGAAGCAGTAGAGGCACATGGAACTGGGATTGCATTTTGGCGTTTGTTGGTTCTAATATAGTTTCAAGAAGTATTCAATGGGGTTGCATTTCAATGAATATAAATTGTCTGCTTTGCAAGTAAACATTCCATGTCATTATACATCTAAGCTCCTCGATCAATAGCATCCACCCCGTCAGTCAAGTCCTTGCAGCTCAACACAAATCCCCAGCCTCCTTCACAGTTATACTCAGTACACTTATTGGCAAAGTCAGGACTTGTCGTTGCACAAGCATCACTCAACATCAAGCAATCCCAACCCTTTGTGTAAGCGTCTCGAATGCTCCCAGCGACGCACTGATCCGTGTTCTCCCCAGCGAATAGCAAAGTTCTGATACCTCGTTTGCGTAGTACTTCTTCGATGCCAGTCCCTCCCCAAAATCCCGACAGTCGATTTTTGTTGATGTGAATGTCTTGTGGTTCTGCGATTTCCTTCAGGCTGGGATGGAACTCGGTGTTCCACTGACCTCGCATCATGACTCGGCCCGCGGCAATGAGTGTCCCGTCCTCACACTTGACTTGTCCAATCTCGGCGCCGATGCTTCCCAGGAATGTGGGTTTGACAAAGTTCTTATCGAGAGGGAAGTCGAACCCTCTTGCTATGCTCGGGGGCATATCATTTTGGTCGCTGTCTTTCACACCCCAGCCAAGCCACACAACTGGTATGCCGGTCTTGCGACAAACGGGAACGACCTGTTTGACGAGTTTGTCCACAATTTCTAAACCAGGGCTTTCGGGGGACGACCTAGAAGAGGCGACAGGAAATAGTTTTGCATGTCGATGATGACGAGTGCTGTCTTTGCAGGGTCGATGGTGGCTTTCTCAGTGCGCGTGTTCAGAGTGATTCGAGGGTAAATAGGTGGTGAGTCTGGAGTTGGCGGGTGGGTAAGGTCGAAGCCATCCTTCTTAGTCCAGAGCCAAAAGTTGTTTTTGCCACCGACAATCTTGACGTTCATGATGATGAGTTGAGCGTGAGAGTCGTGTAAGATGAGGAAGATTGATGGTGGGTTGAGGTAGCTGTGAAGGAGGGGAAGGACAGAGATGTGGCTGCGCTGAATCAGAGTCTATTTGAACAAAGCCTGACGTCAGAGTTCACAGCATAAATAGCTCAAGAATCATGTAATAATGACCCTTATTATTCTTGCAAATAATTAGAAATGTTAATCCATTTTGTGAACAGGGTAGTGCTAGGTAAAGCAGTAAGTGAAGCGGTTCAATAAACTAGTGTTCAGGCAATGTTCACTGGGCATTGAACAGCTTCTATTGAACACACTTTTCTCACCACAGTCTCAAGTACTGAAGTATTTAAACCTATTAAAGTCATTTTCGAGACATTTGCAACCTCTAATTATACTAATCTCACGCATTGTCAGTTCCATAATAGGTTTCGTACGATACGCTACCAGTCATGTGTACAGAGGTTGTCAATACATGGGAGTGCACCGTATGTCGCAAGGACTTCAAGTCAAGAAGAGACTACAAAATGTGCAAAGTGGGGAGAGAACAAAACCAATGGGGTGCTGGCAAGAAGACCAACATCCAGCACGAATACTGGAAGGACAAGTGCGGTGCTTGTGCAAAGAAGAGGTGAGGTAGCTCGGAGGGAGTTTAGTTAAGACAGGATTCAGACTTACAATGTAATCAACATTGATCTTTGTTATTGCGGCTGTCGAATCGAAGGATACATTGCGAATTACACCTTGGATCGAGATACATGTTACTCGTCGCTGAGACTTGTGTCTGATCCCTTGAACCAGCACCAAGATCCCAGCGTGAGGCAGAATATGGGCCATCACGTATCATTTCCCAAAGCCATTGCAAAATATATTTAGCGAAACACCCCTTCGGTCTCCCGTCAAATAAAGCCACGTCTAAGTCATACTCTCACAGTATCAGAGAGCAGTCCACGACGTATGACACCAACTCTTGTGCTTGCACGTGGATATTCACTACTCTACATTATCATTCCCATATATAAGTTCTCACTCTCGGGGCAGTACACCCCAAACATCCAAGAATATCCTCAAACACCGAAATTTAAATCACGAAACATACAGCAGACTTCTACAATGTGTACCGAAGTAGTCGACAATTATGAATGCCCCAAATGCGGCAGGGATCACAGAGCCGACAGAGATTACAGAATGTGCAGCACGGGCCGCCGTCAGAACAAATGGGGCGCCTGTGGCAAGTCATCTGTGGAGAGACATAATCATAAGGAGACTTGCCCGGCTTGTGTCGCAAAGGCAAAGAAGCGAAGTTAGCTACAAGGTGCATGTTAAGCCTGTCGAAGGAGAAATTCTCTCTGGGCTGAGAACGGTTCATAATTGACAAATAAAACTTTTCTATATGTGCGATGTGATTAGTTTGTACATGAATTTTCTATATCGCTAGCACGCAGCTAGCATTTAAATGTAATCGCAGTAGCGGCCGAGATGCCTGATCAGCACTCTTGTTTTCGTGTATGTTCCACGTGTCGTGGAAAGTTATACTTCCCTCGGTAGTCTGTGAGATCTTTCCCATCGATAGATGCAGTGCAAGAGCCCTCTCGCGCTATTGCTGTCTTCTCTCCTCGTCGAGGAGTGGTCTCGGTTCAACAGGAGCTTTCTTCTGCAAGCTGACCCAGATAGCTGAACCAATGATCAGAGCACTACCAATGAAACTGGTAATGGGAGGTGTAGTTCCCCAGACAATTCGCTCGATAATCAGCGCGAAGACCATTTGAACGTACTGCAAATGAGTTAGGTATCGCCGTGTATCTGTTGGTAAGCAGGTACTCACAATAAGATTGGTGGCCCGACCAGCCTTTTCCCTCTGGAGTCCCTCGGTGAGGAGAAGCTGGAGCAGGAAGCCGGAGATACCAATTGAGAGAAGTAGACACCTGATGATATGAGCCTTGAGACTAAGATTAGGGATGAGTTTACGTACCATTCCGCGATAGTCTTGGGAATCTCGAATTGCAGATCAGGGTGAATCATGATGACAAGAAATGAGCTAACAGTGGCAAGGACAGCGAAGTAATTGACACTGACGAGAGAGTGAGCCCGCTTGCCGATCACGCGGATAGTCGCATACGCCGTCGCCGCTGCAAAAGAACCAAAGATGGCGGACAGGATAGCGATGGTGCGTTCTTGTGGCGTTGCCTTTACTGGCGGTAGGATACCACCATCAGCAGTAAAGTCTGGGTCCACAGCGCGAGACTCTAATTCCGATAATGTTCGCCAGCTTTCGGGGAAGAGGAAGGCCGGGCGAGCGACGAAGAGTACACCTGCGAAGGCGATGAAACCAGCGGTGGCTTCTTTGACGGTGAATGGTTCCTAGATACTGCGTCAGCCGAGAGCATCGTCAAAGATCGAGGGTGGACTTACGCGTAGGGCAACCCATGCAATAAATGCAGTAAGAGTCGGGACAAGGAAAGTAATAACCGTCGCATCAGAAATGTCAAGACACGATAGTGAGTCTAAGTCATCACATTAGCAACGCCTCTGGCCAACTCGTCCATTAAGATATCCTTACAGTAAAGTCCAAAAAGCCCAGCCGATCCCGCAAATCCTCTCAACACCAACAAACCCCTAACCTCCCTCGGCCCCAAAGGAAAATTCGGCACTTTTTACACCACATATAAACAGAGCCAATCAGCGCCGTAGCCAGCATTCGAACAAAGATGATCTGCAGAGCGTGAAACTTTGTTTCGAAGCCCGTTTCAAGAAGCCGCGTTGTCATGGACATCTGAGTTTGTTAGTGTGACCGTTTCTTCGGGTTCGGGAGTGGCGTGCTTACGATTGAAGCGAAAAGTTGGGCGACTAGGACGTAGAATAGGCCGATGTTTCTGGAATAGAAGCTTTGGAGCTTTGAGGAGAATGTTGAGTCGGAGTTTGAGCTTGTTTCGGAGGATGTCTCTGAGGAGTTTGAGCTATTGGCCGCTGGAGCCAGGAGAGCCTCTGATTCTCCATGTTGATTGGCCTGCGTCTTGTTTTGAGAGTGAGACATATTTGAAGTTCTTGTGAGAATAAACTGTCAAAACAATTCTACGGCCAGCGCAGTCAATATTCCCCTGCAATTAAGTCGGGTCAAAATTCACAGCCCTTGTGATAGAAGCATAATAAGCGTAGCGAAAAGAACTGAAGGATTTTCTCTAGTTGGTCTCGTGAGCGAGTGGCGCTGAGCCAACTAAATACTCAGCTGAGATTGGACGGCCACGGTCCCACGAAAGGGGGTTTCCACCAATCGCGGCTATAATCGCTACGTGAAACCCGGGTCATTAATTCTTCCGTTACCTTGGCTGTCCTTAATCTCTGTCAGTAAGACTTTGATGAGTCTTTTCTTATATTCAGAGAATATACAATGCTCGAGCTGTACTCACAGTTATCAATCTTTTCTTCATAACTCTTGACACTATTCTACTCATTTGCTGGCGGCTGAGTAGCCCAGACAAATTCGCGGTCATAATCCTGCTTACCCTGCATCACCCACCTTGAAGCCCGTCCCCGCCATTACTAGTCGAAAGTACAGAATTTGCGTGGTTTGACAAGCCATTCTCTCGCTACTAGTTACAAATATATGCTATCGGTTTATTTGTATCAAGTCTTATAGAGTATAATCTTTATTTCTGCCCATTAAAAAGAGAAAAATGATTAGATCAGGATGATGTCCACCTCCTGCTCATAATTATGAATAAACATGACTAGACTAGAAAACTAGACCAAACATAGCAATTCCTGCGAAGCTCAACATCAGGGACACAGAAGCTCGTTCAACAGAACCACTATTATCATTTGAGCCTCCACTTCCTGCGGTAGCCGTCACCGTAGTAGTACTCTCCCCAGTTCCAGCCGGAACATTCGTCGGCTGATCTTGTGCTGATGCACCCTCTTCAGAGCTCGTTGTCTCAGCCGGCGTAAATGACAAGACGCACTCAGCATCAAGAGCGAGTGTATCGCCGGCATCATTGGTGACTTCCATCTCAGGACACGAGAAGGTCGCATCCTCGCCTTGCACCGTCACAGTCTTTGTGCCAGTTTCAGTTTCAGTCTCGGTCTCCCATTCTGTTCTTGTATAAATGGTATAAGGTGTGCAAGAAACTTGTCTGGCCAAGGGGTTGTGTCCTCTGTTGACGTGGGCGGGCGCTGTGGCAGCATCACGGCGAAGACGAGCAGCGCTATCGTCAGTGGTGGTAGCTTCGGGGGCTCGTAGTGCAGAGTGCATCCATCGTCCAGCTCAAGTGTCGCACCCTCGTCATTGGTTGCTGTCATAGGCACACAAGTAAACTCAGGGGCGTTGCCAGTGTCGGGCTCAATATCAGTCGTGACGCGAACGGTCTTCATCTTGGTTGTCGTGACTGTCTCCGTGGACTTGATCGTCGTAGTGGCAGCAGGACAGGGCTTACAATATCCATCAGAACCACAGTAGGCAACTGATCGACAGCACTCTTTGTCGCAGCACGTAGTGCCCTTTAAGCAGGAACCGTTCTTGCAACACCTTTGAGTCGAAGGATTGGCACACGATCCACTTGAACAGCACTCACTGGACTTTGGACAGGCCCAGACAGTTCCAGGGCCAGTACAGCACGTTGTCGTTCGTGGGTTATAACACTTGCTGTTGCCACATCGCTTCTGGCCAGATGGACAACAGCCACCACCTGGCATGCAGTCATAACCCTTGGGACAATTCCTACCGACACCACCGCAACAAACTGACGTGTTGGGGTTATAGCATCCAGATGAACCGCACTTGGTCTCGCCTCTGCTACAGCATCCTCCACTGACGCAAGTCTGACTCTTCAGACACGCTGTACCGCTGCTGCAACAGACTTGTGATGATGGATCGTAACAGCGGCCGGAGCCGCATTCTTTGGCGTTGCCGCGACAGCAGCCGGTGGAGATACAGGTGCTGCCTTCAGGACAGCATCCGAGACCGCTTGAGCATGGGTCTAAGATCTTGTCAGCAACAATTTATCACGAAATTTTGAGTGTCACCGTACAGTAACCAGCGTCAACACATTGTCGCTGTCTTGGTTGTAAGCCGAAGGCCTGTGGTTCTGCGATGCCTGCGATCCACTCTGTGAAGTCAGAGAGGGAGTCGGGAAGTACGATGTCTTTCAGCTTAGCATCGCTCAGTGAAACCATGTCTGGTAACTCGTTCAACTGAAAGGTGTCGTGGAAGAGCTGACTACCGCTCGCCGCACCTCTGCCAGCCCAAAGCGCAAGGGGTGCAATCTGACAGAACCGCATGCTGGGTAAGATGTTTGATTCAAACTTGGGGAAAAGAATAAATAGCAGTCAAGCCTGAAAGCCCTTCCCGCAGCAAGGCTGACCCGTGGCGCTCAAGAGTCATTTATAAGTCGCTGCCAACGCATTACCCCTCTTTCTTGTGGTGCGATGATCGAGGATCTCCCCTGACCGTCAACCTTGCCAAGAGCAATCAGGCTGAGAAATACAGAGAGTGCAGCCTTTATCTCGTTGTGCTATGCCGAAAGAGAATAGAGGCTGGGGCGGACAATTAACCTTATGTGACTGGAATGTCCGGGCGTGCATTAGCCGTTGTGAATAGCGCTTTGTGGCGTCCATAGGCTGCAGTTTGACGATGATCAGGCAGAATATCCATCTTGCCACCAAGACCAAACTAGGTTCCTTTCTTTTATGATTATTTTCTGTTTAAACTTGAAATTAAGTCTATTTAGATAAAACATTAGTCAAGAGAAAGCTGGGGTTTTGCATCGCATTCTCGAGTCATTTTACTGATCGTTTGATGATCGCTGACGCTGATCCTCAGCCGCACGATGCACAGGCCCTAACAGGTAAAGTCACTGAACAGGGGCCTGCATCAAGGTTGAATGTTTAGGTTATAGTGCTTACGCCCGATTACAGTTGTTGGTCGGATTACCGGTCTGCAGGATCAGTAATTCGTCCAACTGTCGCAAGCAATACCGCGTGATCAGTTGATGCGCATCTGTAATCACACTAAAAGGACAATATTCCACCTCTTAGATCAACACGCCTAGGCCAAGTGCGTGAGAAAATGCCAAGAGTGAGTTATCAGATACTGCATCAGGGCATTTTCGGATATCGGTGATGCGAGCTGGGGTAAGAACTTGGCACAGAACCCTGGTAATTTAAGGCCGTTGGAAGTGATGTGTCACAAGCACCAGTGACATATTTTCTCAACGTGAAGGGTAATCATGGCGATAGAATAACAGGGGCGCAGGAAATCGCGCAATGGATTCCGCATCTGGCCTCAAGTCAAGTCAGCATATCTAAGCCAATGACGAAGGTGCCTGTCTCGATCCCTGTTTCTTCGCTGTTGCTCCGAGGATACCTTTAAATCTAATCTCGAGTAGCGACAAGGAAGCCTGCAGTGGCGACGGCATTGGTGGAGGCGTTGATGGAGTCAACGTTAGGCTATAAACCCGTCGGGAGGTATTTGTTAGAATAATAAAAATGAGTATACAACTACTGTTTATACATATCTAATAATAAGAAGCCGGTAAGGCCTTTAAGCCTTATCTTATCTATCTAGAGAGTTAAATCCAATCCCTGCATAACGCACAATCCTTCCTTTTGCTAGAAGCTCGTCCTCAATATCCATCAGCCGGTTATATTTAGCAACCCTCTCCCCTTGAACGGGAGCTCTAGACTTAAGATGGACAGTAACAAGGCCGACTGTCAAGTCGGCGATAAAGTCGTCTGTCGTCTCTCCAGACCGATGAGAAACAAAGACATTCCACCCGAGCTTGATGCACAAACGATACCTTGGTTGTCGTTAGTCGGAAACTCTAAAATGACCAGTCGCGTTTGAGAATTACTACTCACGCTTCTACGGACTCGATGACTGTGCCAATCTGGTTTACTTTGAGAAGCATGGAGTTGCACGCCTCACGTTCTTTGGCTATGGTGACTCGCTTGACATTTGTGGTCAGCAGGTCATCGCCGACCAGCTCAATTGAGCAATACTTATTAGATACAGACCATGCGGCCCAATATTCTTCAGCAAAAGGATCCTCAAGTAGCACTATAGGATATTTGTCAATGAGGTTAGAGTAGATCTCAGACAATTCTGCAGGTGTCGTTACACTGGGTTGATCGGTCTCAAATCCAAGGTCATATGAGCCGTCTTCAAAAACAAATTACTATTATAAAAAATATTAAGAAATAATAACATATTTCAAGCCCACGAGATAGTACAAGGAACAATGTTCCAACCAGCAACCCACTTCATTACACCCATCACGACAATAACAATAACTAACCCTCCGACTAGTGTGGCTAATGCATAGATATATGCGTGAACCCGACGCAGTGCGCAAAGTTCGTTGATCCAAGTGCTGACAGTGGTCAAACAGCCACAAAAACCATCAATAATCCCCTGTTGAGCCTGACATGAAAGGCGTCCACCACCCACAGACGATCGTTGAATATCCCAGATGCTGGACAGGAGAAGCGTTCCAATCATGTTGGCAGTAAAGGTTCCCAGAGGAAATGCTGGAACTCCGTTGCTAAGATGTATGCTTAAATAAAAGCGAAGTATACATCCAGCCGGGGCAAATGCGAGTGAGAATAAAATCTGTCCACGCCAGTTCTTTTGTGGCGGCACAATAAGTAGGATAATGACAGCAATCCAGACACCAAATGCCAGAATAGCAGTGATGCGGTCAGCCCAAAAGGTATAGTTCTTTGGTAGACGCTTTCGTATTACACTCCGAAAGAGAATGGCTAAATGTGCACCCGCCTTGAGAGCCGCAGCGCAGACAGAGACCGTCACAATGACTACTGCAAGGAGGGCCATGACATCTTGGCCCAAGCCTCTGCCTGGCAGCGATGACATTGCACCACCTTCGTCACCTAGACTGTTTGAGAGCGCGAGAAAACAATCCTTCATGAAGCCAGAAAAGGTGGTCAAAGATCCGCAGAAGCCTACTGCCAAGCCGATGTGTAGAGGAACAGGCGACGGTGGCTGCTCCTCTTGATCCTTGTGTCGTGGGGCGTCAATTGACTCTTCAGTCTCAACTGGTGATGTTTCTGGCATAGGCTGTTGGCGTGGACTTGAAGGTCTCGCGATGCTTCTTTTTAATGACGGGTGGCGGAACAGAGCCGCCCCTTCGGAGAGGAACCCGAGGATGAGAGTTCCAGCAAAATTGGGCCAGAGTGATGTGTACCGGTCGGGGACAGAAATGAAACTTGCGAGGCTGGCGAGTGCCTCACGGGCAAGGGTGCCACAGAAAGAAAAGAAGATCAGATAGGCGATGGTCACGAATTCAGTAGCCAGGGAGACACGTCGAGATTTTGGAGGTTTGTGTAAGAAACGCAGTCTGTGAGATTGCCGTTGCTCCAAACTTGAGTGTCGATATTCAGATTGCTCGTCGGGATTCTCCACTGGAAGTCCGGCACCCATCTCGGTCAGGTTGGCAAAGTTAGCGGGAGGATCATAGCTCTCCTCCTCACCCTCAAATCTAACATCTTCAAAAAAGACATGTTCTGGCGGGTCTGGCGTGGAATTCGGTTCTACTTGACTGGTCTCATGGGAAAGTGGCACCTGGCTCGTCATCTCGTGGTCATTCTGTGGCGGTTCATCGTTCGAGGAATACAAAAAGCCAGAATCGTGAATGGGGGCCGGCTCTTCAACTTCGGTTATGCCATTGAAGAGGCCACCGTTTCTAGACTCACTGCCCATGGTCTTTTGTTTGACGTGAATATAAAGAGAGGAATTATAGTGAATTTTTCGTTCAGATGGTGTATAGAACTGTCTTTGCAGCCTCATTTCAATGCATCGAGAATGCATGTGCGTGGTGGAGCAGGGGTGTCGTGGCTCGGCAGCGTTCCGTTAACTCCGGCGTACCCGAAGTTACCGACACCGTACGATATCATGCATTCCAACTCACGGTCTTTCAAATGGATATTAGGCGATTCAAGCCCCCTTTCCGTCCGTCAATCTTCTGCTCCTCATCGCCCGTAACAAATCTCAATGGGAAAATCGGATACTTCAACAAGCCCGGGACAGCCGAGCCCGAAGCAGCCGCGTCCTTTGAAACGGAAGCGGGCAGCTGTCGCCTGTGACAGTTGTCGCGTTCGGAAGCTCAAGGCGAGTACCTTCATGCCCAGTCAATTCCATACTCTGATCGGAGACGCTCTCTAACAGTCAGCAGTGTGATAACAGGCGGCCATTCTGTGAGCGTTGCCAGGGCTACGGGTTCCAATGCACGTGGACTGGCCGACAGCAGAAAGCTCCTCATGATGATAGACATGTGTTTTCGATTGAACAGCGGCTAGGACTCTTGCACGACGCCTGCGCAGACTTGCCAGAGGGAACACGATCAAAAGTCACCAGCCTCCTAGACCGCATTTCTGTCTGTATCAGCGACCAAAGGCTTTCTACTGGCCCAGAGGATGCCGTCAAGAACGATGATGATACAGAGACCAGCTCTGAAGTTCAGGGCCAAACGACACACTACGTTGGTGAATTAAGCGATGTTCACTTCCTCAGCCTATCTAGATGGAGACTTGAACTTTCTTCGACCGGGTCAATGGATAGCAGCATAGAGACGTATGATCGAGAGTGTTTGAAGCAACAGCCTACACTCGTGTCCCGAGATTTCACCCTTGATATGCCCCGTTTGGAAGATTGTCAGGAATACTTCGAGACGTATTTCTCCACCATCCATATCGCCTATCCATTCATACCCAAATCGATATTTATGCACCGATTCCAGTCTCTGCGTGGTGGTACCGGCGATGGGCCTGTCACCAAAGCATGGCTCGCGCTCTTCTATTCCGTGCTAGCGCTTGGCATGCACCACCGTCAAACCCTAGATCTAGCGTCGAAAGGCTCGAAAGCATCCCCGAGCTCCCATGAGACCCTTTTTCGCAGAGCACTCGCGCTGACAGATCTCCACAACCTTGAAGCGTCGACAGTACAAGTGTCGGCTCTCCTGGTACGTTGTTTCTATCTCCTAGCCACTTCTCAGACCGACAGGTGCTGGGTTTCTCTCGGTGTCGCTATTCGCCTTGCACAGAGCCTTGGGATGCACGTCTCCCATGTGGAATCGCAACCTAAACAATGGAGTTACGGGCTGACAGGGCACGCACAAGCCGAGGTTCGTAGTAGAAACTGGTTTAGCCTCTTTGTTCTCGACCAGCTGCTTGCTTTGCAACTCGGCCGACCTTCCATTACCAGTTCCGAAGCCTTTTGCGTACCACTGCCATCAAACCTCGACGATAGCAAACACGATTGGTATACCGATGATATCGAGCAACCAGGGGCCCAGGAACAGTCCGTGGGTGACTATTTCTTACACGTCATCGAGTTCTCCAAAATCGTCAAGCTCGTTGTCACGGAGCTCAGCATGCCACAGAGGTCGACGAGCATAAAGCTAGCCAGCATTGCTTACTGGGATGGTCAGCTGCAGAAATGGAAGCAAAAGCTACCCCGTCACTTGCAATTTTATGTGGCGCACGCTTTTAACAAGCAGATTCTGTTCAAGCGCCAGAGAAATATGCTTGCTATTAAATACCACCATATTCGAACCTTGATACATCGTTCGGGCCTAGAGCTCCCCGGCGACCCCATCACTGCCTTTGTTAGCGAACAGAAAGAAGTGGTACTGGGTATGAGAAAAACGTGTATATCTGAGGCACGCAGCACGATGCTGCTTTTCCATTATGTTCAGGATATTGGGGAGATAGTGCACGACTTTCCGTGGTGGCAGATCATATCTTGCCTGTTGTGCGCCGGCACTGTCCTCGTTGTTTCATCCACTACGGCTAACGAGCAACGTCAAGAGCTATTCAGCGAAGCTGAGGCGTGCTTGAACATTCTGGATGCTCTGGGAGTTGTCTCCGAAGGTGCTTTGATTGCCCGAAACATGCTAACCAACTTACTGAACAAGGCATCCTCTTCGATGAATCAAGAAGCTACCTATGGCTCAGCGGACGTGGTTGATGCTGGTTTGAAGTTTACAGGAGAGAGCCCTTCATTCAGCACAGGGATGGACAACAATGCATCTTTTGCTGACCATCAACCCTGGGTGCAAGCGGATCACAGCACTGATAACCAGATCCCCATTGATCCTTCGTGCCTCTGGCCCTATGGGTCTTTTGATTCTTTTCTATGGTCGCAGGAGGTGTTAAATCTCATGACCTCGAGCAGCGCAGTAAATGATCCAGGTACTTGATAGAGGGTTAAAAGCTCTACATTGCTAGTCAATGAGATAGCTCGGTCTGTGAATCAAAGCTAGACCGGTCTACCAAGCCTTAGATAATACATGCGTTTCTATACGTGTCTGTTCTCGCGACTCTACCCAGTGGCCCATTTTACTATGAACTTGGATGATCCCAATAAACTAGGACTATCACATGATTTTAACAGTTCAGCGACGCCAACTTCTGGTACTGTCTGTTCTGCCTCCTACGTAAGTAAAATCATGGGCAAAATAACGAACCAGGTGTCGCTTAATAACTGATCTCGGGTCTTCCGGCAGTTGCGGGTGAAACGGCCAGCGACCAATGTCTATTATAGTATTGGTGCTAAGCTTAAGAACGAAGGCGTTTTGCGACGTTCTGTATCCAGGATTGCCAATATTACCTCGACGCTGGTAGACTCGCCTAGCGTCTCATGTGCATCTTTTCAGGACCAACAGTCGTTTCAGACAAAACGGCTACTCAATCTTGAAGAAAGCAGAAACAGCCAGTCTAGTTATCACACAGACCGGTTCTTACCACAATACAGCCCCGCGCTCGACATTACTGCTAGTGTTGGCAATGGTGGAATACTGTGCATTGGCGATCCTCTATCCTTGAACATATGGGTCACAATGCCCCCAGCGGCTCACCGGACGCTCTCGATCTGCCTACAAAGTGTCTGTGTTTCTTTAATTCACACCACTATCCATGGTCTAGAAAACCGCCGATTGGAAATTCATAATGTCTTAACCAACAAGTCCGACATGAACCTTGTCTTGATACCAAGTCAATTTGAGAAGAGAATACCGATAGTCTCGTCGGCGTGGGACAGTATTATAGTCCCACGACAACCTATGTTCAAGCCTTCAATTACGCCACTATCTTCACTAGAATCACGGCCGTATAAAAAGAAGGATGAGAATGAAGCAAAGACTGAGGAAGACTTATTACATATTTCATGTACTATTGAAGCTTCGAATTGGCCATCCTACAGGGTGAGTCATTTCAAGCCTACTAGGCCACATTCCAGCTAATAAGAATCCAGGTTATATCACTAACTATACCTATAGCTTTTACAGTTTAGGCATTACTGCCATTATATCAGGAATAAATTTACATTTAATTTTCAAGTTAACTTTAAGCTACTAAATAGTATATTTTCTCAAGATATCTAAAGAAATTAGTAAATAAGTTATAAGTCTTTAAAGTTTAACCTTAATTTAAAATTCTTAAAAAATAAATAATAAATTAACTTATTTTTATATATCCCCCTGCTTTGTCTACCTGGGCTTTCAAGTGCTCAGATAGTAACTCCTAAGAGAATGTCATCGTTGTAGTTTGGAAAACGGTAGCAGGAAATGTAAAATCACATCACCCAAGATTGACAGGGACCTTGTTACAAGAGCACCGCTCTTGGTAAGATATGAGAGCCATGGCCTGATGAGGTAAAAGTCAGCAATAGCTGTGCATCATCGTTGCTGAATTTAGCCGTAGTCTACTTATGTGCTGCTCGTGCCTTTGACGCTATTGAGTGCTGTTGGGCATTTGCTTGCCTTACTAACTTCCCAAGAGGTTGTTCGCCACTCTTCTATATATATACTGTTTAACCTAAACCTCATGACAGCCAGTTCAACGCGACGTGAACTTTGCTATCCAATAGTAAAAGTCAAAGTTCGTAAACGATTGGCTGTCGAGACTCGTTAGGACCTCGATCTCGTGTTAGTGGAGCTGGGAATCGTATCACCCGTAGATCAGGTAGCATCGGCCCCGGAAGTGGTCGGTTCATCGGCAACGCCAGCCAAAATAAAGACGGCTGGGATAAACGGGGGCAGGTCTATTTCAGCATGATTATGATGTCGGATACGAGGCTTGGCAGAGCCTATTGCTTCTTTGGGATTGCGCTTGATCAATATGGGGATAGCTAAAGGCTTAACGTGGATTCTTTTTTTCCGCGCTAGAACTCTTATGATATCATCTGTTCATGACTGCTGTTGATCACGAAAACTCTAATTATACGAGAGGTTGGGCACCTGATGTAGTGACGGATCATCGGGTTCAAGATGGACGAGACGGACGAGATGGAAATATAAAATGCAACTAGATATCTCGTACAGATCAATTCCATCATTCTCATCACCATCAGCACCTCTACACCTCAGACAAGCATTCAACTCTTTTCATCCTCTCAATTCCACAAACTCTATCAAGCCCACAGATCCATAGTCCAACATGAACAAGCTTATCGTCGCCCTAGCCGTGGCCTCCGCAGTTTCCGCTGCCCCTCTATCCCGCCGCGATCAGTGCCAGGATGCCTACAAGTCTTGCATCGCCGCTGGTACCCCAGAGGTCGCTTGCTCATGCACTCTGACTGCCTGCGTAGGCGAGGATAATGCTCGCAACCGCGAGTACTGCGCTTCTGCGACTGCATCGCTCGCTCAGCCAACCAAGACCGAGATTCCTGGTGGATGCAACCCTGCTCACCCCGGCTCGTGTCCTTCATCGTACTTTACCAACAAGTACACTGCCCCAGCCGAGACATTCACCTCTATCCCCGGCATTCCCGGTGGTTGTAACCCTGCCCACCCTGGCTCTTGCCCCTCTTCCTACTTTACCAAGACCTATACTGCTCCGGCTGCAACTTTCACCTCTATTTCTGGTATTCCTGGAGGCTGCAATCCTGCTCACCCCGGATCTTGCCCATCGAGCTATTTTACATACCCCATCGCTTCCAAGACTTCTGTCGTTCCCGTGCCCACTACTACCAAAGACTGCTCTGAGGGCTCAGGCTCTGAGGGTACCGGCTCTGAGGGTACCAGTTATCCCGAGCCTAAGCCTGTTGAAGGCGAGACCTGGACCATCAAGGATCTTACTCGCTACTGTGGCGAGGGCAACGAAGGCTGTGATTATAACTTCAAGATCGCTGCCGACGGAAAGACCGAGCAGTGTACTGTTATTCGCATGCCCGGTAAAGACGCTGCTACTGAGAGCTGGTCAAATGAGCCTTGTACTGATGGTTCTGAATATACTATCTCTTGGGGATATGTAACTGAACCCGCCCCTGCTTTTGCTGTTATTTCCGTTGTCAAGGGCAAGGAAATCGCCTGGTTTGGTGTCTCCGACGTCAATGGCCAGAAGGTCACTACTACTCCTTCCAACCCCTTCGGCTCCGGCCAATATGGTGACCTTGGTCCCGAGCAGGTTTACACCTACTAAATGGTTTTACGCGCGAGGACAAGAAAGGCTACACGACATGGTTCATGACTCAAATGATATAATACACCCGCTCATTAAGCAATCTTAGAATTAATATATAGACTTCATTCCTTTAACTAGTAGAAACTTCAATAAAGATATATCAAGGTTCACCAGCTTGTGTCTTTAACCGTCTGCGCTCCAGCTTCCAGTCAACGCTTGGGTTCACTCCTTTACTAATGAAGTCCAGCTGAATAATAATGTGATCTATTTAGTAGCATATAATTTCACATGTTTGTCCTTCGGTTTTTACGCAATTAAAGAAAGCGGTACCTGGATCTTCACATCGAATCTGTACATCGTGCAGGAGAACTTAATTGACAAGGCACCATGCTGCTTGGTCTCAGTCTGATCAGATGGTGCACATGTTGCAGAAGGCGACGGGGGCCAAGGTCATTTTTGGGCATGATCGGAATGTTTTGATGCGGCATAAGCTTGCTCCGGAGTACCACGAGTAGAAATTTGTTGTCTTTCGTGGCGGGTAATGGTGTTTCTAGGGGCTGGAAGACGAGAAACCCCTTTCTTTTATAGTTGTTCGTAATATCAATCGATCGTCTTCTGCATTCCTTTGACGTCTCGAAAGCTGAAAGGTCTTGGCACGTACATATACGATATGCCAAGTGAATTTACTCTGGTGGCATATCTCTACGAGACCTTAGGCTGGGTGGTTACAAATTGGTCAAGTGCTTCTCTCAGTAGGACCAATTCGGTTTATAAGCATTTATTATTAAAATTATCCTTTGTACTGTATTTCTCAGGCTAAGCTGCCTTGAGATACGAGTCTTTGATATGTACAGCAACCAAATCTCCTAGCCACAACAGCGACCTCAAGCAGTCTGACAGTCATGGCACTCATAACAATCTAGGTCACTCCACCAGAAAGAATAAGGAACGTCAAGGTCAATACCCTCCGTACCAAGCTTGTAAGTCGACAAAGCACAATTGACGTTAAGTGGGTTGGAATCGTCAAGACCAAAGGCCTCACAGTAGCCCTGCTCGCGACACAGAAGGGCACAGTCCTCCATTGTGTGCTGACGTCCGTTCTCTTGGACACCGCGTCCCCACCAGCTGCCCTTCTTGACACCGAAGGCGTTGCAGGTTCGCTCCACGGGAGGTTCGACATCATTGTCGCTCTGGGGCCAGTGGTCAAGAATACCGGGGAGGGAGACGGCTTGCGTTGGGAGGCTGTCGAACGGTTGGCAGAAGCCGGGGGCTGCGATGCCACTGGGGCATGTCATGACGGTAGCTGTAGAGCTGGCAGACTCTGTGGTGGTGGTGGGGGTGTTGAACGGGGGCTGAAGAAGAAGTAGACTCTGCGGCCTGAGTGGTTCTTGTGTTGAAGGTGGTAGGTGTATCGCTGACAGCTTTGGTAGGAGCCCGACACGTCATCTCTGGGACAACAACATTGTCATTGGTGAGAAGACCGTAAGTGGCGAAACCCATGTTCTGTCCACAAGCCCAGCAGCCGATATCTGAGAAGTAGTCTCTACCGCCCTCTTCTGTGATCTCGTCGACAGTACCAGCATACAACTTGCAGTTTCCTTGAGACAGGAGATAGTTGTAAAAGTAGGACTGACAATCAGCATACATGGCACACATGTCTCTGCACTGATCACCGCCACCGCAAGGCTGAACCGTAAGAGTCGCGAATTCCTGAGCGCAAGACTTGAGCGTTCCCTTACGACGGACACAGCCCTTGTTGGGAGTGTCACCCATCTTGTTGATACAGATACTATCCTCGGGAAAGCTAGGGCAGGGCTTGGGGATGATACAGCTACGATCATAAGAGGTGAACTGGGTACCAGTGTTGCCAACAGGGACATCGCTCAAGGGAGAGGCAATGAGACGGCACTCATTAGCGCAGTTGTTGCCGTAGCTCCACTCAAAGGACTTGCAGTTCTCATCAGCGAGACATAGGGCTGCGCAGTCTTCCTTCTGGTAGTTGCTGCTTGTGAAGCGGCTGTATGCTCCGGCGCTGTTGTAAGGCTGCATACCGCATCCGCGACCGGCGATGGAGGATGTACCGACGTTGGCGCAGACGCGGCTGACGGGACCATCGGGCTTGATAGTTGAGGATTGGCGAGGAGAAGAGCTGCCGCTTGATGAGGTGGCGCGTGTAGCAGCTGACTCAGTGCTGGTCTGCTTCTCGGTGCTTGATGTAGTAGTCTGAGCTCCTGGAGTTTGAGTGCCGGGAGTCTGGGGACCAGGCTGGGAAGTAGCTTGGGTGTTGCCTCCAGCGGAGGTCTGACTATCGACAGGGCCGGGAGTATTGTGTCCAGTAGGAACAGTTTGAGGGCTGCCAGTGACTGGCGTATGATTGCCAGTGGATTGGGCGTTGGGGCTTCCAGTACCAGGTGTAGCAGAGTTTGAGGACATAACAGAGCTCTCAGAATGGGTTGGAATAATGGGAGGGACAGAGGTAGTTCCAACCTTGCTCGAGGTAGTCGTTTGAATAGCAGATGAGGAAGTAGTAGTGAAGCCAGAGACATCCCCATCACCAAGATCAAGAGGATGGTCATCGATAGTCGCAGGCGTAACCTGGTTAGACATGAAAAGAGAGTCAACATAAACCTGAGCAGACCCTCCAACCAGGCAGTTCATCGAGATAGACAGAGGTGCAGAGCGCTGAGCAGCAGTGACCTGCTCCAGAGCCATACCCCACTGCACAC
This sequence comes from Fusarium pilosicola, assembly GCA_020615335.1. Lineage (NCBI taxonomy): Eukaryota > Fungi > Ascomycota > Sordariomycetes > Hypocreales > Nectriaceae > Fusarium > Fusarium pilosicola. The sequence goes on along the minus strand of JAGQDI010000026.1, from coordinate 200,652 downwards.
TCGTTCCAAAGCTGATGATCCAAGTCTGGAAGAACGCCTGGCTACCAAGCGAAGCAGTCAATTGGCAAAAGTTCAGCGACGGTGCAGTTACAACCAAGTAGAAGAAGCGAACGGTATAAGGTCTAGTCAAGCTCAGCTGATCAAGCGGCTGCGCAACACCAGCAAAGCTTCCAAGATCTCGCTTCTTATCACCACTAGCCTGCAGGGACAGACAGCCCGAGTCTTTGCTGCCATCAACCTTGTAGCCTGGTCCAATGACGATGGTCGCATCGCCGTCCATAGTGAAGCCTGGGACACCGCCTTCGGGGGAGCGATGGAAAAAGCGCCGCCGTCGATGATGCTCTTGATGATGATTGATCCGGCGGTCTCGGAAGCAGCTGCTGAAGTCGCGGTGTCGGAGGGAGTGAGGTCGGTTGTAGCGGAGCTGTGAGAAGGTCGAGGCTTGCAGTTACTTGCAGCAGCTAGATCAAGGGTGCCGCTAAGGGCCAGAGCCGCGAGGGCGATGACGGAGCGCATCGTGAAGAGCGTGTAGGGAAGATGAAAGAGTGGCTGTGAGGACGAACTCTCACGAAATGCGGATACTACGAAAGGAAAAGCGACATGGAGCTTTTCTGGGAACCAGTCTTATTATGTCTGAGCTAATCGTCGGTTACACAGCAGATATGGACATTGCGCTTTGTCCCTGACTTGTGAACGGACAAACAATAGTTGCGTATAGCTTCTAAATAGATCCATTGTGTCGAGTCTTAGGCCGTTATTCAGCTCAGCCATGGAACCCATTGGAGAATAGTGGCCGATTGAAAAAGGGTCTGGATTAGAGATTTATGCTTAATCAAGTGTAGCGTCAGGGACCGTGGCTGTGATTTCCTCACGCGTTTCCTCTTCTGGAGTACGAGATGAAAACATCACTTTACGACAACAAGAAGTGGTTACATTACTGTAGCTTAAATATAAACAGTCTTCTGTCGATCTGTTTGATTTGTAACATTTAATGGCTTATCATTTATCATACAATACATCTCAACAAAAATCGAATGGCGGCGTGCTTCTTGGGGCTGTTAATGTCTTCCCTGATCCACCTCCAAAATCTAGAACTTTGAGGTGTCGCGCTTAGTCAAATAGCGTCACCAATAACTCTCCCATTCTGTCACTGGGCTGAATGAGACCCCTGAAAATAAGAGAACGCCCCATGATATCGGTAATGACTTTTTTTAAGCGCAGGCCAGCGTCCGGAACCAACCGTAAGCTCCGTGCCAAAAAGAACCCTACAGTTTTGAGTTAGGGTTGTCTTTCAAGGTTTTAATACCCAGGGCTAGATAAGGTTATTTGTAATGAAGAATGGGAGATTTAGTTTAGTGTGCAGGTCTTAAATTTTGAAAGTGATAAATTTATTGATCGGGATAACATAGATACTTTGTTAAGAAGGTGCGGAATGAAAACTTGATCTTCATTTTCTGTGTTTACAGCCTAAAGCTTGTCCTTGTAGGCGGCAATCATCCTATAGAAAGCTTGACATTCTCAGCTGTCTGGCAAGACGTTCGCTATAAACTTTTATTAGGTTCGCAGCCAAAGACTGGAAGTCACCCGGCGCCCCACGAAAGTAATTCTTCAATAAAGAGACATATAAAGAACAAGCCGAAAGATTACAAAACCAGTACAACAGTTCTAAGCCATCCCTTACTTTGACCAAATCGCTATCACTCCTACACCTTTTCAATCTCCCATGCAGACAAACCTACAGGCAAATGGAGATGAGAAAATATTTATTCATCAAAAAGCAGAAAAGGGAGAAAAAGGAGAAAAAGGAGAAAAAGGAGAAAAAGGAGAAAAAGGAGAAAAAGAAATACCCAAAAATGGAATACCCAAAAATGGAATACCCAAAAATGGAATACCCAAAAATGGAATACCCAACCTCAGGCATAGAGGTCATCAACACCATCCAAGGCGTCACATCCCTGACCGACGGCATCGCAGTTCTCAACGCCTCCCCAAAAGTGAAGTGCCACTACTCTACGTCGACATCGAACCAAAGAGTCTCGGTGCAAACGGCGAACTCAACCTCTTGACGATCATCCTATGCCACGGGCCAGAATATCGTTGCCGTCATTACCTCGTCGACGTCAACCGCCTCGCAAACCAGGCATTTTCCACGCGAGGATATCACGGCGCCAGTTTACGAAGCATCCTTGACTCTGATTCTTACCAAAAGGTATTTTTTGACGTTCGTTATGGTTCGTATATTTTATATGCACAGTACGGTATCAAGTTGCACGGCGTTCGTGACCTGCAACTCATGGAGAACGCTTATTCGTCACTTAAGCACTATACACCGCAGTTGGAGCCGTTTGAAGCGCTGATCGAGAAGTTACTCGGCTACGGGAGATCCCGAAAACGATGGTTCATCCACAAGTTCAACGGGGAGTGGCTAGATAAATACGGCGCTGGAGCACCGCATGCAGCCTTTCAAGCGCGTCCGGTTATGGAGAATATCGGATTATACTGCTTTCGAAATGCCCGGTTCATGCCAGAGTTGTATTTGAAACTCTCTCGTGTGGGTATTTTGGGGATGGTGGATATGATAGCGCAAGAGTCAAAGAACCGGGTTGATGAGAGCCAGAGGGATGGATATAACCCTCTTGCAAACGGCGGCTTTAGCAATCCTTGGACAGTGGAGCAAAATCAGAGGTTTGATTCTCAGAAGGGAAAGATTGGTTTTTTAGTATAAGATTGGGCAAAGGTATTCTGCCCTAATAGGCAAGGATGACCAGGAAAAGGATTATTGCGACCTAAACCTCTGGAGCCGCCTGTTGTTAGTCGCTGAAATGTTTTTTTAGTAGTAGCCAAGTACTACTTGCTGCTAACACTCAACACATAGATATGGTTAAAAGAATAATAAAGACTACGCTTTATTTGTCATTACACTACCCGTGAGATGGGAGATCATGTACGAGATTAGAACTGAGGGTTGTCATTATCAATTTCTAAGATTTTTTAGTGACACGATTCACCTTTCACTTATCCCAGGGTTTACCAGCAGATGGCTTCTTACGGCATTCTCACGACTACTCTCCCAGTGACCTCCTGTCGTTTCAAGCCCTCAATAACATTCCCCACTTCCTCAAACTCGAGAACTTTGACCTCCGGGGTTATCGTTCCTTCAACGGCATGCTGCAAAAGTTCTTTCATCTGCTCTTCCGTGCCAACCGCAACGCCAGTAACAGTCAATGCTAGATCTCAAGTCAGTAATCGACCGCAAGTAATAAACAAGAAATAACTTACATCTTGCAGAGCATATTGTTGCAGAGAGCGGGATATTGAAGTCATTCCTCGGAAGACCAATCGTGACGATGATGCCCATATTTCGTACCAGACTCGGTGCTTGGATGAAGGCTTCCTGAGAGCCAGTCACCACCAGGACAGCTGATGCCCCCTCTCCCGTTATTTCCTTCACTCTTTCCTCGACGTTCTCTGTTGCAAAGTCGATAAAGTGCTCAGCGCCACTATCCAAACTCAACCTCCGTCTAGACTCTCCAGTATCAACAGCGATAACCCGCAGACCGTTCAACCTACTAGCGATCTGTACACCCAAATGTCCAAGCCCACCACCAGACCCAGAAATAACAACCCAATCACCCCTCTCAGCATATCCCGTCAGCTTCAAAACCGCACCAGCCATGGTCAACCCAGCACAAAGCAAAGGCGCAGCGACTTCCCCAGCAAGACCGTCTGGAATCTCAGTCACGTATCTCGCATCTGCGATCATGTACTCCTGCAAAGTACCCGGGATATGTTTTCCCGTGTTGAGCTGTTTGGGACAGTTATTGGGATAGCCTCGCTTGCAAATGGTGCATGTCCCGCAGGCGCTGTAGAGCCATTTGACACCGACTCGCTTGCCAAGTAAGCCAGCGTCGACTTCTTTGCCGAGTTTTACGACTCTTCCTACGCCTTCGTGGCCGACTATAGGGCTATAGGGACCCCATCCTGATAAAGCTCGGATTTCCGAGCCGCTGGTAGAGTTAGTTTAGGATCTCATGGCAATAGTCATGCTTACCAAAGACCAGTAAATTCAACCTTTACAAGGATCTCGTTTTCCTGAGGGTCAGCAACCGGTATATCCGATCGAAGAACTATATGTGCATCATTTCCAGGGTTTTCGATCAAAGCTGCCTTCTGGGTCGATGGGATTGGAGAGCTCATGGTGAGAATGGCGTTGAGCTGGTAGGTTCGCCGGGCTTGAGCGGGCTTAAGAGCCACTGTAAACGTTGATGGCGGGGCTGGAGATTTAGTGGATTTAGCAGCCGAACTAAAGTGCCGTTCCGTGAAGCTTGCCGATACACATGCCGAACCCGGATCAATGTTTCTACGCGGAATGGATACGAATCTGCAGATTGAACAGTCAAAGATATCATCATGAAGTTTGCAGCAATGATTGTATTCATCATGTCTCACCTGTTGCCACTAAGCTCGAGCTATCTGTTTCTTGTGGCTGCAGGCTGTCCTAAGTATGCCCAGCGATAGGCTTAGCTTGATACAACTCCTCCAGATACTTTACCTCATCATCACCCAACTTCTTCCCCCTAGCCCCAATAGCCTGCTCAATCCTCTCAACACTACTAAACCCAATAATCGGACTCGTAACCCGCTGATTAATCCAAGCCAGCGCAACATGCGCCATAGGCCAATCATGCTTCTCCGCAACCTCAACAACCCTTCCAATAATCCTCTGATCAGTCTCCGACAACTCCCCAGACCCTTCCTTCTCCTCCCTACTCCTCTCCGTAGCTCCAAACTGCGCGGGCGATCGCGCAAGATGCCCTCTACAAAGCGGCGCCCACGGAATAATCCCAACGCCCGTATCGTTGCAGAAACGGATCATCTCACGCTCTTCCTCGCGGTATAGCAGGTTATAGTGGTTCTGCATGCTGATAAACTTGGTCCAGTTGTTCTTTTCGGCGACGAATTGCATGCGTGCGAATTGGGTTGCCCACATGCTGCTTGCGCCGATGTAACGCACTTTTCCGGATTGGACGAGGTCGTGGAGTGCTTTCATGGTTTCTTCGAGGGGCGTGTCGTCGTCGAAGCGGTGGATTTGGAGCAGGTCGATGTAATCTGTGTCGAGGCGCGCGAGGGATGCGTTGACTTGGTTGAAGATTGCGGTGCGGGAGAGACCGTATTGGTTCTGGTAGTCTTTTGAGATGGCGAATTCATCTTTGAAGTTGATGTGGCGAGCGCCTGTACAGCTTCAGTATAGTGAGCGAGATTGAGGGAGATGGCGCTTACCTGGCTCTTCGCCTACGCCCCAGCGGCATTTACTGAGGATGACGACCTTGTGGCGGGGAATGTTGAACTTCTTCAAGGCTTTGCCAACGATTTCCTCTGACGCGCCATTGCTGTAAGTATTCGCGGTATCCCAGGTGTTCAAACCGCGATCATAAGCAGCTTTAAGAAGTTCCAGGGCCCAGAAAGCTATCAGCGACATGTCTCTGCTACAAACTGGTGTCATACCTCATCCTCTCCAATAACCCAGGGAAGAACCCTCTTATCACCGAAGCTCATACATCCGAACACAGGGACAGAAATGCGCAGACCCGATTTACCAAGATTGCGATACTCGCATTTCGAAGCCTCGACGGACTGCTTGAGATGAGGGGGAGTTCTTTTGCAGACATTTTGATGTTGAAGAGTGAAGAGAAAGGTTGGGATTAAGAGGGAATAAGAGAGTATTAATGAAGTGAGAGAGGGCGTGATAGGCGGATAAATAGATAGCAATGTCATCATTGTGTTGCGTGCTGTGGTACCCCGCTGCTGACGTTGGTTGTTTCAGTGCTTATTTGCTATCTTGTGCATGAAGCTATTCCCAGTCTGTACATAACGCTTAGGCTATTCTCCATTGCAACACCGATCAAAACAATCATCACCTAATCATTTCTGGTGTATGCCTTACAATTAACATTGGCCGGCATTAATTATTGGACATTCTGCTAGAACTTCTTCATCAAATGGAAGCTCCTGCTGTGTAACGAATCAGAGACACAGGAAGACGGTCTCGTGAGACTCTCACCCCAAGATTGGTCCTCTCGCTTCAGCTAAGCCAATTATGCTTCCAATAGCTCCTTGGCTCCGGCGTGGAGGCCCTCAAACCGCTTAGCTCACACCGTTCTATTCTAGTTAGCGTCTGCCAAATCTTGCGGGGATTGATCTCCATTCTGTGGGGAAGACTGTCGGCAAATGCCATCGGATCCCGGGGGACAGGGAGCAGCTGACGTCTTGCTTTTCAATCCGAGGATTGCGAGTTGACAACTTTGATCCCGCATCATCAGACCGATCTTTGACCCCCGGACTTACTCTACACTCGTATTGAGGATTTGGGAAAATGCAGGCGACCAAAACTATGAGGAAACGAGTCTCGAGGGCTTGCAATTTATGTCGGGCGCGAAAAGTGCGGTGCATCATTGAGAATCCGGCTGGTCCCTGTGTCAATTGCAGACACAACGACAAAGTCTGCACATTCAAGCGCCGCCATGGAATAATGTACGCTCCATCCTCACCCCAAGACTTCTATTCTAACTCAATCAACAGATCAACGACGCCTTCACTACGACCAAACGAACCCCCGACGCCCCGATCAATCGAAGAATCAACCACGACATCCGAGCCCCGAAACATCCTCCCCGCAACACAGAGGCCGTCACCACCAGCAGCCCCTTCAGCAATAGCTCAACACCCGCCAAATTTCGCCGCTGGGTCGCCAACGCATCCCGATTACGCATTCCTCCAAGTCCCCGACACAAAAGACCTGTTCCCGCAGGATTTAGCATTCCTCGTTAGTCAAGGATGTTTTGTGGTTCCGCAGCGTGCGGCGCTGGATGATTTTCTGAGGCAGTATTTTCTGCATGTCCATCCGATGCTTCCGATTCTGAATGAGAAGGATTTTTGGCTGTCGTATAATTCGGTGGATAATGATGTGGAGTATGAGATGCCGATGTTGGTGCTGCAGGGGATTTTGTTCATTTCTTCTGGGGTAAGAGGCTCAATTAGAAGTTGATGATGCAGCTGACGGTATAGTTTGTTTCGTCCGAGACGATTAAGATGCTTGGCTTTGAGGACGTGCATCAAGCCAAACTCGCATTCTACCGTCGTTCAAAGGTACGACCTCCTCCCTAAATATGTACACAACATAGCTAATCATGGCAGCTCCTTTATGACTTCAGCGTCGAAAAGTCCTGCATCGCCATAGCCCAAGCCTCCCTCCTCCTCGCGCACACACACCTCATCCCCCGCTGCATAGCAGGCAACAAGCCCCTCGGCTCAATCTGGCTCGGCATCGCCATATCCTACGCCCGCGTCGCCAAAGCGCACTGCTACTCCTCCCTGCGCCCCAACAAAGACACCGAAGTAGCCAAGGTCCAAAAACTACGCAACACCCTCAAGCGCCTCTGGTGGTGCTGTATCATCTGCGACCGCCTCCTCCCGCTAACATCGCGCCAGAGCATAAAAATCACACCATCAAACTTTAGCTTTTCGTGCTCAAAGTTGGGAAGTGCGGATTTATGCGATGAGTTGTATAACTCTGATGTTTATGATTCTACGACGAAGACGCTGCATGCGGAGTTGCTTTCGAGGCTGGTGGATCTTTGTGTGGTGCTGACGGATGTTTTGACGGTTACGTCGGTGCTGTATAATAATCCGTCGTGGATGTTGTCGGGGAGGATGGAGGTTGGGAAGGATGCGAGTTTGTGTCAGATGGAGCTTTGTCGGTGGTATAGTTCGTGGAGTGAGACTAAGACGACGTTGGATGAGAGGATGGCTGAGGAGATTTCTCCGGCGTCATCGATTATTTTGTTCAAGAATCTCATTGAGATGTACTACCAGTGAGTTTGTCCAGGTAGGATGAGGATTATAGAAGCTGACATTTACAGTTCGGCGCGGCTATCTGTATGTCACTACAACATACTCCGATCAAGTTTATTACCGCCTTCTCAATCCGATACGCAACTCCGACGACAAAGCGAAGACCTTCAGGGCTCAGCATCACGCGTGACAGAGTGTCTACTTGAATTCGACCGTCTCGGTCTATCGCGTTGGCTCCCAATGACTGCGTAAGTCATTCCTCACAAAGCCTCAACTTATTACTCACATTGTTTAGCATCGGATGCACAGCATTCCCATTAGCACTTCAGATGATCGACGTTGAACTTCTCCGCCCCAAAAAGCCAGCATCACCAGAGGAAGGCGTCAAACTCACCCAGAAGGAACAACACGTCGAGAACATCCTCAAACAGATGAAGAGCTATAAGAAGAAATATTACATCACAGACTGGGTCATGCGAGCTATTCGACATGTCGTTGAACTCGCCAGACAGCGATCACCTGCACCGATGTCAACCGAGGACGATTCTTCACCGAGCAGCTGTCTCGATATGCTCAAAACACGACCGAGTTACTACCTTCGACTCGTCATGACGCTTGATATGAGTATCAGCAACGGCAGACTCCCAGACGAATGCGACTTCCCCCTTCGCTACGAAAAGCAGGTCGTGGGCTGAGCTCCAGATCTCAAGCAACATCCATGCCAACCATCGACGAACAATCGATGAAGCGATTCTCCGCCATGAACAAACATCTCATCCCCGACAATCTAACAGACCACAACAATTTCATGTCTAACAACATGCAAACCCAAGATTTACGCACCATCGACCAAGAAGCGTTCTTCAATAATAAACAGCCCTTCCCCGCTGATTTAACAGCGGCGTTATGCGAGATTACGAATATTCCACCGCTGGACTTTAGCGATATGTCTTTGATGGATTCAACACATTTTAATGACTTTGGGGGTGTTCCGTTTTGGCCGTATGATTTATTGGGGTCGCCGCCTGATCAGGCTGGGGCGCAGGTGGAGGAGGTTGGGATGGGTGATTTGTTTACGGGACTGATGGGTGATATGAATGATAAGACTTATGATGGGAATGGAAAGGAGAGTGCAGCGAATGATATGATTATGGATTCTTTTGAGCGAGGCATGTATTCTACTGGGAAGGGTTATAAAAGCACTTGTTTTCCTCATTTGAGAGACGCATCTTTGTGATCGTTGACTATCTGTCTACCACTTCACCAAGTCTTGAACCTTGATAGGCATACCACTCTTCATACTATGATTCGCCCCAACACCGACCAAAACCGCATTCCCTCCATCCCGAATATTAGCAGCCCTCTTAAAATTATCAACCTCACCCCCAAAAGAACATCTTTCAACAAAACAGGATCACCGCCTCCATGCCCACCCTCCGTCTTGACAACATCCACAACATATGGCTTCTCAAACAGCGGATAAACAACAATCTTGGTCTGCTCAACTCCGCCCTGGATATACTTCTCATCCTCTCCTGAAGCATCCTTCGTTACTGGATCGCCGAGGGGGTTGTACCCGCTCTCAACGACGTTGACTTCGATACGTCCCTTGCTGCCGTTGAAGACACACCTGTATCCTTCCCATGGGGCGTAGGCGTATGTGTTGTATGTCATGACGGCGCGGTTCTTGTACTTGATTATCATGGAGAGGTTGTCCTCGATGGTGATTCCCTCTGCGAAACAGTTCCTGTCGCGGATGTAGCCATCTTCATGCTCAGCGTCAAGATACAACTTCTTCATGCGTTCATTCTCATCAAGCTGGAACGCAAAGGGGTCGTTCTTCGCATTCTCGTTGTTCTGATACCGTTCCCCGAGATTCTTCTCACCGCGTCGCTCAGCGTTTTCTTTGCCGTAGAAACGAAGGTCGCCGAGGCAGTAGACGAGCTCAGGCTCGGTGTTGAGCCAGAAATGAACAAGGTCGAAGTGATGAATTGACTTGTGCATCTGAATACCTCCACTAGTCTCTTTGTGCCGATGCCAGCGTCGCATGAAATCTGCGCCGTGGGCACAGTCGAGAATCCAGTCCATGTGGACTGTTGAAATCTCGCCGATGACGCCGGAGTCGATGAGTTCTCGGACTTTGGTATGATGCGGCGCGTACCGATAGTTGAAAAGAACACGGACTTGCTTCCCCGTCTTCTTCTCTGCGTCGATCATAGCTTGCAGCTTGTGCTCGTCGATAGTCATTGGCTTTTCCGTAATGGCATCGCAGCCTAGCTCCATAGCTCGAATGCAGTAATGATGATGGAAAAGATCAATAGTCGTGACGATGACAACATCGGCTTTTTGCTCTTGGACCATCTTGTCAAAATCCGTGTCTTTGTAGGTCTGCACTTTTTCACCGCCGAGCTCGACGATATGATCGTTTGCTACGTCCATGCGAGTCTGGTTCGTATCGCAGATTCCAACGAGCTTGGCAACGTCTTTGAAGTCCTGAATAATAGCTTGGTAATACATAGCCGAGCGAACGCCCATGCCCACAATGACATAGCGCTTAACCTGAGTCGTAGCCATGATGAAATCAACAAAGTCCAAATATTGTGTATGAATGACAGTGAAGACGAACCCCTCGTGGACACGAAGAGATATAAATACTCAAAGAGGTAATCCGACGTCGGATTACTCAGAGGGAGATACCCCGCGTTGATTCGGGGGAGTATTTGCCGAACGAGGTACGTTACAACTGTCAGCATATGAGAGGTGGAGAGGGTTGCTTGGCTGAAGTGCAGATCGGGCCCGATTTGGCCAGTTACATTGGAATATCAAGATTCGTGGCATTCATCGTTGGATGATTTGGGGGATTTGTTTCCACTGTAATTTATGGTCGGTCGCTATTTTTGAGACCGAATTGGATCAAAAGCCTCACAATGTTGAGATCAACGATGGGTCTGACTATTGGTTGCGGGAAGAAGACCGATTTGCATGATGCGGAGGTTGGGTGTACCAATGGTATCGGTGGTATCGGTGGCTTTTTGGAGATACCCATGCTATGAAAACAGTACCGCAAACAGCTTCCAGGAAGATCCAGAGGCCATCCAGTTGCTTTAGAATACAAATACGAATTCATCGTTGACCAAATCCGTCATATCATCAAACGCATGATCTCCGACCGTCGCATCCCTCGCGTTTTCAATATGCTGTCCTTCGGTCGCCTTGGACCTTCGAAGACGATCAGCTTCTTCGGGTGAGTACAAGCTGTAGTCTACAATCACAGCGTCTTTTCCAGCCATAACGCGACGGCGACTGTGATCGCGATTGAGGTAGGTCAGATACATGGTCGTAACAACAACAAGACCTACAATTGCGATGTAGAGAAGCAGATTCCAGTATAATCCTCTGTGATACTCGGGCGCCTCTGATGGTTTGTAGAGAAGAGGGCCAATGATGTTTCCGAGAGATTGGCCGATGAAGAGGACGGATGAGTTGCATTTGCCCTTGGTGTCGCCTGCGGTGTTGGAGGACGACCATGAGTAGATCAGAGGAACTGTAAAAGGTCAGCGTGCGAAAAATATAGTAATGATAAAATACGTACTTATTCCTGGGAAGACAGAGATCATGTAGTATCCGCCAAGCAGAGTATTCCTTCCGTCAGGTGTATGGGGCGTTGATAACATGATCATGCAGCCAACAATTGGAAACAGAGCCAGGAACGCAATGACTGGGCCTTTCTTATGATACTTGGTCGCGACATACGAGCCTCCAACTGTAGAGATGAACTGAACAACACCAAATGGGGCATTGAAGAGGATGGCATGGAAAGAGTCGAAGCCAAAGGACTTGATGAGGAGAGGGCCAAAAGAGCCGACGCCGCCAGAGGGTACTCTACAGATTAAAATGTCAGGAAGTGATCCGGCGCGGGAGATGAATTACGTACGAAATACTGAAGATGAGAGAGAACCAAAGCCAAGTCTTTAAATCTCGCATGGTCTCCCAGAAATGGTCCCATCGCCATTGCCGCGACATGACACCAGTCTGATTCATTCTCAGTCGTTCAATGGCGATAAGTTTATCGTGCTTATCAAGAAATTTCGCTTCGGCGGGAGAGTCGGGCATGTATGAGAATAGAACGGTGGAGAAGCAGACGGTGATGATTCCGAAGGCGACAAAGATAGTCTGTCTCGTCAGTGGTCCGTTAGATCACGAAGAACTGATCTCAAGCTCACCTGGTATGGTTTCAGTCCAAACGGTAGCTGCGCAAGCCACCAAGTTGCCAAACTCCCAAACTAAACCCGTCAGTCCAGTCCGCTTCCCCAAGGTAGCTCTCAACTTACAACACCAGTGAATCCATTCATAGCATACCAATACGACATTCTAAGAGGCTGCTCTCTCCTCCTCCAGAACATCTGCGTAATAGCCACAAAGCTCGGCGCAATACTAGCCTCAAAAGCACCCAGCCAGAAACGTGCGAAAAGCAGGCTGTGAAAGGTATGTGCTGCCGCCATGAAGGTGAGTGTCAAGCCCCAGAGGGTGACCATGCAGCTTGTGAATTTCCCAATGGGCAGTTTGACGAGAAGCCACGCTAGCGGGAATTGTGCGATGAGTTGGGCGACGTAGACTATTGAGCTGAGCCATGAGAATTGATTGCCCTTTAGTTTTGTGTCTTCAATAAGGCCGAAGATGGATGCATATGCGATAGTCGCTTTATCAAGACCTGTAGATGTCAATATTATTTCTCAACGGATAAGATGAGATTTCACCTTGGAGGAAATACACCGCTAGCATGAGAGGCAGAACCACCATATCGATCCGTCTCAAAACGCGCGCATCATCCTCGGGCGTGACTTTGATCCTCCTCTCAGGCGAAACACCAAGTCTCCGCATCAGATCCGCGGCAGCACCTTCGGGATGACTTCTTCCGCGCGCTTCTTCGCCGTCTACGAGATCCATTAGTGGGTGTTGGTCGTGAGATGACGCGCCCGGGTCGGGCGAAGTGGAGCCCAGGCCTCGCGCTGACATTCTGATGGAGCCGGGATCAATCGAGTTTATTGAGGTTAGTGGTAAAAGAAGATGAATGAATGAATGAATGAGTGGGGGATTGAAAGGACAGGTTTATTTTGAGATTGGATTCTTGGGGTGCAAGGGATGGGAAAGGGATGATGACTGGTGATCTTGGCCAATCATGGTGGTTGAGCTGAGGATTTGACACGGGTTAGATAAGCAGACGGTGGTTGGGATAAGATCTAGGGTAGCTAAGCTTGAATTTGGTGATTGCAGGCCTTGGAGCAATGCGGAATAAATATTGTGAGCTTGATTAAATGAATAGAGATTAAGTTTGTGATTTCCTATCATCACTTGAGCTGATTGAACGCGGTGGGGTCTAGAATTTGTCGTAGCGCACTTTGGTATCTTGTAAGACAGGCCATTATACGTCGTGACCTCCTGGGCTCTTTTTGAGGTTATTACTCATAGCTCATTGTTAAACTCGGCCCAAGTCATCCACGCGACACAACATTGCCATAATCAAGAGCCAACTGCAACAAACTTGACATTCTCAATGCCGTGAGACACGAATCTCGTAAATGATGCATACAACGATATTATAGCATCATAGCAACGATTACCTGCATCGACACACGTGGATCACGATACTACGTCATCCGCCACCCCCACCTACAAGCTTCATAAAACAAACCAGGTTTCCTAGCTCATCAACCCCATCAAGCCACATCTTAAAACCCCATCCTTCCCAAAAATCACTTTTAATACTTCTCCATGAACGAAGCACTAGGATCAATCTTCTCCGGCGCAATCCCAAGCCAATTCATGGGCAGCCAAGACAAGCCCGCCGACGGCGCGGCCCCCTCAGAGAGCAAATCCAACACCCAAGAGCGCATCGCCAAAGAAATCCAGACCCGCGTGGAAGAAGCAAAAGGCCTGCAGCAAAAATCGCTCGACCTGCATGAAAAAGCCGACAAGACAGAAGATCCCGAAGAAGCGGAGAATATACGGCATGAAGCACGTGAGATTGATAAGAAGGCTGCTAAGCTGATGAAGATTGCTGAGAGGCTGGAGAAGGGATGGATACAGGGCGGTGCTATGGGGACGGGGATAGGTGCGGGTGTGGCGAGTGGGCTGGGGTTGGGCGTTGGAGCGTTGTTGACGGGGGTTGTGGCGATTCCGACGGCTGGGTTGGGGTTGCTTATTGGGGCGGGGACGGGGCTTGCGCATGGGAGTTGGGTCAAGTTTACGGATGCGTTCACGAAGGATGAGGCTGATGAGATTGTTAGTGAGGCGACGGAGGAGGCGGAGAAGATTGCGAAGGGTTGAGAAATCTGAGATGTTTGAGTCTGGGAATGGAGAAGCACTACTACCTATCAGAGATGGAGGGTTTACGTCAAGTCAGGTTATTCAGATTGCATATGGTCACAAGGTCGCCGCTAGCCATCAATTTCATTCTTTCGTTGGTCTATCATTATATCTCTCTTTCAGCCAGTCACTTAAAGCATCAGCCCTATCAGTTTCCTCACCAAGTGTCAAATGTCACAAATCAATACAACAATGCACAGTCCCTCTCCCTCGGACAAATCCCGTCCCAGTCCATCCCATCGGTACCCAAATCCGCATCAGCGGAATAACCACCGCCAAGGCCCTTTATACAATTTCATCCTAGCTCCAACATCCCAAACTCACACTAAAAAACCCAACCCATCATCAGCCCATTCCTCAGTGGGCCCTCCAACCCCTCGACCAATCTCTGACACGATCAGATAAGATCTCAACGGTCTGATAATCAGCCCCCAGCACTTTTTCATCTCGCCAACCGCGGACAGTCCCCAAAACGGCCTAACCTGAAGTCAAATACCGTATTTACGTACTTAGCTTGCTTGGCGCGGGTGATGGGATTTGTCAGGCATGCTTAAAAGCAAGGTTAATCGAAGAAGGGGTCCACGCCAAGACTCGCTATCAATCAGCTTTCTTTACTGTTAAGAGAAAGGATCATCGTGATGCGTGAGTGAATTAGGAAATAAGTGCCGTACGACTGAGGGGATTGTTTGACACATAAAGCGCGGTCTTCCCAGATTTTTGAGACATATTTGGGCACCTAATCTGACTCTGATTTCTGCAAGTCGGTAATAATGGCAGATACTTCCGAGCGAAAGAGTGGAGAGGTCGTGGAGGAGGAGATCTCGAGACCTGGGTCTACGAATGAGGCTTTTAGAAAGCTATGGACCAAACGAACTCTTGGTTTTGCCATTGGATGGTACGTTGACTGATCTTCTGCTTGGAGTTGGTGAGGCTAATGTCGGGCAGTATTCTTGTCATGTTCTTTTTATGAACTTGACAGTTTATACGGGTAATGTCTACGAGCCGTATGCGACGAGTCACTTTAAAGCGCATTCTCTTCTGGCGACTGGCGCCATTGTCAATGGCCTCGTGCGCATCGTGTCGTATCCGCTGCTCGCTAAGCTAGCCAACGTAAGATCTTTTCATCACTAAGGCTTGGAATGTGGCTAATTGAGTTTAGTATTTTGGCCGTCCTCAGAGCTTTGCTGGTGCAGCTATTTGCATGGCTATCGGCAACGCAATGTACGCAGGCTGTTCCAACGTCGACACCTTCTTAGTACGGCGCCTCTCACTCGGTCGCTTCCTCAGGCTAACAAGTAAAAGGCAGGTGGAATCTTTGACGTCTTTGGCGATACGTGGTGGAACATCATCCAGCAGATCTTCGTCGCTGACATTACAACCCTCGTCAACCGCGGTATCATCTTCACCCTTCCCGAGTCCCTCTCCGCCATCCCAACCCTCTACGGCGGAACATATCTCGGTGAACACATGCTCCTGCACTCAAGCTGGAGATGGGGTTATGGCATGTGGGCTATCATTCTCCCCGTCACTGCTATTCCTACGATTGGAATCATGATCTGGATGAATCGCCGTGCTAAGCGCATTGGCCTGATCACCGAGAAGATTTCGTTCATGCACGGTGCTGAGCCTGGTGTTGTTGGAAAGATCAGGCATGTCGCTACACAGCTTGATCTTATCGGTGCTCTTCTCCTCATTGGCGGTCTTGCTATGACGCTGTTGCCGATGACGATTGCGGGACGGAATAACACCGATCGCTGGAGTAGACCTTCATCTATCGTTCTCATCATCGTTGGTGTTTTAACCTTTATCGCATTCCTAGTCTGGGATGGGAGATTTGCGTCAAACCCGATTATTCCCTACCGAACTATTCGCGAGCGCAACGTTATTGTTGCATGCGCATCGTGTATCGTCATCGCCATGGCCGATAGCATCTACCGACCTTTCCTCTCCAGCTTCCTCCAGGTCGCAGGGCACTACTCACCAGGCGCCGCAACACGCGTCGACAATGCCCAGCGCGTGGCGTACAACATCGGTGCACTAGTCGCTGGCCTCTCACTCAAGTTCGCCAAGAACACAAAGCCCTTCATCATGCTCGGCGTTGTCCTTATCATCCTCGCCTGCGGTCTTCCCATCTACCTCACCAACATCTCCGGCACCCACATCGCCAGCGAAGCCGCTTTCATCACATCCAAGTCCCTCCTTGGAGTCGGCCGTGGTTTCACTCAGGTCCCCCTCCAAGTCTCGCTGCAAGCCGTCCTCGAAAACGAGCAAGTCGGCATCGCTACAGCCGTCTTCCTCTCATCCCTTGGTTTCGGCTCCAACCTCGGCGTCACCATCAGCGGCGCTATCTGGAACTCTGTTCTTCCCCGAAAGCTGAATTCGTACTTTGGTAAAGAAGAAGGTGGCAAAATCTTTGGCTCTATCGTTGTCGCGCGTGCGTACGAGGTTGGAACTGCTGATAGGAATGCTGTGGATGAGTGCTATCGCGAGACTCAGCAGACTCTCGCTATTGGATCAGTATGCGTGTCGGGCCTCCTGTTAGTTATGGTCTATCTGGTTCGTAACGTTAAACTTGGAGCTGAGGATGAGAAGAGGGCGGCGCAGGCTGATAAAGAGCTTGCGTGGGCTATTAAGCAAAAGGAGGCTCAGGAAGACGCCCCTATCGAGCTGGAAAGCGGGAGGCGTTAGTTCGCGTAAGGTCTCCGTCAAACTTCCATTGGCCGTAGTCCTTGAACCTTTGTGAGTGTAAATGGTGAAGAGTAGAGGTTCAACCTCTACAGTCTGAAGCTGTACTATTGGAATTTCGTGACCTAAGTAATAGTTTCGACACTGAAAAATCAATTATATAAGAAATTGCGTTCATGTGTCATATCGACTGTTGTTCCATCCATAGTACCTGAAATCACCAGGTTGACGATACATAAGCTACCAACGGGTTCCTATACCCGACAAGCGGACCTCCATTTCACGTGACGTGACTATCAAGGAACGGAATCCCGTACAAGACATTTTAGTCGTGTTAGTCGTGTTAAGGTACTTTCTACATGCTAATTCTTGCTAATCCCTAGAGGGCAGGTGTAGGATCTCAGGCCTGTCAAGCATGACTGCTGACCCTCGGAGACTTTCGGTACCCGTACTCACCGGTTGATAATGACCACATCCGAGGGTACTACACATTGACATCGGACACTTATGTGCCAAGGAGGCCCGGAATAGCCCCAAGGATCTATGAGGTTGTTGAGTGCTGGCCTTCTTGCGCCTCATCCTTCAGTGGGCACATGAGCTAACCCCTAGCAAAACTTATGGACGTGTTGAGGAGAGCTGACCGCATACTACAGTTCTTACTTGTGATATTGCCCGCCGCTTTGGGATTGTCTTCCGAATAACAACGGCGATGACCCGTGGAGAGACGCCCATGGGGGCAATGGTCAGCTTCCGTAGCTTGCTTGGCAGTGAAATTTACGAAGAAGACCCATTAAAGGAAGCTTATGTGACAAAACACTCCACTGATTGATCCATCTCTTACAGATAATAGGTCAGGATACGGAACTCGCTTCTTGGGAGCATGGGTTGGTATGAACGGGTTATCTGATCATCTAATCAGATTATCTGAAGGTAAAGACCCCTGCTGCCTTTAATACCTCATATACAGTCAGCATCATAGAGTCCTACTTTTCTGATCTATAAAAGGCTGACGAAGCACCTGCTAGGCAAAGGTTCACTCTCCCAAGTCTTCATCTTCAGTCACCTCATCGCATTCAACTTGCATTACCTCCACAATGAAACTTTCTACTGTCTTCCTCACGATTGCCTCGGTGGCCACTGCCATGGCTGCGGCTCTACCTGAAACTGAAGTTGAGATCCCAGGCAAGCTTGTTTCTCGCGATGAGTTCGAGCTTGCTATCCGTCAGGCGGGGTGCTCTGCTTGTATCCAAGGCATTCGATGCTGCAATGGCTCCTGCATCCGTGGATGCTAAGTCTTGTACAGGGACTCAAGCATTTATGGATCAGGTTAGTCGAACGCTGGCACACTTTCTTGCTTTGGGATTTAGAAAGCTGACCTAAACTTTCGTTAGGCCCATCCGCTAGCTTTCGGTCACCAAAACTTGTGAGGGATATGGGGGTTTACTGTATAAGGACAGGAAATCCCTTTAATGAAAATGCGTCATGCAACCACAAGTTCCGAGTTTGCCAGGAAGCGCACTGAGTCTAATTATTAAAGAGGCCAGAGCTTTAAATCTATAGTATCTTTATTCCAAGACAAGTCTTTCTTATAATTTTATAGAAACTATTAATAATAGCTTTAACAATCATGTGCTAAATGCGGAGGCCAATCAAGATCAGAATAACATAGTCACCAGAGCCCAATAACTAAACATGTATCCTGGCTCAAACTTCTTAGCCCTGTTACCTTCTGTTGACGGAGAAGATGTTACGCTGACAGTACTCCTTGTTGCCGCAGTGGTCGCAGTAGTTGAACCTGTATCGCTCATTGTCGAGGTCTCTTGTGCAGACTCCGTTGTGTTCGATGCCCCTTCTTGAGAAATTGGCGCAAAGGTCTCTGCCAGGGCTTCCTTGGGACATTCCATGTAAATGCGTGCACGCAAATCTTTGAAGTAGCGCTGCTCCTTAGGGCTAAAGCCAGTAGATCTAGAATTGGGCAGGTCGAGATCCAAGTTAAACACGTGTCTGATATAACAAGGTCTACAGAGATCCTTGGTGGGAACGATGTCGTGAGGGCCAAATTCATGCATAAATTCATCGATGATCTCTTAACAAACGGTCAGTATAAAATACTTGTCAAACTCTTTTCGAAAACGAACCAGTGCAGTATCTTCTTGTGTCAGCATCCGTGTCACAAGTCAAGTTCCAGGATCGCCAAATGTTATCACCAGGGGCGATCAAATTTTCAAGATCGCATTCCTGGTGAACCGCGGTATTGAAGGCCTTCAGTGATCGGGAGCAGGTCTTGGTGCATATATCATGTGTAATTTCATTGCCATCATCGTCTTCGAGCACTGGAAACCAACCATAGCTATAGTAGGCGACGTATTTGCTGCAATCAATTTCGGCTGTCAGGGCTTTAATGCAGGCCTCGGGCTGAACGTCGGACCATGTACCTCCGCTATTGTAGAGACGGAATGCATCTGCAGTCAGATACAGACTGCAGGCAAAAGGAAGTAGGGACAAACGCATAGTGAAGGGGAAGCGTTAATGGAGTTTTTGAAGATAAAGAATGACCATCCAGCCCAATGTCTATTTCTCAAAGTCAGCTCAGGCTACTGATAAAGAGAAGAATAATGGGCCGTTATCAAATTGTGTACCTGAAATAAAATTATAAATGGATAGCGCTAGACTATTCCTAGCCACCATGGATATGCCAAGTCGGTTCTGAATAGGCAGTGGCCGAGTTTTCCCTGTCTAGCGGCGTTCACAACCCCATTTGAGCTTTACATGGAGTCAATTCAATTGCTGTAGCTAATCGGGTACTCGGCTTTATTTAATGTACCATGTCATGCTGTTGGTTGCTAGCTGTCAAGATCAAAGGTACCACTACATATTATCAGGTGCAGAGCAAAGTGGACGCTAGGCAGAGCTTCTAGAATGAAGGCCACAGGTCACAAGTTCACTCAACTTGGGCTAATTCAGCCAGGAACAGACACGTTGCAGTGAGGGCGAGCCTGGAAATTATGGCGCCACATCATAAAGTCGATGCATAGGGCATCATTGCTCCAGCAACTCAAGCACAATTAAGAGACTAGGTTGACTAAACAATATCGAACATATATCAATATTAGGTGCGCGGTAATATAGGTAACGACTGATCTAGCTAAATGCTTAGTGAAACTATGGTACAAAATCATCTTGGGTAATAGATAAGGCTTCGCCTCTGGGTCACCGAGGAGCAAGCTGCGAATTTGCATGTTGCCAGGCACGATTGTGGAATTCTCCAGCAGATCGGGGCCTATGCCATAGGAGCAAAGTCATATCCTGCTGTTTCCAAGATGAGAACTGCCTAGTGCTTAAAGAACAGCAGCCACGAGGCCAACAGCGGCGACCAGATTGACAGCATTGCGAAACGCACCTGCAGTGACGATTGCTGGCTTGGTGGGGGTCGGGCAGGATCCAGGATGGGCGGGATTACATCCACCAGGAATAGCGGTCGAGGAAGGCAAAGACGCAAGAGTAGTGTCAGGGCAAGATCCAGGATGAGCAGGGTTGCAGCCACCGGGAATGGCAGTTGACTCGGGGCAGGATCCAGGGTGAGCAGGGTTACAACCACCGGGGATTGAAGTAGGCTTAGGCAAGGCTACCTCCGTCGACTCCGGGCAAGATCCCGGGTGAGCGGGGTTACAACCACCAGGAATGGCAGTTGACTCGGGGCAAGATCCCGGGTGAGCCGGGTTGCAGCCACCGGGGATTGAAGTAGGCTTGGGCAAGGCTACCTCCGTCGACTCCGGGCAAGATCCCGGGTGAGCCGGGTTACAACCACCGGGGATTGAAGTAGGCTTGGGCAAGGCCACCTCCGTCGACTCCGGGCAAGATCCCGGGTGAGCGGGGTTACAACCACCAGGAATGGCAGTTGACTCGGGGCAAGATCCAGGATGCGCAGGGTTGCAGCCACCGGGGATTGAAGTAGGATATGGGTCGGAGTATTGGTCGCGTTGATGCGGCGAAGCAGCCGAAGCCATGGCAGCGAAGGCGAAAGCAACAATAAGACTTTTGAGCATCATGATGTTTAGGGAATGGTGATGTACGGTTTCCTTTCAAGTTAATCGCGAGCAAAATGACAAGATAATAAAAGTAACGAAAGTGATGAGGATAAAAAAGATGAGCATCAAACTTGGGTTCAGGGCGATTAAAATATGATTTAAGTACTGCGCCTGATACCGCATGAACCCGATCGTGTCAGGTACAAGACCAACATTAGTTCCGCATTCGTCGAAACAGCAATGATAAACAGGGGCAGACATATACGAGATCATACGAAAGACTAAATACGAGGTCCTAATATGGACCGAAAAACGTTCCAGCTCCTATATGAATGTCTCATCATGACGCTTCCAGTTTTTGGCCTCTTTCCAATGCTTTAGACTGTCTGACATAAGAGGAATTATTTAGTACATGAGGAATTCAATACATGCTCTCAAAAACAACTAGAGTATATACGACCTGTTTGTTGATAAATAAGAAGCTCGTCAGAGGCGTGTCCAGAGCGTGTTCAGTAAAATCAAGTCACCATAGGCACATCTGACAACGATGAGTGGGCGCTGGGGACACGATACTAACTGTTTCACCGTCGTAAGGCTTCGTGTAATGCGCCAATCAGCACTACCGTACAAACTTCTAAAATCAAGTGGCGCCTGCAGATTCGAGCTAATATAATTATTTGACCAATTGTAAGATATCAGATTCATGTTTACGACGTAACCTATCGGCTATTTTAGAAAATGCTAAAAAACCCACAGGCACTGCTCAATCTCACGAATGAATGACGTCCTGCGATCTGCTGGATACACTATGTTTCGTTGAGACCGTTCGGCAAAGCTCGGAGAATAATCCTGGTCCTATTACATTCACTCAGCTTATCACTTCTATACTTTACGACGATCTGATTTTACTAACAGTACTACCCATGTTGTATTGCCTTGATATCTCTCGATGAGACGTCATAAGTTTTAAGTATCAATCAATTCCTACCCATGTCTCGTATTTAGAATGATCAGACTCTTCCGCCTTCCCTCCAGGATTCGGATCTGCAGGGACACTAGTCTAATGCCCTTAAGTAGCTGAGTCAACTCACAGCCTGCGCCTTTTTTTCATTCAATTACCAAAGTACTTCAACTCAAGAACATTTCTCCCTGCACAACAGCACTATGACAGGCTCGAGTTTTACACCTAGCACTCTCAGTAATGCTTTGATATTAACCGCAATCTTATTGTTCGTCACTGGCCTAATATTCGTCTGTTCCAAGACGAGAGCAATGTCGCACAATCACTTCCCAATTGAGTACGAGGCAGACATTGCATTCGCCACTAAGTACAGATAATGCTAATATCTGAGCAGGATATTGAATGATCTGTCAAGTTATTAAACATAATATGGGATGTTTATTTCATGTACCCAAACCAGGTAAGGCAACTTGATCGCAAAATAGGGAGGCGTGCTTACAATTCAGCAGACCGAAATCTGTCCACAGTCCGAGGGCAGGGTTTCTAGGGTATCGATTTGGGATGATACCAGGGTATATTAGGTGTGTCAATGCGTGGAAGACAGGCTTCTGAGACTCTTTATTCACGCAGAAATCCCGATTGCAGGATTCAGGTCTCATTTAGTTCGGGAAGATCTGAAATCGGTCGTACATGTCCAAAAGCTACACTTTGTTATATCACACAAATAATGATGAATAAAACAATGCATAATGACACATAATACGCTTTCTGGTTATCTATTTACCCTTTAGTATGTAGCCCTTAAGCACCTCGCCCTCCCTGTAGTTACTCATGCAATGCAAGCCACACCAAGAACAGGCGCTGATTTTAGGGGTTGGAGTTATGCTTGGAACTGGTCAATGATGTGGATGTTTCTAAATTTATCTATAGAGGGGCCCATTCAAGCTCAGCAGAAAGCATCGGATTGCGCTTGTCGACACTAGATGCTTAGAAGATCACCAACCATATTTCCAGACTCGGACTTTGAGTACATGCAACGTAAAGTCTCGTGTGGTGTCAATCATAATCTATTCGGATTTCCTTACTCTGCCTCCATCAGGAAGCCTCCTCCAGACTTGATGATGGGCTCTCTATTGAATTGACATTGGCTCTTCTGGGAGACTTCTCTTCTCTATCTCTACCTCCTCCCTAAACCTAAACTGTACCTTTTTATGCAACGTTGATGGCCACTCTGTTGCATCGCGCAGGTCTCTCAAGCTCCCTACGCCAGCCCACTTGATGAACTAATCCCTCCTCAAATTGCAGAGACACAATACTTAGATTACATACTTCATCTCATGATTCCAAAGTTCTACTCTGCACTTGTCGCCTGCACTCTAGACCGTTTGACGCCTACGCATGGTGACCAATCGAAGAGTCCCCGCGCTAAAATCAGGGGGATTGATAGCGCTGCGGTCACACAAAAACCAGCTTTCGTCTCCAAATTTGTTCTCAGAGGGACGGGCCCCTTTTTCGGCAATGGTCACTTTTGTCAGTTCAGCTGAACGTGTATATCTTTGACAAGTGCTCGTGGAACCTTCTGTGATCCTCTCACTATTGTAACAGGCTGGAGTGCAGAAGCAGCCAGTTCAAGGTTGCGCGAAAGGTTGAGCACCTGCCCATGTACCTTTGCGAATAGGTACAAGTGCTAGGTTAAGCCCTAAGCCCCCAGCCCCTCCTTCATCTCCTGTCAGCTTGCCGGCTCTTTCCTATTGCTGATGCATCTTGATCTTGAACGGTTTCGACGCGACTTGTTCAAGTACTTTCGCTATCTAAAATGAGAGGCTAGGTTGCGTATTGTATTTGCATGTTGCCCGAAATACGCCATATCATGAAGACTGAGCCCCGGATTCGCTCTGGTCTTGTCAAGATACCTCAATAACCAACAACTACACAGCCAGGCTACTCGACGCCCGCTGCGACGCCGCCAAAATATATCAATAGTGGATTGTTATCTTCACACGAGCCAATACCCTGTGAGCCTTCTACGGCCCATACGTCCCATTCAGAACGGCCAGAAGTAGGTAAGAAAGAAAGACTGCTTCAAATGACTACTCATCAGCACGAAAGCAGACCCATTGAATAGTCTAATCTGCCTCGAGGACTAGCAAAATGAACCTCTGACGGTGGAGAGTCTTCATCTCACAAGCGCATTCCAGCTAGCGGGTTTCCGACATGTCACTGGAGCGCTGTGGAAAGTACACGATGCGTTATAAATTGACATGGCACATGTAATGTACAGGATGCTGGGTGAGAGCGGATTCAATGGTGGATCTTGTTGAGATGTGTGTGCCTCAGGCCCATCTATCCCTCTTGTAGCCTGCCCCCAGCTAGCTACCTTGCTTCCTCACTCATACACATACATACCACTATGAATTCCAAAACTTCGCTAGTTAGCGGAACATTAGACCGATACGAACTGCCAAGACGCCTAAAACCCCGGGAATGCCATTTTGAAGCAAGCGTAAGCAGCAACAGCCAATGCCACAGTCCCCAGATAGAAATCACCGGCGTTTGAGATGCCGGTCGGGGACGACTGATCTTTTCCCGCATCACGCGGAATCAAATTAAAAGTCTTAGAAATCGAAGACCATGCCGTGACTCCTGGTGCCACGACCGTATCCGCCATACCAAAGCAGTACTCAAACGGCAGTCCAGTGCTCCATGACAACAAATACGTAAGACCAAGAGAGTACACCTCCATGAGCCGGTGACGTCTCCCAGACCCAAAGCATGGTAGCGTCAGTAAAATAAACCTGTAGATTGCATGGGCGAAGATCCAGCTTTTGGAAGCAGCGGTGAAGACAAAGAGGTTATCATGTAGCATGATGGTTTCCCACTGTACTTGATATCCTTGCAGGATAATCCAAGACGAGAGAGAGATGCAAGCGACTTTGCAGCAAATGCCACGGAAGCTCCCTCCAGAAGGCGTCGCGACCATCATGAGAATATTGCCATACACCGCAAAGTTGACGTAAATGGTGAAAGCGTGGAGCCATTCCGCTTTGGTCGGTCTACTAGCGACGATGAAGAGGAGAACTGAGCCGAGCCCTAGAGGCATAGTGGCCATTGTCTTGGCCATTTCTCCTTTCGTGGAGGTGCGGTCAAAGAGGATGATGATGGCGCTGGTGGTGTAGACAATGACGAGCAGAAGGCCAGGTTTGGAGAGGAGGCAGCGGTAGGCGAGGAAGAGGATTCCGCTGAGGGACGCATTGAACGGAATGTCGATATATGGCTCCAATGCCGCATACAATGATGGAAGACTCATGGTGGTGCTCCTATATTGATTCCTTGAAACGCTTGAGAAAAAAGTGGCTTGGAGAAGCCTCCGAAATTGAATGTGACTTCCCCCGCCTGTTCCGTGCTGCGTGTCAATTGTGGACCCATAAATACAGGGGTCCAAAGGTTTTCATTGGTTAGTTCTAAGCAGCGTCAGAACTTCAGGGTAAGGTGTCTTTAATCAGTCAAAAGCAAAATGTCCTTCCTCCGTACAGTAATACCGAGATAACACGATAAGGCACTTGTTTTAATTTGTAACTTATATGTAAGTAATAATTATACATAAGGTGCTTAGAGGTTATGTATACCTGCTTCCGTTACATCCTTATCTGTTACAGACTCACAATGCTCACGATTAGGGGTAAAGAGAAAGAAGCTCTCCGTGACAAAATAAGACAAACATCGAGGTAACGCAAAAGCCCACTCCCTGTAGTACGAAAATTCAAGAGAACACAGAACCCTTCCTGTTTTCCGTGACATAATCTACCGACATCTTGAGCGTTTAACGTTTTCAAGTCCGTTACCTACGCACTTAAAGAAAACGAATAGGCCATAGACACAGGAACTTGAAAGGGGGAGCCCCTTGGAACGCTTTCGGGGCGACCCAAAGAACCTGGCCATTCTGCCGGGCTCAGAGCTAGTGAACTGAAAGGCTCAGGTCCAAGGGCTGTTAGCTCTTTCTTTTCGGCTGGGAATAGTAGCAAATTGTTGGTCTATTTATAGGACAGCTTTTTCGGCGAGATATCCACGTCAGGCCGTGAATCTGTAGCGCCATAGGTTATGGTCACAAATCACTTCTTTTAGCAATGCTCATGTCCTCTCAGTAACTCGCAACCTGGCTCTTCTGAACGCACCGGACGCCCCTACTAGGATCATAGTAGACAGCTGCTAACAGTATCTATGCCTTATTGTTAATGTTTAGCAGCCGTGTATTGCTGGCAAGTCGAGAAATGCGAATACCGTAGGGAAGCGTTGCAGATTTATGTTGGATACTTTAAATGTTCCATAAAGCTAGTAAGTGAGAGTTCCCGTCTCTACTCACAATGTTCACCTGCTAAGCGATTCCAATAGAGATTTTGCTCCGTGTTTTTGATGCCTGCAAGCTGATAGCTCTGGGTACCGAATGGTGACGTGCCACAGTTACACAAATTGACAAATTGCTTACCCCTCAGTTGGCTGACAGGACAACCCAACCATTTGTTAGTCACAAGCGGCCGTCATAGTTGCTCTCATCTTGCTCTCCGGTTTTGAACGGCGGCCATGTGGATTAGACTGAGTTTAGTTGGCAACACCCTGAGCCTCCCCACATGATCTTAATCAACCATGAGCCTCTCTTTTCTTCACCGCCATCACCATTATTGCCGTTGAACCTTTCTGCCTTATACGTGAGGACACCCGCCTACCTTTCTCTCAGATCATTACGAAAGGGAGACCGAAAGCTCATCAAGTCATATCGAAATCCCTGGCGGTCAATTAAGCCACAGCAAGCCAAGGCAAGCCCTGTTTTCTCTTCTCTCTTCTTGGCTCTCTCAGCACTATTTACAAACTCATCTCTTTCACAATTGAAATGCACGTCGGGCCAGGACTGTCGGATGTCGCCCGTTTTGATTTATGAAGTTCTTAAGGAGCATGAAAATTTTACTCTCAGTCATCAATCGGTCTAACCTTCAGCGCTCATTTCAGCGTCCCCCGGTGTTAGTTCAGAGATGGAGCGCATGCCGTTAAGATTCAAACTGCTCGCAGCAGTGAGCATTTTGTTCCTAACTGTTCCTTTGTATTGGAGCTTTGTTCTTGCATATGGCCTTCCGTGGCCTACAGGATTGAGTATGACGATTCTACACTTTATTATGCACAGACTTTATCAACTGCAACGACGCTTACACCACTCTCTTGCTAACATTTCTTTTGCGCAGGCAACATCAACCAAAAATGACTGATATCACGGCCAGACTTCGCCGTCTGTCGCATTCTATTGAGCGCTTGATGGCCATCGCGGGCACTCCAGGTGTGGTAATTGGCGTAATGACCAAGGACAATCCGATATTCTACGACAACCATGGCTTTCGCGACGTTGAGAAAAAGCTCCCTGTCACCGAACATACAATCTTCCCAATTTGCTCTTTGACCAAGGCCATCACTGCCGCAGCACTTGGTCTCCTTGTTGAGGAGAAGCGGGTATCATGGGATAGCCTTATCAAGGACATCTTACCCGACTTCCTCTCCGTGAATCCTGTCCTTTATAACAACACTACCATAACGGACATTCTTTGTCATCGTACTGGGATGAGCTGGGGTGATAATGTCATTCTTGGCACTGCGGGTAACATTCTCCTCAGGTCTGAAGACGTCATGAAATATATCAACAACAGACCTCTCATACGCCAATTCCGCTCCCAATTTGGATACAACAACCTCCACTACGAATTGACTGGCTCTGTCATTGAACAAGTCAGTGGACAGTCCTACTTCGACTTCATGCGAAGCCGTCTTCTGGACCCTCTTGGGATGGAAAGGACCTCCTTCCAGACGCCCTCAGAGAGTGTTGACGATGTAACCGTATGCTACAACGCTCTCGACGATGCATCCACAGTCCCCATCGACTTTCTTAGGATGGGCGATGGTGGATACGGGGCTGCTAGCGGTGGGGCACGTTCGTCAGTCAAAGACCTGGTCAAATTATACAGCAGCTTTATCAAAGGGTTCAATTCCCAGTTTGGTGAGAGTGTTACCCCCGACGATGCCTCGCCCCTCAAGCAACTGAACCATATCATGTCTGCCAAGATTCCATTTGACCAGCCATCACAGCACGAGGCCTCGTATACATTTGGATGGGGAAGGGTTCAGCTGCCAGGCCGCTTGGGACAGATCGGCCTCAACCCCGCACTACTCCCCCAAGGCATGCCTACCATTGGTAGAGGCACCTCCAGTCTCGTTCTGTTCCATCAGGGAAGTCTTCCTGGCTCACTCACCTTTGTTGCCCTTTTTCCCGAGACGGAGACTGTAATCGTGGTCCTTACCAACTCACTCGCGCTTGATGATGTGGCGGACTGGATTGGCCAGCTGATCATTGAAGAGATTATCAACGGACTTCAGAGCTCAGAACCGACTTTGTTGGGCTGGCAGAGGCGGCTGTTGCTGAGATTCTCAAATGGTACCCCCGAGTGGTGGACGAACTGGAGAAGGGTAAGAAAGCGGGAACATCACCAAAGGCACTCACAGAGTATGTCGGTACCTATTGGGATGACTTGCACATATTTATGATTGATATCAAACTTGTCGGAGATAAGTTGTACTGGCTTATGCAAGGTCTGGAAACAGAAATGTTTGAGCTGGCTCACTATCATGAGGATACGTTCACATGGCTTCAACCTCGAGATGAACTAGCGAGCAGAGGTCGATGGGTTGGGAGTGACCAAGGCGCAGCGTTCTGGAAGGTCAAATTCGGGGCCAGTAAATCTGCCACGATCAACAAGCTGATCTGGGTTCCTTACAGTGAGCTTCCACCAGCGATTTACACAAAGTCACGAGAATGATTAGTTTTCAATGATAACCCTCCATCTTCTGATAAATTGTCACCTGTGCCCTATCTAAGGTCATTTTCCGAGACGCCAAACGCCATTGGCCATCTTAGGCTTGACGGGATCGTTGAAGTTATCCCAAGTCTACTTGTACCTTGCTGAGGTAACGCTGCGCTGAGGATAGAGAATATGATACTTTATAGCAAGTTATACTATCTTATTAATCCTTAGCAGTTAACTTTTAAGGGTCCTTACAGGGGAGGTAATAAAATATTAGTGGCCACAGGACCCGGGTAGTCCGTTCCTACAAGGTATGTGGCTGCTGGGCTGAGTCCTTCAGCGATCAGGCTTTGGTGCACAGACACTGTACGTATTGTATCACGACGCCTCTTTTCTGGTCAGCATATTAGCCGCGGTTTTAAGATATTGTGTAGCCTACGGCTCTGGACAAGAGCCTGTATGGAAATCATTAAAGCTTGCAGACCTCACCAGGGCAACGCCATGTGAGGTCATAAACGGATAAAGCCTTACAGCAGGTAAAAGACCCTGGTTCAGGCGACTAAAGAACGACGGGAATCAGGAAACTATTAATATTAGTTTGGATTAATCTCTTTTAGATGCATGGCGCTCCAAGCCCAGGAAGTTATACGAGGCTATTACTGTACAAGGCTTACTGCTATAACTTATTTATCAGTATTAGTGGCTTAAGTAGAACTCCTGGAATAAAGATGCTACTGGGTGGCAAAACGTTAGAGATAACAGAGGCGGTTTAGCTACTTATACAATCTCTTTTCACCTGAACCTTATGCTTGAACGCACGCGCTGTCACCAAAACAGGGATTCTATACGATTCAAGGGTTCAAGGTTCAATAGCGCTGAAACTTTCTACACCATCAGAGGGGACCGAGCGTCTATACGTCCCTGGAGAGTTCAATATAAGCGGGGCCCCCAGAATGCTAAAGACGCAACCAAGAACCGACTCCTGTATACTTTTCTTCTCTCATATTGTTTTGGTTGATCCCCCACTTTGGCGGCCCAAGACAAGTGCAGCACCCTAAGACAAGGGATCCTGTTACAGTATGGGAGCCAATGCAGATGTAACCTCCATCCGCCCGGAGGGACTGGGCCTCGCGATCTTTTCTGTCACTCTGTTCTTTGCCTCTCTCGCCACTATTGTTGTTGCTCTACGTTGCGTAATCCGCGCAAAACACCATGTCTTTGGAATCGATGATACTCTGATGTTAATCGGATGGGTAAGCATTTGTTTCCCTTGCGATTGCCAATGATACGTTGAGCTGATTGACATGTCCAAGATGTTATTTATGGTCCTCGTAGGCATTGTCTCGAAAGGAACATACTACGGTCTCGGCGCCAAGGATGTAAGGCTGAATGATTATTTGGCCCAAAGCAGCAAAATGGTATGACTAACCTCTGAACCCTACAGCCGGCTGCTGACCTTGACGAATAGCACATATGGTTGTCCCAAATATTTTACTGCTGTTCGCTCGTCTTTATTAAAGCATCTATCTGCGTCACCCTTCTCCGAATTGCTGTCAAGAAATCTCATAGGGTTATTGTATGGATAACACTCGTGACATCGTGTGTCTCTACGGTAATTGTCATTATGGGACTTCTTACTATGTGCCGCCCTATTGAAGCAAATTGGGTCAAGTCTACTGGAACTTGCTCGCCTCCGACTGTCGTTACCAGTCTTAGTTATCTTGTCTCAGCTGCAGCTGTTGCAACAGATTGGGTCTGCGCCATCTTACCTGGCTTCATGCTCTATAAAACCCAGATGAAGACAGCCACCAAGGTTTCTGTCAGTTTTATTCTTGGATTGGGTGTTCTGTAAGATGACTCTGGCAGTGTTGAAATGTTGCTTCATTACTGACTCGCATCTTGGCTAGCGCTTCGATCGCCACTATTTTACGACTTCCATATATTAAATACTATGCTGATCCGAAAGATTACGCTTGTAAGTGTTATGTTAGGTCAAATCACTCTTAATTCTGATCTATAGCACAGATAATGTGGGATATATTACCCTATGGTCCGTCTTGGAGTCAGGTGCGGGTATCGTAGCCGGCTCACTCCCCTCTTTACGGCGGCTTCTCAAAAAATGGGTTCCTTTCGACTCTTCCCATGGCCAGTCCCTGGGAAATACTGGGCCCTTCACAGGACAGGGAACATCAAACGTCACAGACAAAGCAACAGCGTCCTCGAACGGGCGACGAAATAAGAGTCTCTTGTCCAGTTCCAAGGTAGAAGGACCGTGGGAGCAGTTCGATGACGCATCTTCAAGCCGAAAGATCTATGTGACTGTTGACATGGAGATGCAATCTCTGGAACGACCGCCGACGTCTTCAAAATCAACAGAGTCATTTGGAGAGATGTGAGGCTTTCTGGCAGTTGCATATAATATGAAATTTCTTTTATGCCTCATTCTGGCCATATCTTTGTTATCGAACAGGCTATTCCTAAGGCCTTTGAATGACCTGGTCAGGGGCGACCTCAGCTAACCCAATATGCCACGTCCGACGTAAGTGTAACAATCTACCTTGTCCAGCCTTTGCGAGACTCTATCTTGATAAGATCCCACTTCGCACGAGGACAAGCTTAGGCCTCACATATTGACTAAATCCCCAGTAAAAAAACAAGTTGCATAATAAATTGAAATTTCAACTAACCTTTTTAAATGCCCCTTCAGAAAGATCTGTTTAAAGTTATGAATAGACTGCCATGCCGATTTGCTGCGGTAACGCCGCGTTGAGGATGGAGAATGCTGAGTTTTGTGGCAAGTTGTGCTATCTTATCAATCCTTGGCGGACGACTTTTGAGGGTCCTCACAGGGGAGGTAGTGAAATATTAGTGGCCACAGGACTCGGACGATCCGCAGTTAGTGAAGTGGGTATAGTGTGAAAAGCCTGCCTGCTGCCTGAAATGGATGGAAATACTACTTTGACGCATCAACACAAGCAATCCAACATTTGTTGAAACCTTACAAGACCAGATAGCTCCTTCGCATCTGTCAAATATGGCCCGATCATACCACAACAAGCCAAGTCTCGCAACGACTTACCGAACTGCGACAGGTCGTCGGACTGTTCCTTTAACCGACCCTCAAGGCCACCGTCTCCGATGGCCGATAGACATTGCAGGCACCGACGTCTGTTCCAGAGACGCCAATTCCGTCATATTCATACCGCATTGCAGATTTTGGACTGATCGCTCTGAGGATGATGACCCAGATGCAGACTGGCGTGAGGAGCCTGGAGCTTTCATCTGCTTCAAATCCTCTTATGCTTACAACATGATTGGCCAAGAACATCCCAGGATCGTGCCGTGCAGCTCCAAATACTATTACTGTCTTTTATCTCGCTAACTATTGCTACCAGTGTCATAGGTCAAGACGCCTGGACAGGCCTCCCTATCCTTCAGAAGCCGACATATGGCTCTCTTGGGAACTTCCTCCGTAACTATCACTCTCAAATCTATGCTACTCAAGAAGATTGTACCCCTCACACTACTCGCATGAAGCCAGAATTTCGCCCTCTGATTTATCAATGGAGCTTGCAACTACTCTCAGCTCTCTCTTTGATCCACTCTCACAATATCGCTTACGGAGAGATGTATGAGGAAAACTGCTGGATTACGGCGGGGTCTCTATCAATCTCTCTAGCTGGTTTCGTGGGTTCTGAATTCCATGATCCAAGCACTGGCTACAACCTTCCTGGCTGGTTCTTTACCGACAGAGATTTTGCGCCAGATAAGCTCCCTCTCGATAGGGCCGTAACAGTGCCAACATTGGAAACCGACATGTTCTATTTTGGTATCTTGGTATATGAGCTTATGACATCCCATACGCCAGGTCTTGAGGATTGGCGCGAGACACGACGCCGGGTCGCCGAGGAGGGCTGGATGCCTGATCCGGAGGATGAGTTCATGGGAAAGATTCTTCACAAGTGCTGGAAGTTCGAGTATGAGGATATTGAAGAACTACAAAGCGATATACAGGCCTTTGTTGAAGCACAAGGGTGGACTATCAGAGGGGATGAGCTTGAGGGTTTCGACGCCCACAGTATTCATCGGGAACTCGAGGCAAACTTTGTCCCGGAAGATGAAGCATAGACCTCAATCAGCGGCTCCTGTATAGGCCATGTATAGGAATCAAGCTCTTAGACAGTTCCTTTAAACTAAATATCTAACAGAACGGGCGACACACTATCTGTTTCTCACTCAATTGTACTATTCGATCGGCCCAAGTTCATCAACGGTTGCCAGGATATCCTTGACCTCCTCAAATCTGGCTGAAGAAAGGGATGACCGAATCACAGCAAGTACGTGACCCAACCCAATGTCGCTCGTCTCTGCCACAGCTATTCTTTTGGCCGTCTTTAGAGTCTTTCTCATGCGACTCTCGCGGGGCTCAAGTTTCGCCAAGATTCGACAAGCATCATTGAGCCGCTGTTCGGAGACCGACGCACTGACTTCTGGCAGCTCTGTAGTAAGATATAATCTCCACAGTTCTGGTATCGGGTCATCTGATAATGTGTTGCAGGCGATAACACCGTCGATCTCGTTCTCACAGCCTGCACCTAGTTCAGTTACATCGTTGCATGTCACCAGCACCACGCTGGGATAGAATGAAAAGAGGCTGGCAAGCTCTATGCACAAAGAAACCGTCTTTAGTAACTTGTATCATTGCTCAATCAAAATGTTGAGCGCCTACCTCTAGCGTCCCACTGGTTGTTGGGAACTCCGTGTTGGTCTATATGTAGAAATCCACCCCATCTGAGTGATTGTTTTGAAGCCTCCGAAAGCCGCTGGTGTTCTTCTGCCAAGCTTAGAGAAACCAATGGTCTTTTCAATTTGGAAGATATATCTGTATATTGACGTTAAGGATATGTTATGTTCTGTAATCAATTTTACCGGCCATTCAACTTACTGTTTGCCGCCATTGTTGTCAAGATCTTCGGCCCTTGCAACCCGAGTACCAGACCAGCGCCTCTCGTTTGGCGTCGGCCGAGTTTCGTCTCCATCTCTTCGCCCTCTTCGAAATAAGCTTGGCAGAGTGTATACCAATGAGATCCATTGGGAGGCGATAAGTTCGCTAACCCATGATGCGGCTGATCCCAAATAGGCGAGGTTAGCTCACTCACCAGGACATTGACTGCATATATCCTTGAAGATATCAGATATGCTGGTAAATAACCACGACATATTAAAAGAACATTCTCTGCATGGTTTCCACGCTTTGAAACAGGCTCCTCGCTGTGCTTAATGCGGGATATCGGTATCGATAATGTATTTTTATGTGATCCTCCCCGTCTTGGATGTTATATAACCATCCAGGAAATCGCTGGTTGAAGTAAGCTGCAGAAGATCGCAGATCTATGACCACGTTCTCGTGCGTGTGACTCTGGCAATATTCTTAGTGTTGGAGATAAGCTGTGGGGAGGTGACATACTTGCCAGACCCTCTTCGCCTGTGACAACTTGGTCTGTTCCAAAGTACCAGGTCCTGCTACCGGAGTTGAAAGCCCTACAGGGCCTCTGTAGTTCCAAATGCTGAAAGATATAGCTGAGAGACGTAGAAACTCAAGGCTTCGTTGTTCAATTGCTGTACCGATCTCTCTTTGCCTTTCTTTCGGGATACCGCTCAAAGGGACGACACCTAGGTCCTCGGTAGTTACATTTCTGCAGCCATTATACTTTCGTATTTGTCGACTCGTCAAAATGATCCTGGGGCCGGGGTGAACTCCGTCACCCTGCATATAAACGACTTCTTCCAAGACCAGTCGAAAGACGTCATTTCCATCGGCATGACTGACATAGTCGTCAGTGCTTCTTACTCGAAAACATTGCTCGTAAGATTCATTGAGCGTGGGCACCAGCCGTCTCTCGTAAACAATTGTCCCGGGCCGAAATAGCGTCCATATGTGCGGATAAGATATTCGGATACCCTGATCTGATTCTTCGAGCACCTTTCTGGCCCCAGGGAAGACGTGGTCAATGAACTTTTGCAGCACCCCCAAAGTCCTATAGACATGAAATGCTTCTCTATCGTATTCCACGATTTTGAAGAACAGGTCCTTATAGCGTTCGTGACTAATCGATATCTCTCGGTGGTGAAGGGGAAGCCGGTCATGGTCATCTTCAGAAGATGAGTCACTATGTTGCCGCAGAAAGAATCTGGTACCTCGCTGGGCTCCTGTTGTTATAAAATTCCAAAGCTCTGTTGGTAAGATTTCCGAAGTACCCAAGAACACCAAACAATCTTTGACCTTGACTCCTGACTCATCAAACTCCCTTTGCTGCCGAACCCGAAACCTCGACCCCTTCTTCACGTCTACACTTACCCATTCTGTCCAGCCTTCTTTGGGTACCTCTGATACCTGCATACTGCGTTGAAGTATGCGGTCCCATCGAAACGTTTGTCGAAGAAAGGGAAGAGCATCTTTATCCTCTTGAGAATCGGATGCGCCTACGTTTTCAACCGGAGACAATGTGCTATGCGAGGGTTCTCCTAATCAAGCTTACATCAGCTGAGGCTAATTTGTTAATTTAACAGGGCCAATAGCTTACCCATTGACTGAGGTGAGCCCACTACTGCCTTCCCAGCTGAGGGTCTCTTCTTGCTTTTACGTAGGACATCTTGGAATATCTCGAAGTTTGACTGTCTGTCTATGGTAGCCATTTTAGCCACCACCTAAGATGTATATTGTCCTCTCGTGGTAAAGAACGAGGTGTGCGTGATGCGGGCTTGACTTGATCAAAGCCCGAACAAAGACGATCCTGCATCCGACAACATTCAGAGACAGGAAGATGTTCAATTCTACCCACAAGGAGACTGGGGACTTCCCCGTGTATATCGGCCTATTCATAAATGACGTGGTTACAGCTGATTGGTGCTCTATGCTATTCATCGCATCTGACGTGAGAAGTTATTGCTGACTGCATAATCACGCAGATACTTCCATTATGAGACCCCGCACCTAACAATACGTCATCTAGCCACTCCTGATATCTTGTGATCAACACGGCATTTTAAAGTCTTCAAATTGACATTAAGCCTCATTAGCTACTATGATGTCTCGCCGAAACGACGTTGAGTTAGAAACCCTCACGAGTATGACAACCTCGCCCTCAAGCGAAGAAAGCAACCATGGAGGCGGACCTCCACAAGCTGTTGCAAATGCAATCCCCCAAGCAGGAGGTCCTTCGAGAACTTATAATAGGCTCCAAAATCGGATTCTACAAACTGCAAAATCTTTACGAAATGCTCTCCCCACAAGCCAAGAATCGTCGGACTCCGGCAATAATTCACCGAGGAGACCCAGATTCGGCGATCTTTCCCAATACAACATCGTTGACTTTTATGAGAAATATCTATGGGAAACAGAGGTGAATCGAATCCTCTTCAGCTTGAATAAGCCCCAACGGCCCCTAGAATCGGTTCCCCGTCACGAACTTGGCTCAATTATCAGCAACACAGGGTTCACCTGGCTAGAAAGTCTTTCCGACCAGTTACTCTGTGCACTTTCTATATACGGTCTGGACGAAAATCTCATGATTGCCTCCCATTCCCAGATGGGGAAGCCAGATAGAGACTTTATAGTTGGGCGAAGCTTCGAAAGGCTAGAAACAAGACTTGGTTCAGTACCGGAGATCATACGAAAAGGTGGTATACGAGAACGACATGCGACTCGAAGAGAGGCTGAGGTGAACGAACAGTACATCGCGATGGGGTTGTCGGTGTGACAGATAGCGAGGCGCCAATCTATTATCGCCTTGTTGACTATGTTACCGAAACTGTGGCGTGGCTGCTGTGCGAGCGCTTCAGCTCAGACGAGGTTGATTGGGTGAGCATTGTCATCACGGTGCTTGCCAAGTATTCAACAAAGCTGAAAGTTCTTTCAAGCGCACTGCCAACATATGGTATCGAGGCTCTGGATAGATACTATGATATTCGGCGAGGCTTGGGGTACTATCCGGTCACTGCAGCTGAAAATCCGTCTGAAACTGGTCTCGGTGTGACGACAGATGTTCGACATCGAGATGCCAATACGAATCCGACACGTGGCCCTGGGGACCGCTACATCACTACTTATACTTCAGATATGAGTGCGATATCGAACTGGTTATTCCGCCTTCTGTGGCATATCTTTAGCGACTTGAACACTCGAAACACTCGAAATAGACAGACAGATGAATTCGAGGTCTCTGCCGTTGTTTTTCCAGCAGGATCGAGGGGCCTTCCTACCATCACCTTTCAGAACCGGCTGGGACACATATCTGGTTCCTCATCGGGTGTAGCAGTCGGGATGTTTCGCCGGGCTTTTGGTCTCCTATTAGACACGGCTTCCGATATTCAGAAGAGCTCAAACCAGGAATTTGGATTAACGAGGGGCTTATCGAAATTGTCTATCCAACGACGGGGTTCTCTCTCCGTGGAACTGAAGACTATGGCTGAGGCTATTAGTGTCATGGCCATTTCATCATGCATGGATCCTTCTGTAACGGACGGCATGGCGCGGCTTTGTGCTTCCTTGCGGATGTCACACATTCTGTCCAGGATTTATGATGCAGCCCAAGGTTTTACAGGATTTGTAAGTCTGTACAACAACCTTTTACGGAGAGATTATCCGTTGCTACTGCAACGTAGCCTTCCGTTATCCGATTATATTGACTCGAACGGGCGCTATCGAGTTCCCCACCAACGCAGTGAGCTTGGAAGAAACCTTCGACAACATGACTTGGAAGCCATTAGGGCAGTTGAAGAACAGATTTCGGGATCAAAACGTAAAAGGCTCTCGGACTCAGCCCGTAGCTGGGCAATCGAAGAGCACGCCATTAGCGTAGGCTGTCTGCGGTATACCCTTTCGATACTGGCGGGATGTGCCATACTTGTTCTTGGTGGACTCATGGCCGGGTTTTTCGTCGGTTCGCGTATCGACGGGGTGGATCCTTTTAACATCACCATGTTTGCTTGGATCTTAGCAGCTTTTATCATCCTGGTCTCGAAGAGCATCCGCGTTGGCGAGTGGACTTGGAGAGACTTTTTGAAGGGCCGCGTCACATGTCGAACCGTGCGCGAGCTGGCAAATGTCACCAACTTGCCTGAGCAGAACATCATAATGCATCTTCTATCATCAGAGAGAGAAACTCCGTTGGTATTTAGAGGGCCCTACAATAACATCTTCTCAAATAAGGGAGCTGAGGGATTTTCTGTTGATGTCAAGCCATCTGTCGGTACGCTCTTTGCAAGCGGACTGGTTGTTTTGGAGGTTCTGGTGGAGAGTGGCTCTGCGCTTGTTTGCCTTGATCTGCGACCTATGGTAACCACAATAAACACTGAGGAAAGCGAGGATAATCTAGACATAGGGGGATACCAGGTAGCTAATGGGTTAAGGAATCAGCGGATGGTGCATAGACAGCGCAAGTTGTGCCGAGTATTGGCTTGCAAGGATCCACCCCTTGAAGATGAGACTGAGAAGGATATTTTCTTCAGACGACAGCTGCTGCACTGGGATAAGATTATTGGTGTCTACAATAGGCCAGGTCAAAGTGTTAGATAAGGCCCATGACTTTTTAAGCATGACCCGGCCTCATATTCGACCCCTACGACGTAGAAGTAGAATTATACTGCTTAAGGCAAGATCTTAACCCAACTACCACATTAACCACTTGCAAGGCTAACGTCTAGGCATCACCCAAGGGATTACTTTACCAAAGTACTCCTAGGACTATCTGCTGAGAACCTTATATATATTATTTCCGTTTTGATTGGGATGCCTATCTGTAATGAGGCTATGTGCATGCTGCTTTCTAGAACCCGATGTTAATTAGGACTTTCAGTTTATTTGGTTGGTATCCCTCATTGAGACGTCATAACTTTACATATTAATTAATCGCACTTTGGTCCCAGAGTCTGCAAGCTGCTTGTTTATAAAATATAAGACTACTAATGCTGATTCTGTTGTGGTCACTCAAGAGGAACTCAACAGGTAGATTAATAGTCCTATTACTATAAAGGCTGATATTGGCGAGGCACTTGGTGAGAGAAATACTAGAGCCTTTTGTCATAGGTAAGACTGTTGGGGATCGGTAACCTTGCAATTGAGAGATGAATGATCGCCGCGAGCATCGCGACTAATAAGAGGAGGAACATAATAGGGTTACTTGAAACCGTTATAAGCGAGGGACGAGAAAGCGGATTTATAGAGGGACAGCCTTAATTATCCTGGAATCTCTAGTATGGTCTACAGAGTATCCCTTTGTCGTAGCGAAGAGTAGCGTGCTTTGGCCCGACCGAACCTCTTTGATGGCTGTCCAGAAGAATTCACAACTTCGTTTTCTACCTCCTTCGATGTCGCTGCAGGGCATCCAGCGCAATTCATCATTTCGGGGTCATTCCTTGAGAGGAGTGCATCAATCAGGAATTGGTAAGATCTCCAGAGAGCTGAGAGGATGACTATTGTGTTAATGATGACAGACACAATGAGCGTTGGTCTACTTTTGAGACGAGGGATCTGGCAAAGAAATGTCGTTGAGATGACAGACGGCTGAATTCCTAAATTCTTTCTGGACGAGTCTTTGAAGGTGAATGCGTGATGAGCTAATCCTTCTGTTGTGTTGACTCTGAGGTTATCACCCCAGATCGGTGTGCGATTCCGGATAGCTTCATACTCTTTGGTGGGGTGTGTCAAAAGCTCAATGTTGTCCAGAATATTCGGTCCAGAGTCAGTCTGCCCAAGATCCGCGAGAATCGTGAAATAAAATGCTTTAGCCAGGTTATCTGCCGATATCCAAATACCAGGGAGAGGCATCAATTGGTCGCTATCATCCGCTTTGGAGAGCTTCTCGATCAAGTGTGTGTTTTTCATCTTCTCACGGCTGCAGTAATAAACATTGGGAGAAACACCATTGTTGCTGAAGGGGACAAAGAAACAACTGACTTGGAAAAAGTCCAGCGCCTCGATATCCTGCACCGATGGCACGACAGTCTTTCTCTTCGTGAAGGAGATATGACCCTTATAGATTGGAGGGACGTCTGTGTCATTCTCTCCCCGGAAGAACTTCTCGTTGGCGACGTGCATGTCGTTGGTCAAGGCGATTGAGTACCAAGCCAGAAGAGACTCTCCCCACCATAAGCTCGCCTTGGCTGTGGCATTCCGTCCTGGGAACGCTGTGCCTACATCGTTATCGATACCGTTGACGTCGTAGGTAGTTGTCATGTTCACGGTCGTCGTGCCGCCAGACGTATCTACCTCACAAGATAGCGAAGCTCGTAGCTTAGCACCCCATTGCTGAAGGGCTATCTGGGATGCACTGCGATCGATACCCTCAAACTCAATTGTGATACCGTTTACTGCACATGACTGGAAAGGGTTGTTGAGGTATGGCAATGATCCTAGAAGTGCATCTGGCTCCTTTGGATTGTCGCCACGCCAGATCTTGGTGACGGTGTATTTGAGGGCGGTGTTGTTGGTGTAGAACTCTGTGCCGATGGGAATGGTCGTGGTGGCGCAGAGGGACCTTGTGTTTGCGGTGAGAAAAGAAGGCCAGTCCGAGAAAGGATTACGATTTTCGCTGGTCGTGTTAGGATTTGCGGTGGCCATGGAAATAGTCTCGTAGCCTTGAGTCGCTACGCTGAGAAACGCGATAAGTGCCGTTGCGATCAATCCCCCAACAAGAACAACCGGAGTGAACCATACATACGGGTAGGGTCTGCTAAGGGTGTATGAGAAATATGAAGCATGCATGGTGAGGTTTGGCGACTCGCGGGTAACTAGAGTAAGAAGTCTACGATGCGAAAGAGCTGTTATTTTATTTATCAGCTAGTGCGTAAGACCAATCTATATGCAGCCATCGTAGTTGAGATCTTATACCATTATCGGTGAGATTTCTCTGGGGGCCAAATTGTAGCGCTGTGTAGTCTCGCAGAGATATCCTCAAACACGGCACAATTAGATGCCAACGGGACGATTTAATAAAGAGTTATGCTTAATAATTACTATGAGAAAAGTCATGAAAAGCATGGGGCTAGTGACCGCGTATGAGGCGAAGGGCGCGAAGGAATATCGCCGCTTACAGTCCCGGACATAAATAGACATCTTAGCGTGTTCCCAGTAACAGCTCGTCTGACCTCAGCGAAGCCTATGCACACAGCCTCATAATTACTTCGGGAATTCTATACATTTGTTGAGTAAACACTGCTGCGTTCCAATGTTAACGCTCATAAATCCAGCGAAACTAAGAGTCATGGTATGGGAAGCGGTACCTTGCACAACGTGTAATGGGGAAACGGCCATGCTCAGAGCCATTTAGAATTGAAGAGCCATGTCGGCTCTTAGTATTACAACTGCTATATATGTCAAAAAATACCCCAGACCATAGCCCACATTAAGTAGCGAGGGGTCTGTGTCCACTTCAAGCATGACTTCCATGTGGCTACTCACAGCCCAACAGCCCAGTCCCGCCAGAGTATCATCTCATCCTCCAATAAAAAGAAAGTCCCAAGCCGAGCTTAGTTCGATACGCCAACGGGGGTCAAGCAAACAAGAGCTTGTCCAAGCTATAGTGCGACATGAGTTAGCATCTGCTCTTCGCTGCCAAAGAACAAGACTTACCACAGGAAGGACACAGCATCGTGCTCGTTTACCACTGGCAGCGCAGATGGCTTGGAAGTCGGCGGCATCAGTTGGGGACTCAGTGGCTATTCATCGCGTTAGTTACAATTTGTGCCGTGAGACCAGAGATATA
This sequence comes from Fusarium pilosicola, assembly GCA_020615335.1. Classification (NCBI taxonomy): domain Eukaryota; kingdom Fungi; phylum Ascomycota; class Sordariomycetes; order Hypocreales; family Nectriaceae; genus Fusarium; species Fusarium pilosicola. Next base: position 159,161 of record JAGQDI010000026.1, on the reverse strand, counting down.
CTCACGTGAGTCGCATTCAACGTCTGCAACCCCAAGAACATCGAGGGAACAACACTCAGGGTTTCCATAGAGACTGTCCGGGCAAGGATCAAAGTTGGCGGCCGCAGCGCTGGTGGATGAGCTGGGAGCAGAGTCTGTGGAGGAGCCTGGGGCAGAGATAGCCGCTGACGAAGCAGGGCTGGAGGTGGCGGGGTTGGCGGGGAGCTGGTGTTTGCATCGCTCGTTGAAGCGGAAGAAGAAGCAGGGGAGGTGGCAGGAGAAGTCGTAGAGCTACTAGTCTCTGTACCAGTGCTAAAGGGCGCGTCAGACTGCGTGTTGGATGACACCGCTGAACTGCTTGCTGGTGCACTAGCTGAGGTGCTCGAAGCAGCGTCATTGGTCGTCACTTGGCTGGGACTAGACGTCTCGGCATCAGAGGATGATGGTCCAGTACCACTAGAGCTACTAGATGGAGTGGCGCTATCGCTAGGCCCCTGAGCAGCGGAGCTGCTAGGTCCGGATGAACTAGGACCTCCGGAGCTGCTGTCACCAGGTAAAGTAGATGACGGACTATTGGTCGTAGGCGGGACTTCCACAATAACGGTCGCTGGACCAGAGCTTGCGGTAGGACTAATAGTAGTTGTAGAGGGCTCGCCATTGCCATCGTCTCCAGTTACAGTGCGGGTAACAAACGAGGCGGGAGTGGAAGATGAGTCAGGTCCAGCAGGAGAACTTGAAGGTGGAACCTCCACGATAACAGTTCCGGAGCCTGTTGACGCAGAAGGGTAAGTAGTTGAAGTAACTGGATCATCCGTTGGGTTGAGGGTGCTACCAGTGGTGGTCACAGTGATAAAAGGTATAGAAGAGACAGACGACGCCTGTGAGCTTGGCACAATGATAATAACAGTGCCTGGACCAGTTGGCCCAGATGGGGAGATAGTTGACGTAACTGGATTGTCTGTTGGGTTAAGGGTACTACCAGTGGTAGTAACAGTGACAAAGAGTACAGAAGAGGGCGATGGAGCCTGGGAGCTGGGGACGACAACAATAACAGTGCCAGGATCAGTAGGATTACTGGGAGGAATAGTGCTTGTGCGAGGATCATCCGTGGGAGAAAGGTCTCCTGGAGTAGTGACCGTGATGTAAGATGCAGAAGGCGAAGTATCGGTTGTGTTTGGGACCTCAATAATAACACTACCGGTTGCTCCCGGCTTATCAGGAGTGATAGTGGTAGTGACAGGGCCGGTAAGGGAAGGGAAGTCTCCAGTAGTAGTGACCGTGACATATGGGATAGACGAAAGCGGGACCCCATTAGCTCCAGGAGGAGATGTTGGGACTTGAATGATTACGATACCTGGCTCGCCAGGTTTAGTTGGGGGATAGGTCTTGGTGACCTGGTGATTGCCAATATCATCAGGGTTCGCAGGAACAGTAAAGGTGAGGTAGCCTCCATCTGGAGGAGAGCCGTTGCCGTTGCCGTTGGTAGCGCTACGAAGAAATAATGAGTGGTGTTTCATACAAGTGTCGGCGACATGGGGAACGAACCTGGTCAGCGTTGTCAAGCTTGTCGAGACCTCGGTCAGGACAGTGCTTAAAGACGTGGGGGCATTGGTGACATGTACAACAAGGCCATCATCAAGGATAATGTCGGTGTTGGCTGGGAAGTAGTAGTCGATGAGAATAGGCTGCTGGAACTGATATTCAATGGGCTGAAGATTGAGAACGGTTGAGCAAAGGGGATCAGCAGAAGCTTGGGCAAGTGCAAGCTCCATCATTGCTGAAGCAGCCATGATACTCTTGGACTTCATGATGGTCAACGAGTGCTGAAAGAGAGGAAGAAGCGAGTGTAATCAGAAACTGATGCGGAGATACCGTTGAGATTCGAGTGATTGTCACTGAAATAGGCTGAGGACGAGCTGTATATACATGTCCAAATCACTGACCCAGATGTTGATTCTTAACAACAACGGCGCTCGACATTGGGGTAATTTCTCATGTTTGACTTCACAAATGCCGACACGACCACCATGACCCGACTTCCCACCGCAAACGTGAAGACTTTCAGCTCCCATCGCAACGCTTTGTCTCTTGACAACCCAACTATTGACACTATCGCCTGCCTGTCTCACATTCTCTCCGCTAAGCGAGGCCCCATCGGAGATATTAGCCGCCGATCACCTTCCCGAAACAGGTTTGACGTGGGAACTGTTATGCAAGGCAGAGAAGATAGTATTGCCTCGTTTGGACGGATCAACAGGCATTGAGTTTTTGCTTCAGCTGCGTTGCGCATGTTTAGTCTCAAAGTTGAAAATGTTGCGATATCGCGAGGTATGAAAGTGTCAAAGTAATCTCAGAACAATTTGGGTCCTGAGAGGTTGGCGATATATAATACTTGAACGAAGGGATGTTTTCGCCATGGCAGACACACAAGTCCCTTAACAACTTTCACTCGTTCACACATTTGTCACTCGCTTCGTCACTCGCTTCAAAATGCAAACCTTCAAGTCCCTCATCCCCCTCCTCCTGACTGCCAGTCTTGCAGTCAACGCAGAGACAACCTCTTGCGTTACCTCAACCAAGACCTTTCCCACCATCACCTCCATCATCGTCGAACCGACCAGTACTTGGTCCGGTAACGGAACAGGTGGTGGTCCTCATACTGTGTATACAACTGAGTATCACGAGTTCTGCTCCACGGGTCTGCGTCTGCACACGTACACCATCACTGAGGCTTGCCACAAGGAAAAGTGTCAGCCTCGCACTACTGGTGTTCCGCCTGGCTTCACCTCAACTGTTACCGTATGTAACTCTTGTGGTGAGAAGCCTATCACTGCGACACTGACTGTCCCGTGTCCTGAGGCTACGGCTACTAAGGGTCCTGGCAAGCCGCAGCCCGAGCACTGTGAGACTTGCCACGATCAGGGCAAACCGTCTGGCAAGCCTCCAGTCAAGCCACAGCCCGTCCCATCTGCCCCTGCTGTGAAGCCAGTCCCTACGGGCCCTCGGCCAGAAGAATGCAGCACGTGCGGCTCCAAACCTCCATCTAGCGGTCCTCCTCAGCCTCCCAAGCCAACCAACCCCGGCGAGGACAAGCCAGAGCAACCCAACACTCCTGCACGCACCACCTGCGGCGGATCAGGACAGCATTCTAAGCCCCCTGCTCAGCCCAACTCTCCTGCTACATGCACTACTTGCGGTGCTGGAGGTGAAGCTCCCCAACCCCCTGCCTCCCTCGCAACTTCTGTCGTGCCCGGCCCCTCTGGAGAGAAGCCGGCTACTAGTCCTACCAGCCCAGCTCCTGGAGAACCATCTGCCATCACTGCTGGCGCTGCCAAGGCTTCTTACGTTGAGCTGGGTCTTATTGGAGTCTTTGGCTTTGGGTTCATTCTTCTTGGAATTCCTCTCTAGATCATCTTAGTATAGCTTCATAGTCTGAGCTGTGTCGTTGAAAGTGTTGTCATGGATGTGGCTTTAGTTGGATATTGTTGAGTTTGGAAACATGTATCTGTACGCATATGCTTAATCCCGACTTTGGCTACTCGATGGAAAGATTTAATAATTTCCCTTCTTGTATATAAAGACATACTAGCTTCATAATCAAATCGTCGAATCGAAATGACTGTGTCAATATAGCTGAGTATGGGAACTCCTACTGGCCTTCATATGTGATGCGTTGTAATAACAAACAGTTCAGCTCTGATGGTAATTCTCTTCACGCTAAGCAATGCATAACAGGGAATATTCTTTTGAATCCAGCAGTGATCATCAACTAATATTTCCCTGCTGTCGCTAAAAAGATGCCCATGCTTAGCTGTCAAATCGAATCAAGTAGTGATCAACAATTATTCTCTGACGTCTGAGACATTGCCAAGGGAGAAGCTGTCAGCCATGTTGCCGGTAACATCGTGGCGTGGATAATTGCCCGCAACTCCCACTAATTATATGGAAATTCTCCGCATTTAAGGATAAGATCGGCGGCTCGTTCCTGGTTTTGTCTAAGACAATCGTCACGGCGTTTGCATGAGTCAGGTCCTTAGTTTGGATCGAGTAAGTAACGATTGATTCATGATAAGTCCCTCGCAGCTTCGGCAATTAGTCATTTGTGATAGCGAGTTCCGAAACTCAATTCAAGGGAAACTCCTTGCAGTTTCTGTTCAATTCTATCAACAATGATGCATTGCACTTCCGTGCCGTGTCTCAGCAGCAGTGACAGCACCGCAATTGATGGAAGCTTTGTCGAGTGATTGTTCTTATTTCCACCTCTACATGTAGCAATTAATCTGTTTATTGAGAGCTTGAAATTGATTTTATAGAGCATTTTTATATTATGTAAACGTTGTGGAAATTTTACTCCCCTTCCAAGGGACTTATGAGGTTCATCGGCCAACATACACCCGTAGGCTACTGAGTTCAACTTGTATATTATTCTCTGAAAATTCAATACTCTGGGGTAGGCAAGTTTCTAGACACTGGGACATAATGATCTGCAAATGAATCGCGTTAGCGCCTTGGGTTTGACAACCCGGTTGGCCTTATCAAGGACATGGTCCATCCTCGTGCATCAAGAGAAGACGATGTAGAGCTGACAAGCATTCCAAGCTTCAAGGTCCCTCGTCAGAAGCGCCGGAAACAGAAGTCATCTTGTCTAACTCAGAGTCGTTGAGGAACGCGAGGTTGGAAAATGATATCCTGTTACCAAGGGAAGATAACTTGTCTCAAAGCTCTCGACCATCCTTCTCTATTAAGACTGCATCTTGCACCTGCTTTCCGGATATTTCATCACCATCACTCAGCATACAAACAATTCATCCCACTCACTCTTCAGTCTTTCCAATCCAATCTTTCAACACCGCAACTATGCAGTTCTACACCATCGTCTCTCTCCTCCTCGCTGGCACTGCCTACGCCGCGCCCGCTACTTCCTCCAACGGCTACGAGGCCTGCCCCAGCGGTGGCCTCTTTGGCAACCCCCAGTGCTGCAGTCTCAACCTCGTCGGTGTTCTCTCCGGCGACTGCCGCTCTCGTGAGCTCGCCCTTAAATCTTTAAGATCGATAGTTACTGATAGTGATAATAGCTACCAAGACTCCCAACAGCGCCAAGGAGTTTCAGGAGATTTGCGCCGAGTCTGGCCAGAAGGCTCGCTGCTGTGGCCTCTCCGAGATTGTAAGTTTTTAGTTCTGCTTTCACGGTAGTAGATTGGCTGACCGTGATATAGCTTGAGCTCGGCGCTTTCTGCCAGAAGCCTGTCGGTGTTGCTGCTTAAGCCCGCGATGGGGTTGTCACTTGCTGTTCGGGGTAGGGTAGTCGGAAGTTGTCGGCGCGTGTTCTAATATTGGCGGAGGATCCTGAAAACCGCAAGTAACAATGGACTCTACTCCAGATCCATCGCATGATTAGGTAGCAATCTAAGGTTCCTGTTATCTTTGCAATGTGCTGTCTGTCCACCTGCCTCAAGCTACCTTTGCTACGCTTTTGCAATTCAAAGATAGGAATGAGTTGTATTCAACAGCCGTTCGAAATGCCAACTGTGAGGATCTTGTCTAGGCTTACTAAGATTACCTCTCAGAACGCCTAGGCGAGAGTGACAGCCTAAATAGGATCATCGAGATGGCAACGCTGGTTGGAGGATGCTCTTTAGTTACGCGGATGACCCCTGGTAGAATTGGATAATTATGGACGATGTAATTTGATGAGTCTACAAAGGAGGGCCGCGCATGTAACACAAAACTGCCAAAAGTACAGACTCGTCAGTTTCCGAAGGCCGAATGAGGCGTCTGACATGCGTCAAGAATTCCCCATCCGTCACCACAGAAGGATATCCCTGCAACCTCGCTGCTACCAACCGTCATGCAGACCAACCAACACACGTTCTGACCCACTGGCTAAAGCACACGCTCGCGTTCTTGCGCCTGTGATTGGTGCACGAACCTTGCTTGCAGGGTAGACGAGCGGAGGACGGGAGGAAAGTCTGCTCCGTTTAGATGAGATTGAGGCGCATGAGGCAGAATGCGTAAAATGCTCAACAGAATCATAAATGGATTGCTTACAATGGGTCCGACGTGAGTTCCCCACTGAAGATGACTTAACGTACGACCTCGGAATGCAAAGCCCGTGATTACGGTAGACGTAGGACTCTCTTTGGTTGGGGGCGTGTATTGGAGATGATCGCGAATCTGCCCGAGACCTGCGCTGCAAGTAGGTTGAGTGTACAGAAGCACGGTCACAGTGACATCTAATCATCGGACAGCATGATGCGACGCTCACAAGTTCAGGCCAATAATCACAAGAAATCATCTTTTCTCGATATAACCTCCGGCTGCACGCCAAGATATGATCGCCCAGCTCCGACCACAGGGCTGACGCTTGCAACTGAACCTGTTTCGCCACAGCGTGTCCCCGGGCGAGATTGGCGGGCCGCTAGGGGAGTTACTGCTCCTCTTGGCGGCACGGCTTTTCCTAAAGCCCTCAATTACCGTTTGAGCTTCCCATGCTGTACTAGCCTGATAGACGGGTAAGCGGGAACGGCACAAGAACTATCGGAAGCTAAGGACCTACCCGGCCGCCGTGATGGCTGCAGCGAATGGAAGGATTCTTGCTCTGTTTTACATGTTTTGGGGGCCAGATATGGAATGCAACGTCGCGTAGGTGCGCTGCGTGACTTGTGGGGTGATTCATCGGATAAGAACAACGTCCTTCCGCATGGATCTTTTGCACAATTGCAAGAATGGAAGATGCCGACGTTCTGTGCCGTCCAGGGGTTTAGATCCTTTGCTGTCTGTGGGTGGTACGATGAGTGCGTTATCGCAAGAACATGTCCCTGATTGTCCCAACTGCGAATGCTGACGGGTTTTCAAGCCCACTAAAATCAAGTAGTGAAGCAGGGGGTTGCAGGGGCCTGTTTGCCAGAACCAACATCGAATCTTTGTTCTCGACTTGGGCACTCGTAAAAGCATGTCCAGCAGCATAACGAGGATCCCGAATCCTTCCATTTGGGATACTCAGTTGCTACATTACCATGCAGCAGAACAACAAAAATCCGCTTTAGTTTCTTCTGCATTCTCGTTTCCGTAGCTCAAACCCCAATTAGTTGCCGCGTTCCCTTTCTCCGCAATAATGCACAGTCCATCCGGAACACGACCCAAGAAGAGACTCGCCTGCGACAGGTGTCACGCTCGTAAACTACGATGCTCTGGTGACCTGGATGGTTGCACACGATGTCTTGGTGACGATTTGGTCTGCGTTTATAGCCCTGCTCTCAAGGTCGGACGACCTAGCAAGGCGTCGATGGCCGGCAGAGAGATACAGCAAACACAGTCTGTCCCCAACGCTGCGTTTTATGGCGTTTCCGATAGAGATGCACTAACTGCGGATTCGGGGATATCCATGCCGCCATCACCTCCACAGCTCGGCGATAGTTGCATTACGGGTAAGTCTCCGTCCTTCGCCAATCTTGTATGCATCGTCGTTGATCTTGTTTCAGATCATACAGCACTCTTCAACTCTTTCGACTTTACCAACACCTTCGACAACTTCAACGCCACACATCCGTTCCTCGAAATGCCCATGGATGATGAGCTGTGGCCTCTGGCGACAAGCACACCTGTTTCTTCGAACGATCCCAACATCGACCCACGTCTATGTGTAACGAATGAAACAGCGAATGCATCTAGCCCGCTAGAAAGACTATCGAGCCTCCAGCAGGAGCTTTTACGCACGAAACTGCCACCCGTTCACGCGAGGGGCGTCGGCACTCAACATCGGCCGGCGAAATACACAGAAGCAGCCATGCGACCCGTCCAAGAAACCCTGGGTGTCGTGACCGAGTTATTACACCAATGTGTGAAAAGCAATGGCGATGCGACAGACCCAGTCTGTTCCAATTGGCAAACAGTCCTTCACCTCGTCCTAACGCCCCTATCTCTTCTACTATCTACATACGATCAGATACTACAAGAGATCCGCAACGCGGTATCTTCATCTGCATCGAACCAGGATTGCCCGCTGTTCGACTCGCTGGACTGCCGCGTCGCCGGCCTGAAGCTTGATCCGCCATTGAGATTGATCTTGCTGGCGACGGTGGTGGACTACCAATTGAAACATCTGTATCACTCAGTGAGGACGTTTCAGTCCAAGTATATGCATTCAGGGAATCTGGGAATAGCGGATTGTATGTCGTCGTCGACTATGGCTGAGGTTCAGTCCACGATTCGGTCGCTGCTGGCGGTGACTAGAAGCACATTGCAGCAATCACAAGAAACATAGATGAAATACCTTCAAGGGTTAAATAATACGCAGAATAGATGGCGGTGTTTGTGCTGATGCAGCAGAGGACAGGTATCAAGTAGACGAGTAGACTTGGGCAAAGTCCTTTACAATGCGATAAATAGGCCTTATTTTTGCTCGGTCATAACCAATGAATTCCGCTTGCCCTTTTAGTCAGCATCATCATCTCATTGCGTGTTATGTGAATACGTACACATATCTCCCTGGAACGACTCCAAACATCGTCGATAGGCTAGCCGTTATCAAAGCTATCAAACAAGCAGGATAATCAATAGATGATAATCAATAGATGATAATCTACACACTTAGAACCAAGTAGCCGGCTTGTAGCCCGGAAAACGTTAGAAAAACTGCTGGGGACTGATAGCCTAGCGAGAACCGGACCGGCACCGGCTGGCAACAGCCTATTCGGGGAAGCGGGGAACCTAGTGCCGCGTTCTACAACCCCGTCGTATCCGACGATCGGCAACTCATTTTAGGGCGCAGAACGTTAAGAGACCTCTCATGGAGTGCAGGCTAGATGGCTATTGGAGATTCATGACAAACCTTTTACTGACTAACAACCGGCTGAGATAGAGAACAACAAGGCAATGGAGCTAATTGTTGTATCCGGTCGTTGAAGGACAGTGCCAGAAGGCTATTCACTGTGCGTTTATGACAGCCGGTTGCACTTTTTATGTTCGGGGTAGCGTCTCAGTTGATACATAAGTAATTATATAAATACGTTCGATACCCAAAGCAATGATCTGTATACCCTCATCAACATCAACATTCAAGTATTCGCCGTTCGCAATAGCACTATGACACGAAGCTTCCCTTTCAAGGTCTAGACCATTTTCTACTGCCGATACATCATGACAAAAGACTGACAACTGTTTTACAGCTGGACGACCCGTCCCTCCTTCATGAGGAGTCTCTATTAAACGGCCAATGGGTCCAATCCCAGTCCGGCAAGCGTTTTGACGTTGAAGGTAAACTCAAGCCACCATACGCAGAAAGCGAAGAAAGAACAGATACTCATACAATCTTTTGTAGATCCTGGCTCGCGTCAAATCTGGGCCACTAGTCCTACCAACGAAGTATCTGATGTTGATAAATACGTTCAGTCATCAGATGTTGCTTTCCAAAGCTATCGCCACATGAATCCTCGCCAACGAGCCAAGATCCTACTCAAGTGGCATGAACTCATCACCAATGCACGACAAGACATCGCCAAGATCGTCGTGTTCGAAACCGGCAAACCGATGGCAGAGGCACTTGGTGAGGTGGATTATGCCCTTGGTTTCGCTTGGTGGTTCGCCGGCGAGGCTGAGCGTATAAGAGGCTCTGTCGCGCAGCCTTCTATGTCCGATCGCCGAACCTTTGTCATCAAGCAGCCGATCGGTGTATGTGTTGCTCTTGTCCCTTGGAACTTCCCGGTTGCTATGATTATCCGCAAGGTATCGGCTTCTCTAGCCGCAGGATGCACTATGATTGTCAAACCGTCACCCGAAACACCGTTTAGTGTTATGGCCCTGGCAGACCTTGCCCTTCGCGCGGGTCTGCCCCCTGGAGTGCTTAACGTTATCTCAACTGATAACGCTAATACCCCGTCTGTCAGCGAGACACTCTGCAAACACCCGCTTGTCCGCAAGGTTACCTTTACAGGTAGTACCTCTGTAGGCAGCATCGTTGCAAGACATTGCAGCGAGGGACTGAAGAAGGTCACTATGGAATTAGGCGGTAATTGCCCTTTCATCATCTTTGATGATGGCAATCTTGAGCAAGCAGTTGCAGCTCTCATGATACTCAAATGGCGAACAGCAGGCCAGGCTTGCACTCACGCCAATCGAGTCTATGTCCAAAGGGGCGTTTATGACAAGTTTGCGCAGATGATGGTGGAGGCCACCAGCAAGCTCTGCGTGGGACACGGAGCTGAATCTTCTTCCACTATGGGACCGCTGACTACGTCTCGTGGCGTCGATAAAGTCAAGAAACATGTACAAGATGCTGTCAGCAAAGGAGGAAAGATTCTGTGCGGCGGTAAACAGCCACAGAATCTGAATGGGTACTTCTTTGAGCCAACCATTATTTCAGGCATGACCTCGGACATGCTCACAACTCAAGAAGAGATCTTTGGACCTATACTAGGTCTGTACAAGTTCGAGACCGAAGAGGAGGTTGTGAAGAAAGCAAATGACACGTCGATGGGCTTGGCATCTTACTTCTTCACCAGAGACGTCTCCCGAACATGGAGGCTTTTGGAAAGCTTAGAAGCTGGAATGATCGGGATGAATACAGGTATGTTTATATCTGCCACTGAGTTTTCCATTGAGGCTAACTGCTTTACAGGCAACGCCTCTTGTGCAGAGTCTCCATTTGGTGGAATCAAGATGTCAGGCTATGGCAAGGAAGCCGGTAAGGATGTGGCTATTGAAGAATACCTCATCCAGAAGACGGGCACTCTGACGGTTGAGGAGGGGCCCAAGTTGTGAACTGATTGTTGCCCAGAAATGAACATCCAAAAGTCGTTTAGTGATTTTCCCAGAATTGATGCACTGTTAAGCCAACCTTGATGCCTTTGTTTTTTAAGAATTAGGCTTAGACGAAAAAGATCATCGTGAACTTGCATGTCGTGCTATCCTTAGCACTTAAACCTTAGATGCTTTAAGGAAGCTATATTTGCGTCGAAGTGACAAGCCGTAATTGAGAACTCTATTGACAACACACCAACCGCCGTGTACACCCATGGCATAAATCCAGCAATACTCAGGACGTTTCGTCATGGACCAAAGTGTTGCGATGTGCTCCGGAACGCTGTGATGTTGATATGTGGATGGTTTCCACCAGAACTGCGGCACCCCCGCAAACGATGAACATTAATGTTGACAATTAATTGATTGTCAAAGCCATGTACAGGATGCTCAAAGTGAATAAATCTCATTCTGGGTAGCGAAATCTCAAAACATACACTGCCCGGTGGCCTTCCATATCACAATCCTATCCTACCTATAAACCCACCATCAATGCCTACTACTGTCCTCCATTTCCGACCTTAAGTGACCTGCTTTTTATCAGGCGAATCGATGACTGGCTCCACATCCATATCCATTGTAGCGGGAGCTTCAGGAACAAGTCTAATCAGGAACACCATGCATGGGACAGTAAGGCAAAAGATCGCAGCGTGAACATAGAAGGGAATCCTGGCATCTGAACCGCTGTGCGAGTTGATTGCGTAAGACACTGTCTGCCCAGCGGTCTCAAAAGCCCTGAGTAAACCGCCCGAACGAGCAGAAGATCCGGCATCGGTGGAGAAAGTGCCGAGGATCCAGTATAGAGATAACTGGCATACGTAGCTCGTTGACTGCATCATCAAATATGGTAGGTAGGCTTCGACCCATCCTCTGGTGATGCTTTGAGAAATGCCTGTTAGTAATCAGTGCAAGAGAAGATATATGGTCAAGGAGGAACATACGTCTCATAGTCGAGAGCATTTTCGAGCTTCCCTCCACCAAATTTTGCATATTCAACCCCAATCCAGATGAAGCATGCCGCCTGTGGGATCATCCAGCAGGCAAAGGAGATCCATGCTCGCTTGGTCTGGGACCAGCGAGCTCTGTCTAGAAGCTTTCCATACGCTATCACCTCCGCGATGGAAAGGGCCGCTAACGGATGATACCAGGTTATCATTTTATGTCCAGGAAGAGTTGGATCTACACTTACGGAGGAGAAGAGAAGACAAAGCTCGCGACCGCACTGAGAAGTGCAACGACAGATAAGTACCCATGGTTCCACCACAGAAGAAGGAGTAAAAGGCAGGTAAAGCCACGAGCCAAGTCTTAATACTACTATCAGAAACTTTCCAAGAAAATTACAGAATAACTCACGTTACCTTTTTGCGCTGTAGGTGCTTCCATAAAGCAGCAAACTCTTGCTTCCAGCTGGCTCTCTCGGACATGGAAACTTTGGTGCCATCATGGCGTCGGACACGTCTAGTTGGCGAGAGCAAGAATGCCCATACCAAGCCAGTACATTCTTAGAGCTCTTGTTAGACGCTTCAGAAATGGCCTTGGATGAGTGTGGCTTACCGAAGGCAATAAAGACGAGGTAGGTTGACCACGCAACACCCCCGCTTTGGAATCACTGTGATTGTTGGAAAAGTTGATGGCACCTCCTATGACACTACCCGAATTCCGCATGGCAGACCAGACACCTAAGGGAACCTTAGCAAATGATTGATATAGAGATTAAATGCTGCTCACCGAGATAGAAGCCCCTGTCGTTCGCGAGAGGATATGACAACATAGCCGTAGACTCTGCGACGTATAAAAAGCCATAGGTGAATCCAGGGAGTATCTACAAAGCCTATTAGCGACGGCAGATCGAAGTGAGACATACGCTGCTAGGCTTACCTTTGCAAAAATGAGATACCAATTTACACGGTACTTTGCGCATACATAATACGCAGAACCGGAAAGAGGCATTCCCACCGCTGCTATGATGCAGGACCACTTGATACCAAACTTATTGATCAAGGGGCCGCCCAAAAGAGTAAGCAGACAACCAGCCGTGTAGTTCAGCGAGGTCGCCAAGTTCGCTAGATACGGAGTGGAGAGCCCCCGCCTCCGAGGTTGGAAATGGCATCGGACATGGCCGGACCAACACATGAGAGACCGGAAGCACACAAGAGTTAGTAATGCATTGTTTCGGGGTCATGACGGATGGCTCACAGTCCAAGAAGAATCATTTGGAATAGAACACTCCTGTAGAATTTAGTGAACTTTGAAGTGTTTAGGTAGCTATAGTCAATTCCTGCATCGAGGACTTCGCCATCGACATAGCTAGTTGTTGGAGCAAGATCATTATGTCGGCTAATTTTGGTATCGTCCTTGGGGACTGAAGTCGTCATCTTGTAAAAAATACTATTCTGTGATAATTGATACTGAGAGCAAGGGCTCAAACACGAGTGGAATGATTGTCCTGATGAAGGAGAATAATACCATATATATTATTGGTTATCAGCCAACCAACTCAGCTGTACAATCTCCTTACTCATGGCGTAGGGTAGCACTGAGCAGTGGGAGGGTTACCCCGCCTTGGCTGGTCAAACTGCTTTTCGCGGAGTACGCCCAGGTTTGGTTCGACCATCAGGCACTAAATTGCCGTGCTATCCTGGGAGATACTGATGGGCAGTGTAGGGTATGTGACAGGACGGAATAGATAAGTCACCACATAGCCTGGCCCCGCATTTAGACCGGGCCGGTGGTGCCTGATCTGGTAATTCTTTAGTGCCATTTGGGTTTACTCTGTAAATCTTGTCTTATTATAGGATGACCTGAGTGCAACACAAACGAAACACTGATACTGCATCGAGCACTTTGCAAATGAACGCTTTCTGCTTCCGGGCCGGTCAACTGATAGCACGTATGATAGAGTTTCCCTTTATGTTTCGCCATCAAGGTTCATTGTTACATGTAACCTCTTTGTCTTGCTACTACGGTGAGTTACATTCACCTCGTTTATAAGATAGCCCTGCGTCAATAACGTGGGGGTTACTGGCTGTCTACACCTATTTTACTCGCCATTCTACTACGTATTTCTTGAAAGATAGATAACAACTGAACCAAGATATCTTATCCAGCTACAATCGACTACCATGTCGCCCTCTCCTCTTCCTGTCGACAATGCCACGACCCCATTTTGGAGGTCAGAGCCGCATCCTCTCGATAACCATCGCTCAACACCTGAGCTCCCTGCCCAGGTCGATATTGCAATTATCGGTGCTGGATACGCAGGCGTCGCAACAGTTTACCATATTCTGGAGCAATGTAAAGCTCGAGGCGTTTCTCCACCAAATATTGTGATTCTTGAAGCTCGTCAAGCTTGCTCGGGAGCGACCGGACGAAATGGTACGTGACCTTCAGTCTTCTAAAGTCCTGCTCTAAGAGTGCCACTCAATACAGGCGGCCATCTGAAACCAGATCCGTACAATAGACCTGCGAGTCTTCTTGCTACTTATGGCATCGAAGCTGCGGCAGAGGCAGCAGAGTTCGAGGCAAAGAACCTTGCTGCTGTCAAAAAGGCCATTGAGCAAGAGGGCGTCGACTGCGACTTTGTCTACACCCGTGCTGTTGATGCATTGATGTCAGATGACATACTAGACAAGATAAAATCGGGAGTAGATACTCTCAGACAGAATGGGGTTTCTGTTATGAACGATGTCTATTTTGCTCAAGGTGCTGAAGCCGAAAGGGTAAGCAATATCCAATTTCCGCTGAATAGCTGAAATGGTACTCACAGTCTGTGTTTCAGCTATCGGGTGTCAAGGGAGCCAAAGGCTGCTTTTCCTACACAGCAGCTCACTGCTGGCCTTACAAGCTCATTCTCCAACTGCTGTCCAAGGCCCTTGATGCCAATGTCAATCTGCAAACCAACACTCCAGTCACTGCAGTCACTGAAAAGTCTGATGAAGAGGGCTATCTGACACTGACGACTCCTCGCGGCGTAATGCGCGCTGCAAAGATCATCTATGCGACTAACGCCTACACGTCGTCCATTTTACCCGAGTTTGCGGACAAGATCGTTCCGGTGAGGGGAATCTGCAGTCATATCAAGCCCAGCAAGACCCCGGCACCTTTACTGCCAAACTCGTATATTATTCGCTGGTCTGATACCAAGTACGAGTATCTCATCCCGAGGCTAGATGGAAGCATTATAGTTGGAGGAGCACGATCGTTGTACTACCATGATCTTGACAGCTGGTACAACAACGTCAACGACGACCAGTTAATTGAATCTGCGAAGAATTATTTCGATGGATACATGCAGCGTGTCTTTCACGGGTGGGAGGATAGCGGCGCGTATACATCCAAGGTTTGGACTGGAGGTGAGCCGACATACCTGACTTGTTTAAAAGCTTACTGACATTTGTAACAGTTATGGGTTACTCATCTGATGGCTTACCGCATGTTGGTACTGTCCCTGGGAGACAGAATCAGTATATGCTTGCTGGCTTCAGCGGACACGGTATGCCGCAGATCTTCCTGTCAGCGAAAGGCGTGGCGTCCATGGTGATTGAGGGCTTGAGCTACGAGAAGACAGGTATACCGAGATTATACAAGGCGACGCAGGAAAGGTTGGACAGTACCAGCAACACTATACTGGACACTTGGAAGACAGTGCAGAGGAGAGAAGGCGCAAAATTGTAGATAGTACTTTTCGGCAAGCTCTATAGCATATGCACAAGTGACAATTATCAAGGACGACCTCCTGATCCTGACTAGACTACTCATTGCTCAATAACCATGTTCGTTCCGCTTTTTGACCCCTCAAAGTCAAATATTGACAGAGAATCCGGTGTTCATTCCTCAGTTTGTGAGGCTACGTTGCTTACACAAACCAACCTAGAGAGGCTCTCAGCTAGCTAGCGTACGTACATGAAAGTGGGGTATTGGAGACTGGGCGGGGAAACTGTGAAGAAGTGGATGTGGTGATAACAAATGTTGTTTCGAGTAGAATTAAGTTTGGACATTAGACTAAATGAATGAATGGTGGCCCATGCCCTCATCGTCACAGCCGGCCAGTATGCTAGATACCATCAGATACGTGTTGTTAGCCACCAAGTACTAGACTTTCAGCTCTAATGGTACTAAGTTCTGTCTGCTGGTTTAAGCTCTCAGCCACGAGCCTCAACTGTAAATAACACATCTAGCTAACAACTTCTACAGCTCGCCTGGGAAACGAGGCATCTCGAGGAAGCGCTCAAGCATGGCGTTGAAGGTCTTTGGGTCTTGCATGAAACTATGAGAATGTTAATTGATGTCGTATAGGTGCTTGATGCAGTGACTTACGCAAAGTGACTGACTCCGGGCAGGATTACGAGGTCAGAACCCCATATCTGCAATAACATAAGTAATAGAAGTGAAGTGAGCAAAGGTTAACTTACCCAGCTATGAAGCTCACCAGGAGTGGTACGATTGACAGCCTCCTCAGAGTCACCATCGACAATCCACACAATGGGGGCATTAGGATCAGAGTATCGTGTAGGAATCGTGGCAAAGGAATTTGCATCCCAGGCTGGCAATGTTGCCCACATCGTGTTCATTCTATCCGAAAAGTCTTGGTACGAACCCTTAGATGGCGTATACTTCTTCCATTCCTTCTCAGCTCTCTCCAGATACTCCGAGAACACAGGATTCTCTCCAATTGTCGCATTGATGTTCGCGGGACTATAAGTACCGCCAAATGCAAAGGTACGGTCGAGACGAGAAGTAAAGTTCATGGCGAGGTCGAAAGAAATGATTCCGCCGTCAGACCAACCGACAGTTGAGAACTTGTCAATTCCGAGATGGTCCATCAAGCCAATGACATCTTCAGTCATGAGATCGTAGGTTATAGGGCGGCTAGTATCATCTGACGAACGACCCTGAGCTCGAGAATCGATTGTGATTAAAGTGTAATGGTGATCCTTGAAGTGATGGATCTGGTTGGCCCAGTAATCACTATTCGCAAAGCCACCGTGGAGGAAAACAACCGGGATAAGGCCTTTCGCCTTAGTATCCTTGAGCGGTCTTCCGTATGTCGCATACCAAAGATCAATGCCGTCAATCGGTACTGTACCCTCAAAGTTGGCCTTGGGCATAGGCGGAAGTTCCGGAAGCGTCTCCCACGGCGCAGAATACTCGCAAGACTTTCCAGCCTTGGGGTCCAGTTTCATGCTGAGACCCGAGACCATGCTTGCGAGCATCAGCGCAGAAGCTCTGAGATGTGACCAAGACTGCATGGTAAAGTCTGCGCGATGGCTGAAGACATGTATACGAATATGGTGATGGGGTTGAGATGCTTAAAATAAATTGTAGTGGCTATGATGCGTCATTTAGTCCCTGGTCTTTGTGACCGCTCGGCTCGTGACTAGACTTAACTTGGCAAAGATCGCTGGAGGCCGATCTCTCAAGGATATTCTACGCCGTACATAGCTGGCAGTCTTTAACAAATGTGTAACAGCGTTACATGGCAGCATTGTTCTGAAGATCAGCATTACATACCGCTGGAAACGGTATTTGAATATAGTACATGAGACATCTCGCACGTCGTTGAGCTGACGAACGACCCTGAGGCCCTTATCGGGTGTTGTATACTGACCTATCAGCGATTGATATTCCGATGAATCTGGCCCAGCTACCCCTGTAAAGGGTGTTGAGTGTAGGGGAATTAGCGAGTAACGCTAGTGAAGACGGAAAAGTATGGAGAATCCGAGCTCTACAGAGAACTATAGGGTACGTAGTTTTAAAGGCTATCAATGGGTCTTCTTCTGCGTGGTGGTCTATGTCCCAGCTCTTTAACCTCGCCGAATTCTACAACTCTAGATGGCTGCTCATGGCTCGACTCGTTTATAAGCAACAAGCAGCTCAAAACACCCAGATAGGAAACAATACAAGGCGCTATCGTTTCTTAAGATCACTGAAATGAGCTCAGCTGGCGCTCTCGCTCCACTGTTGGGGGTCGGTCTCTTCCCTTTTCTCCGTCAGACCTAAGGAAAGGATGAACGAAAAAAAAAAAAAAACATCCTTCGAGCCCCATTGTGTGTGCCCCTATCGATATGTCACAGCTGTTTTCCCTCCCGCACAAACTGAAGACCCCTGTCTAATCTGCCCAGCTTCACGAACCAGTAATCTGAGAGGTAGTTGGTTCGAGGCTGCCAGGGTGCTTGGGCTGCGGCTCTTGGGAGCTCGCTCTCTGCCGTGGTGACGTACGTCGACGAGAGGTTGAACAGACGCTTTGGCGTCAGGGCGAGGCCCTGTTCGGCGAGGCGTGGCGCTCGACAGCTTGGCCTTTTGCATCTTCTGCAGCAGACGGCACACGAGCATGGCGGCGGTATCAACACCAAGAGTCCATGAGATAGTAGTGTAGCCAATGACAAGGGACAGATTTGGCACATCCTGCAGCATGGTTCCGTTCCAAAAGTACTGTTCAGAGGGTTTGATAGGGACGCCGTCGACGTCAATGATGGAACCGCCTGCGAGTTGCAACTTTAGGCCCGTCGCCGTGATGATTATATCAGCGGGGATCCTGTCTTGGGGCGCATTCTCAAGCACGATGCCGTCGGCAAATACCTCTTTGATGTTGCCCGTCTTGACGTCAGCTTTGCCCGTGTGCAGACACTTGAAGAAGTCTGCATTGGGCGTCAGGCAAACACGCTGATCCCAAGGGTTGTAGCGTGGGTTAAAGTGTGGATCGTAGGGCAGATGGTGCGGCAACTCCTTCTCGACGCCCTTCCGTAGCCGCTGACGGGCCCGATCCGGAAATGTCTGGCAAAAGAGCCAGATTAAGCGGGACCATATCAGGAACGACAGGCGGGTGTAAGCATGAGCCCACCGCGCAGGGAGCAGCCGCACAAGCCATGGCGCTTTTTGCCGCCGTTAGGGATGGACAAGATATACGACGGGCTCCGCTGCACCATGGTAGTCCGAGCCGCCTTCTCGGCGAGTTTGGGGATCAGCGTTATGGCCGTGGCGCCGCTGCCGATCACCGCTACCTGCTTGTTGGTGTAGTCCAGATCCTCGGGCCAGAACTGGGGGTGCACTACCTGGCCCTTGAAGTTTTCTAGACCGGGAATGAGCGTGTCACGGCCGTTGTGATAGTCGTAGTAGCCAGTGCAGAGCATGACGAACCGGGCATGATACTGAAGCTCCTTTTGTGCGCCAGTGTCTTCTACCTCAAGGGTCCATTCCTGATGGGGTGTAGACCATGAGGCATGTTTCAGTCGCCGTTGGCAGTGAACATGCCTGTCGATTCCGTAAGTCTGCGCACATTTCTTCATGTAGTTAAGGATAGCACCGCCCTCACCCAGCGCAGTGCCCTGATCCCACGGCTGCCATGCGAAGCCAAAGGTATATAGATCCGAGTCCGAGCGAATGCCCGGATAACGAAAAAGGTCCCAAGTGCCGCCGATATCATCACGGGCTTCGAGTATGGCGTAGCTGAGGTTCGGCAAGGCAATTTGGAGGCGGTACGCCGCGTTGATACCGGCCAAACCAGCACCAACAATTATGACGTCGAATGTATCCATTTGGGTTCTATTTCTGGCGGTATATCATGATGCAGATTGAGGGTCTTTTGTTCCCTTGACGTGCTGTATCTCATCATGAAGGCGGGACGGATTGGCTCGTAGGAACGGAATTCAGATGTGCAATCGAGTCCAAATCCGCCATGCTCGGTGGATTAATTTTGTGCCTTCTCGGCGATTTTTGGAGCTGTGGGTCAGATGGAAAAAACTCGCCGGATTGGACGCTCGTACGATGCAATTATCTCAGGCCGACACATGGATGCTATTCCTGCTGCGGCGTTTAATACCCGCGCCTTGGAAGGATTCGAGTTGCATGCCGTATGCGACTTTTTTAAATGGGAACATTGAGGATTGAGGCAGATGTCCAAAGTGATGCCTCAATGAGAGCCACATTATAGCTAGGTAGTTTCCATCAGGCCATGTATGAGGTTACAGTGAGCTCCACGCAAGGGCTCTTCAACAATTGCTGACAGTCTCCCAATTTCCAGTCGGCAGGCCGTAGTCAAACCGCCACAGCTCTTAAATGGCTGCCATTAGGCTACGGTTAGAAGGTACTAATATAAATAAGCTAAAGTCTTAGGTACTAACTATTAATGTCTTATAAAATATTACTAAGTTTAGCTTTTTTATAGCAGAAGAATTTATCTTAAACATCAGGGTCATTATAATAAAAACGTTTCCTATGTATTATTCTGCGTTATAGCATAAATTAAAGTATAAAGATATAAATAAACTTTTTCTTCATACAAGGTTTAACTAGATAATAGAGATAAGAAAGCATAATTTCGTGATTAAATAATTAATCAGTAACTTCTCTCGCCAATGGCAAAGGCTGACTAAAGCTACTGCGTCAGAGAGGAGGACTGCCAACGAACATTGCCTTCGAGTGAATCAAGAAAATCTCAATATACTGACACTGCACATCGAGCAAGAGCATAGAAAGACTGGTCAATTATATATTTGAACTAAGGAATACAAACTATCACTGCCCATCCGCCAGGGAGCTTTCCACCAAAGTACTCTTCTCTGCAACTCTAAAGGCAAGCGTCTGCAGACTATTCGTCTGCAAAATCTCAAACACGGCAATATCAGCCTTCATGTGTTTCTGGAACCAGTTTCGGAGCTCGACAGCCACCAAGCTGTCTATTCCGAATGCACTGGTTGGTCGGGTCGGGTCCAGCTCTGCGACGTCCATCATCAGACTGCGGCTGAGCTTGATTGTCATTGCGTCGATGATGACCGTCACAGCATCATTCAATGAGAGGGCGCCCTTGAGGAGAGACTGAATGGACTGCTCGCCCGCATTGTTGGACTGACCGGAAGAGCGGGCGCCCAGTTTCGGGAGGTGAGAGAAGACTGGGCTAGATTTCCAGAAGGGTTCGTCAACGGGAACGCCGTCGTCACCTGGAAGGGTGGATTGTGTCTGGATGCCAGTAATCATCTGACTGGCAGCCGATGAAGCGGATGACTCTCGAATGGAAGTCTCGAGGATGGCAAGGAACTCATCCTCCTCAATACCCACGAATCCTTTGCTCTCTAGATTGTTGCGGATCATTCCTGTAGAATCCTGAGCTACGGCTCCCACAGACAAGATCATACCCAGATCAACCGAGATGGCAGGGAGTCCTTGCGAGCGGCGGTACTGTGCTAGAGCATCCTCGTACGCGTTGCCGGCTGAGTAGTTGGCCTGACCGGAGTTACCAAGAACACCGACAGAAGACGCCATGATGACGAAGAAGTCGAGCGGTTGGTTCAACGTAGACTGGTGAAGATTCCAAGTTCCTTGAACCTTGGGCCTAATGCCGTTGTTGAACGACTTGAGAGACATGTTGTCGAAGATGGCATCGTCCAGAACCATGGCAGCTTGAACAACACCACGGAGAGGTGGGAAACTGTCGGCAATGCCTCTTATGGCGGCATCTAGTGCTGGTCCATTGGTGATGTCAACCGGCAGAGCCTTAACTCGCGTGCCAACCTCAGCAAGTTCATCAATGAGCTCGCGCACTTCAGGGCGGCCGTCTCCAGAACGAGAAGCAAAGATGAGGTTCTTGGCACCTCGCGAAGCCATCCGGCGTGCCATACTGCGACCGAGACCGCCAAATCCAGCAATGAGATATGACGCGTCCTCCTGGAAGGTGAAGGGACCCGATGATGCTGGGATAGCCTAGTAGAGATTATTAGACGAGCTGGAATGGTATTGCAAAGTGAAACTTACTGGGACCATGTCGTTCTCTTCGGGCACCATGACAATCTTACCGACATGCTTGCCTTGCTGCATGAAACGAAAAGCCTCCTCAAACTGGGAGAATGAGAATGTCTTGACGCGGGGAATAGGTTTTATGGCCTTGGTTCGGATGAGGTCCATCGTCTCATGGAGAAGCTCACCTGCCAATGAGATGTTCTGCTCATAGACGGTGATGAGATCAATAGAGGCAAACATGACATTGCGCAGGAACGGCGCCATATCGAGTCGACGGTTGTCTATCATATCCTTCTTGCCTATCTCGATAAAGCGGCCAAATGTAGCAATGCAGTCCCATGTAGCACTTAACATTTCTCCAGCTAAGCTGTTGAGCACGACATCAACGCCACGGCCTTTGGTTGCCTTCTTGATGTCTTGCGCAAAGCTAATGTCACGACTAGAAAAGATACGCTCGTCAGGGATTCCAAACTCGCTCTTGATGAGGTCTCGCTTGTCTTGAGTTCCAACCGTTACAAAGACATCCGCCCCGAGACGTTGGGCTAGGGTGATAGCTGCTTGACCAACACCTCCAGCAGCTGCGTGGATGAGGATCGACTCGCCCTTGCGGAGACGAGCCATGTGTTGTAACCCATAGATGACGGTATTGTAAACGATGGGCAAGGAGGCCGCGGTGGCGTAGCTCATGTCGTCAGGGATTGGTTCGACAACGCAAGCGGGAGTACGAGCATAGTTGGAGTAGTTATATCGAGTCCACGCTACCACGCGCTGACCGACCTTGACATTAGAGACATTGTCTCCGACGCGGTGGACAATACCAGCACACTCAAGTCCAAGCGAAGGGTCAGACATCTGTCCCGTGCAGATCATGATATCGCGGAAGTTGACGCCGGACGCCTTGACTTCAACTTCAACCTCGTCAGGACCAAGAGGTTCGGCTGGTAGAGGATCGTCTTCGAAGCGCAGCGTATCCAGAAGACCAGGCGTCTTAATGGTCAACTTCAAGGGCCTAACGGGCTGGTAGAAGGGCTGCAACTCTGTCTTATCGCTGACAGCCGATTCATGGTGCAGGCGGCCATGGATCTGAGCGCTGGCATCAACAGACTCGAGACAGCGGCAGACCTTCCAAGAGCCATCTTCATAGTGATACTCGGGCTCCTGAGTTCCAGGGTTCCGAAGGACTTGCTGCAATAACTCAAGCAATTGCTGTGCAGTTTCTGAAGGGTTCTTACGATTGATGGACGCAAAGTCCGCCGTGATCAACGGGAAGGTCTCGTTCTCAGCCCGGAGCGAGCGAGCAAGACCGTGGAAGAGGGCCGACTCTGGACGGCTTGCGTTGTTGAATGCTCCTTCGGTCACCCAGAGCAAAGCCCGGCTAGACTTGAAGATAGTCTTGATGCCTTCAAACTCGGCCAATGTCATATCCTTGATGACGGAGCGGTTGAGCTCGGCCAGAGACACGCAACAAGCGTTCTGGAGGGGTGTGTCTGCCGCTTCGGCAAGTCGAGTCCTACGAACTGGAACACCCAGCTTCGAAAGATTCTCGTCAAGACACTGCTCCAAATCACTAGGTGCGCCGTCATCGACGATCAATACTACCGAGGAGATAGATGGGTCGACGGATGGCAGGGCCGGCTGCTCAACCGCAACACAAGAGAAGACCCGGCCCAGCTCATCCTTGGGGTCCTCGCTATCTGGTGCAGCGAGAGTTAGGTCACTGAACCCAACACGCTTGAGGTGCTCTGCCCACATATCCTGATCCATAGTAGGGCCCCAAGGGCGGTAGCTCTCCTCAGACATCCACCAGCCGGGCAGGCAGCCAAACAAGAGGAAGGCCTGGTTGAGCATATTGGAGATCTCAACCAAGATGAGACGACCACCCGGCTTAAGCAGCTTTCGCGTGTTCTCCAGAGTCCGAGTGATGTTGGTCGTAGCGTGTAAAACCGAAGCCGCAACAACAAGATCGTATTTGCCAGCCTCGAAACCCTGATCAACAGGGTCTTCTTCAATATTGAGTCGTCTATACTCAACGAGGCCCTCCCACTCCTTGAACTTGGTCTCGGCCTCCTCGAAGAAGCCCGAAGAGATATCGGTGAAAGTGTACGAGGTAAACTTGGGGTACTTGCCGTTATTTCCGCCGAAAGCTGACAAGATTGGGGCCGTAGCACCACCGGTACCGCCACCAATTTCCAGAACCTGCATGTTAGGGTTCTTGTTGGCAAGGATCTCGGCGTAGTGGTAAATGATGTCGTAGCCCATGACGGACTCGTAGTACTTGTACAAAAGCTCGTCTTCCAGCATCAGCGCAAGCGGGTCGACGACGCCTGTGAGGATCTTGTCGAGCTTTCGGCCCACTCGGCAGATCAGCTGAGCGTCGGTACCAGAGGGTTCCAGACGGACAGCCAGATTCTCAATCTTCTGGCTGATGACTGGGTCATCAAGTTGCTCCCACTCGGGTGTCTGGTGAGGGCTCTTGTGAGCCAAAACGAGATCTCGCTGGTACTGCATGAATCGGAAGAACTTCTGGTGGTGAGGCTTCATGCTGGGAACCTGGTCTTCAGTAACAGTCTGCAGAACCCGGAAGTAGTAGTAGTAGGCGATCGTCTCGAGGTTAGACACTCGCTGAGGGTCTTCAGGTACAGGAATAAAGGGACGCATTAACTCGTCACCCTTGTCCTGGGATAGGAGCTCTGGGTCCGGGTGCCAGGTAGAGTGGAAGCACAGCTTCTTGATAGCATCTCGACCCGATAGACCGTCATTGGCATTCTCTCCAGAGTCAACTCCACTGCACTTGACGTCCTTGAAGCTGACCACCGCGTCGCCGGTGCCCTCGTCGCGGACAAGAACATTGGTCGTGACCTCTCGGAAGCCGGTGTATCCCGCAGTTGCGATGCAGTCAAACCGATGGCCAGCAGTTTGAGCAATATCGCCCCGGACAAAAGTGTCGGCGAAGAAGACTGGTAGATACGGAGACGCGATCGAAGTCTGGGCATGTAGCAACGCGGGGAAGACCATCTGGACAAACCCGTCCATAGTGGCAGGGTGGACGAGATAAGGATACTCGAACTCAAAAGGCATCAGGGACTTGGTATCAGGCACAGTGACGACTCCCTTTGCTGTGCCCTCGTTGGACACGAGGTCTCCAGTCAAGTTCCGGAATGGCTCTTCGTACACCAAACCCACAGCATCGACGATTTCATACAGGTTTTCAGCTGTGCGGGTTCCCGAAAAGGTCTCTAAGCCCACTGCAATATCCATCGTCGGGTTGAAGGGAATATGGTTCACGTGAGCCGTGTTTGGGGCATCATAGACGGCAGTAATCATACCGTGAGCGTGTTCAGCCCACCCATCAGCGGCAGACCAAGAGAAGACACGGAACTCATACCAAGTGTTGGAGTAAGAAGCGGTACTTTCCTTGTAGTGACGCAGAGAGAACAGCGTCTCAACTCCCTCTTCACTTGCTGGAACCATCAGAGCGCGAATCAGCTTGACATCTTTCAGCCGGTATCCCACAAAGTCACCCTGAGGTGCTGTATACTCAGGCATGTGTCGCAGATGATGCATCGCCTCGAGAGCCATGCACATGTAGCCTGTCCCGGGGTACACATATGAGCCCTGAACGATATGGCCCTTGAGCCAGGGCTGCTCGCGGAGACGAATAAGATTGCGCCAGCGCGGCTCCATAGGGTTCCAGTCATTGACAGGATATCCCAAGAAATCAGTACGAGCATGACGGCGGAAGCGATGCTCGAGACTCAACCGCGACTCCATCCAGTGGCTCTTGCTGTGGTTCCAGAAGTATGGGGGCAGATCAACGAGCACACGCGGCTGTGCTGTATGTGATCCGGTGGGGGAGTTGACCTTGTAGAGGTCAATAGTCGTACATCCCTTGGCAAAGAGGAATGCCGCAGCCTCAAGAGCAGTCGCGCAAGCATCCTGTCCCCGAGATAGCACAGACTTGTACACAATGCCGCTCTTCTCCAAGCTGGGAACGCCCAGAATCTGCTTGATTGGACCTGCCAGGGCAGCTTGAGGGCCGAGTTCGACCAAGACGTCTACAGATGATTGATTGGCGGCAAGACGACGAGCACGCTTGGCAGTGGCACGGGGAGCACAGAGAGCCTGCAGACCAGTGTTGAAGCGGACGGGGGACACCATGTTCTCCCTCCAGTACTTAGGGCCAAGGATGTCAGAGGGCTTCAATAGCTCTCCAGTAACGGTCGAGACCATCTCAATAGTTTCCGAGGGCGTGTTGACCTCCATACCAGCCAGAGAGTGCTCGTAATCGCTAGCAACAGCTTCCATGTGGTGGGAATGATACGCCGTCGATACCTTGAGGAACCGCGCAAAGACGGCATCCTTCTGGAGAGCTTGTGCCAGAGCGGCTAGGGCAGGTCGATCACCCGAGA
Organism: Fusarium pilosicola; assembly: GCA_020615335.1. Taxonomy (NCBI): domain Eukaryota; kingdom Fungi; phylum Ascomycota; class Sordariomycetes; order Hypocreales; family Nectriaceae; genus Fusarium; species Fusarium pilosicola. The sequence goes on along the minus strand of JAGQDI010000026.1, from coordinate 133,245 downwards.
TAGTGACATTGGTCGGGCTGTTGATGCACGCGACGGATGCCTTTCCGAGCTCCGGAGCAAGGACACTGATGTAGTTGTTGGCATCTTCCTCAGCAAGGCCAACAGCCATCATGGCGCCATCAGCTGACGGCAGCTTTTCTTGCACACGAGAAGAGTGCAGACCGCGGAAGTAGGCCGCCTTGAGGGCTGATTCCGTGGGCAAGATCCCTGAAGCATAAGCGGCGGCGATCTCACCACTCGAGTGGCCTATGACCTTCTGGGGACGAATACCCCAGCTGGCGAGCAGGTCAACCAAGGCAAGCTGGAGGGCCGTGCAAGCAGTCTGGCTAACGAGGGACTCATTAATGCGAGATGTCTCCTCATCCTTGTTCAGTTCATCTATGCCAGTTAGTCTCGGCCCCAAAGATACACGACCCAGAGTTACTTACCAATGAGAGACCATTTGGCTCCAAGACTCTTGACAAACCGGTCGGAATATTCGAGCCTCTGTTGGAAGAGGGGATACGTCTGTATCAACTCTCGACCCATGGCGAACCACTGCGCACCCTGGCCTGTAAAGACAAAGCCGATCTTGAGCGGGTTGATGGATGCGCGCACCGGCTTCTGGCGCGTCGCGGTCACCTTCTCAGCCAAGTCGGGTAGTGACTGAGCCACCAGGAACGACTTCCAGGGCAACATGGAACGACGGCTGCAGAGTGTGTACGAGAGGTTGTCGAGGAAGGCTTCCTCGTCTGCCTCCTTGCGGTGGGCCAGATGCTCAGCATAAACGGCCGCGCTTTTTCCAGCAATATTCTCTTCATGAGTAGACCAGATGAACACGCGGTGACGCTTTGCAGGGGAGAGGGAGTGACCATTGGGTGGCCGTTGGTGTAGCCATTAGTATGGCCATTTGTCAGACCGTTTGTGAGACCATTGGCATGTCCATTAGTATAGCCGTTTGCATGGCCATTGACACCGTTGCCATTAGACATGACGGGAGCAATTGCGTTGCTCATGGCAATACCAGTTTGCAAGTCCAGCAGTGGCCTAGGAGCCGTTCGGTGAGCACCCTTCAGACCACGCCTATTCAGATAATGAAACGCATCATCAAGAATGACGTGTCCGTTTGTTCCACCAAAGCCAAACGAGTTGACACTAATTCGACGTTGCCCCTTGGTAGGCCAGGCTATCGTCTTGGTGGGGACTCGCAAGTTCCAGCCTTCAAGGTCGATCTGCGGATTGGGCGTCTCAAAGTACACGTTGGGAGCAATAGCACCGCGTTCAAGAGACAAGACAGCCTTGATGACACCAGCAAGGCCACTTGTACCTTCAGTGTGGCCGACATTTGTCTTGACACTGCCGATATAAAGTGGAAGCTTGTGGCCATTCTCGTCCACAGGGCGGTGGGGGCCAAAGGTGTTACCGATAGCTCCAGATCTAGCATTGGTCAGTAGAGTTAGACGCTGTTTCTGTATAACGGGCTTACTCGAGGGGATCTCCGGCTTGTGTTCCAGTACCATGAGCCTCAAAATAGGCCGTGGTAGCAAAATCACAACCTGAATCCCTGTACGCCGTCTTGATAAGCTCCTCCTGAGCCTCTCGGGAAGGCAACATGATACCCGAGGTCTTCCCGTCCTGGTTGCAGGCAGTGCCTCGGATCACAGCACGAATGGTATCATTGTCGCGGATGGCATCAGCCAAGGGCTTGAGAATCAAACAAGCAATACCCTCACCACGGGAATAGCCGTTCGCACGAGCATCGAAGCTGTAGCATCGTGAGTCGGGGCTGAAGAAATGCATGTTGGACATGGCTGTGATGATGTCCGGGTTGAGAATCAGGTTGGTGGCACCGACGATGGAGCGATGGCTCTCTCCTGAACGCAAGCTCTGACAGGCCAGGTGTAGGGCAACCAGACTACTACTACAGGCTGTGTCCAGGGTCAGACTGGGGCCCTTGAGATCATAGAAGTAGCTGATACGGTTAGACAGAATAGCAGCTCCGTTACCCGTCACCGAGTACAGAGGTGCTGTTTCCGGATCTCGATCGATAATCTCATAGTAGTCTCGAGAGAAGCTTCCGACGTAGCAGCTCGTGTCGGAGCCAGCCATGTCGTCCATACTCATTCCACCACTTTCCATGGCCTCATACACCGTCTCCATAAGGATGCGTTGTTGAGGGTCAATGCTCTTTGCTTCTGTGGGAGGGATGGAGAAGAACGACGCATCAAAGGCGGCAACGTCTTGCTTGAGGAAGTGTCCTCCCTTTGCGTTTGTCTAGAGTTACTCTATCAGTATCAGGACTCTTAGAAATGTGGCAAGGTCAAAAGAACATACGTTTCCTCCTCGTTCGCCATCGGGATGCCAGAAAGAATCAATATTCATACGCTCCTTGGGAACCTCGCTCCAGGCGGCTTTCCTCTCGGCACATAGTTCCCATAGTTTGTCTGGGTTGGTGGCCTCGCCGGGTAGTTTACAAGCCATGCCCACAATGGCGATAGGCATGGACTTGTCCTGCTGCAAGACAGCCTGGACGAGAGGCTCTGGCATTGCGTCGCCATTGTTTAAGATATCTTTGGTGTATGCCGGCATTTTGACGACGGTGAGAGACTTAGGGGTAGACTTAGCACAAAGGTCAAAGAGATGTCTTAGGAGAAAGGCTAGGAGAAGAGCGAGAGAAGTGAGGATTGAAGTTGTCGTCTCACAGCGAGCCGGGCATTTTTGGTATATGACATTCTCTCTAGACACACCACACACAAGAACGCGACGTCTCTACAAGTTGGCAAGTCCCAACAACCAGACGGATCTCCGGTAGAGACCGCCGAGATGGCCAGACCGTAAGTAGTGGTGGGTAAAAGTCGTAAGGCGATAAGCGGAGGAATGGTGAACCAGGTTCGGATTCCTGCGCCTCGTTTCAACTCCCCAGTTGCGTTCACATATCGCCCAATCCTCCCGGCGTAGCCACATTCCGTAAAGAGAAGCAGACATTATCCCGTCCGGTGCCTAGATCCACAGCTAGCTTATCGCCATGATACATGTCAGATCAAGGTAGAAGCTATTGGTCGGGTCACGCCACATCTCGGCGGGTTCCAGCAGCAACTCCCATTCGCTCGGTGAGTTTCAACGGCGCGAATCAACCCGCCGTGACACAGCAGCCGAGATTCCTGATTATTTTGGCAAGGCCGACATCGAGAGATAGAATCGTCATCTGAGAACAAGCGCTTACACCACGTGGCTAGACGTGACGGAGAGGTTACCTGACGGCTTCCAACGCAACAACACACGTCGACCAGAACTCACCTCTACCAGATTTCAGCCCTACAGTCAAAGCAAACTCAGTCAAACCCACTCATCAAGATGAGGTTTCTTTGCTTGCATGGTGCCGGCACTAACTCAGATGTACGTCGTATTCTGAATCCTCTGCATGTTCATCACTGACTGGTTTATCTGCAAATCAGGTCCTTGACATTCAAACTGGTAATTTAAATATTCTGTATTAACGGGACATTATGTAACACAGATACAGGACCAATTCGTAATGCGCTCGACAGCAACGCCACGTTTAAGTTCTATGATGGGTTTTGTGACGTAGAACCAGTGCAAGGTAACTCGTCTTCTCAACTCCATAATGCCCCGTCATTCTTAACCTCGTGGATCAGAGATCAAGAACATATTTGCCGGTCCCTTCTACACTTGGTACTCTCCTGGCCTAGGCGGCCGCACTCTCACAGAAGCCAAAGCCGAATTGCTCGATCTCATAGCGACCGAGGGACCATTCGACGCCTGCATGGGCTTCTCACAGGGTGCAGCCCTCCTTGCAGCCGTCATCATCGATCATCAGGTACAGAACCCCTTCGGGCCCAACCTATTCAAATTTGCCGCGTTCATCTGTGGTGGGAGTCCCCTGCTTGTTACCAAGACGCTAGAGCATGACGATCTCGACTACCAGCCAACTGTAGATAGAATGGCCCCATTGACGGAGCCTTGGCTAGGTCCATATGTACCGGGCCACGAGCCACATCCTGACGAACAGTGGAACATGCTCGTGGCCCACAAAGTAAGGGAGGCTGGCTTGACCATTCGGATTCCCACAGCACACATCTATGGGGCCAAGGACCATACCGTCAAGGAAAGCCTGAACTTGAGGGACATGTGTGATCCCAGGAGGAGAGTTGAGTTTGATCATGGAGGAAGACACGAGGTACCCAGAGCCACTAGAGTTGTTCAGCAGATGGCAATGACGTTGAGGAGAGGAATTGATAAGGCCATGACCGCTGTATAGTAACCAAGTAGTCGAAGTGCTCTTTAATATCAAGCTATTTCTTAAGAGGTTTGATTTGTAGCCCCTCACCAGGGTTATAATGACACTTTTTGTTATGTAGAGCCCTTTGCTCATTGTATTTTGAAACGGAGCAGTGAAGTTCGATCAAGCATCTCGGCTGTTCTCATCCTGGATCTCAGTCTAAAGTTTCTACCATACCCCTATCACATTGACTATCTTCGCGCCCTCATATTAGATGTTTTTCTTCTACTCATTAATCCTATTCCCGTGTTTCTCGCACATCCCTCATCCTAGTTCTCAACTTTTTACTTGTCAACCACAAACCCGAAGCTGCCACAACGCCCAGTCCAGCAAAAGCCAAGAGAGCTCGGCATTGCGTATCATAACTTATGCCATACGCTCTCCTTACTTGCAGTGCTTCCGAATCACTGAGTTCATCGATGGCTGCTGAAGAGCTGAGCACAGCTGCGATTTGCTGGGGAGTGAGGAAAGTGGCCAGTTGTCTGTTGAGGTCCGTGTGCAGCACAGTTGAACAGACAGCCAAGGCAACACAGCCTCCAAGTGTTCGAACCGTGTTATTTGCGCCCATCACAGCAGCTAATGTTATCAGAAATATTGTAAAACAGCAGATCAACAGGAGGACCAACCTAAGTTTTCATCGTCAAACTCAACCTTCAGCAAGAAGATTAATGACGGCATCATAAGGCCCAGTCCCACACCAAGGATGACTTCATAGCCATATACTGGATTGGATACGGGTCCCGAATCTGGCAAACTGCTTAACAAGCCCATACCTAACGTAGTCAAAGCCGCCCCCGTAAACAACAGGATGTATACAGCCAGAGGTTTCTTAGACAATGCTACACCGCATGCCATAGAAAAGACTGGTGATACTAGCGTAAAGGCAAGCATTTTGAGGCCAGCACTCAGTGCTGAAAGCCCATTGACAGACTGAAATCGTTGGGGAAGTAGTATGATTGCTGCGTAGAAGCATGCGCCCATAGCGAACATGTTTCTATTCGTGGCGTGTCAGCTGGCCCCTTTCTGTGTAGCTGCCTCATGGAGGTACCTCTAGGACGACGAAGACTTACATTAGGTTGAGTGACAAGCTCAAACTCCGTAGTAATCGAATGGGAAATATCGGCTCTGGGCGCGATTGTCGCTGAACCCACACCTCATACGCAACGAAGGAAACGAGTCCAACGACGCTACCTACGAGCGTCCCGATAATGACGCTACTATTCCAGTCATACCCATCGCCCGCTTCTTGTAGTGCAAATACCAGCAGGATCGGCCAGGCCAAAGACAGAAAACCTCCAATGGCGTCAACGCGCTGTATCTGGTCCTTGCCGAAGAGTCTGTGGTTTGCTCCAGGAATGGCAGGGATGACAAATGCCAGAGAAATGGCGATTCCCGGGCCACTGAACGTGTTAGTATAACATGCCTCTGACTCGATCAACCTCTTCTATGAGTATATGCCTTACTTTATAAAGAAGACCCATCGCCAGGTTGTACTTTCAACAATAGCGCCGCCAAGGATCGGCCCAAGGAGACTAGCCAACGCAAATACTGAGCTGAGTATCCCGGTGTACATACCGACTTTCTCAACTGTGACGATCTTGGCGATGATGATAAAGACGGTCGAGTAGATGCCAGAGCCTCCAAGCCCTTGAAAAGCACGGAAAACAATCCTGGTAGACATCATGGTAGTCAGCAAAAGTTGTACACTTAGGTCAAGAGGATGAGCGATAGAAAGAAGACTCACAGCTGGGGCATCGTCTAGGCTGCGCCGCAAGCCAACGAAGATATTAGAAAGATGACTTGAGCGACGATGAGTAGCGTCTTCTGACCAAAGACATCGGTCAATTTGGAGAACAAAAGTAAGAATCCTGTAATGACCATAATCAGTATCAGACTTTCATTAACATCTTTACTGTCTGTTTTACCATTGTAAGTGAGAAGGTAGGCCACAACCACCCAGTTAGACTGTGTCAGGCCGTTGAGATCATCAGAAATGGTGCGTAGTGCTGTTGCAACAATGGTTGTCTCTAGAGCAGACAGAAAGAGGCATATCCAGAGCCTGTCGCATATCAGAAAAGCCTCACAGAACCAGTCAAGGTGAGACAGGGATCATACCCAAGGACGCCCAAGGCCATTCGCAGCGAGCTAATGCTGGAGCTATTGAGCTGGACCGGCTGCTCTGTCGCTGGCGCCAGATGGGTTTCTGAAGATGGTGCCATTATTGCCGTTGCATCTTGTGGCAGGATCAAGCCATGCCATTGTCTTTTGTCGCGAGAAAGGGTTCGCGGGTACGGTATGCCGAACTCCGAAATCCGTGCCGGTCCACAGGACTGTTGGCTCCTCCAACTGACCGTAAGCAAAACCCGCCGAGAATCGGCTGATAACCATTCTTTCCTCCGAAATGGGATGATCATGTATTCTGTACTCATTCGGTTGGCTATGTAGTTATCAAGACTAAAAAATGATCAAGGCTGCTATTATGATGGTTCACCAGCTCAAGCCTCATCATGGCAGACCAGAAACCCATTCGTGTTGCCATCATTGGCGCGGGCCCAGGTGGTCTCGTACTCGCGCAGATACTTCGACAAGATCCTCGTTTTAGTGTGACTGTCTACGAGCGCGGTGTGCGTGATGGCAGCGGCATAAGTTCGTTGGTTGGTTTCCGTATCCTTGTTCCTCCCTCTATCCTCGATGATTTGCGCAGTCAGCTTCCTGCATCTGTAGCGACTCTTATCGATGACGCCATTGGCGTTCCACAAGCACAGGGAAATCGCGTGGCGTTTATGGATGAGCAATGTAGGCTCATCTGTCGCCTGGATGTGCAGCAGTCCAGGGACATGTGCTCTGTGTCAAGGTGGAAGTTGCGGGAGGCTCTGCTGCACGGCGCACAAGATATTGTCAAATTCGGCAAAGAGTTTTCATCTTACGAGCAACTGGATGGAGAATCGGGCGACGTAAAGGTGCGCTTTGCAGATGGCGATGAGATTGAATGCGATGTCCTAGTCGGAGCCGACGGAGCCGGTTCAAAAGTGCGGAAACTGTTGCTGCCAAACAGTCAAAGGAGTGCCAGTGGCCTTACTGTTATCTACTTCAAAGCGCCATTTACTCCTGAGACCGAAGCCATGATTCCTTGGAAGTCTGGATGCGTGGTAGGTTCGCACTATTCGCTTCTAGGTGGATGCGATCGCTAACGTCCAGCTAGGCAATTACACCCAGGCGTTCCATGGTGGTGGCTTACTACAAAGATCGCCAGAGACCATATGGACCCTATGACCTGGAAAAGATTGACCCTGCCGCCTCGTTTCTCATGTTTGGGCTGGGCTGCTACACCAACGAGTTCGAGAACCAGAGCAAACATCCTGACGAGATGACTCCCGAGGAGCTGAAGGATGAGTGTTTGGCCAGAGCCAGGAATTGGAATCCGCTTCTGCGTGCTCTAATTGCGCTGAGTGTACCCAGCTCAGTGTTTGTGTCACATGTCAAGACGCAAGATCCGATCAAGCCATGGGAGTCGGGAAGGGTCACTCTTTTGGGGACGCCGCTCATAGGTGAGTCTCTCACTCTTAGGTACCGGTGAGAATGAATCCAGTGTTAACCAAGTCGATAGTATGACCCCATACCTAGGCAAGGGTGCCAGCAGCGCCATCATAGACGCCATGTCCCTTGCCAAAGCTCTCAAATCTGAGTCAAAGCACGGCCAAGGTGACTTTCTCAAAGCGCAGCTATCCATCTATGAGGAAGCAATGCTGAAGCATGGCTTTGAAGCAGCTAGACAGAGCATGACTGCGCAAAAGTTCACTTTCAATGCTGGAGATACCCCGTGGAAGTGTTGGTGGCGGAACCTGGCGCTCAAGGCGTGGGATTGGTGGATGTCACATCCGCCAGCGATAGAGGAGGATTTCCCAGGTATGCGTCTTTGGCTCAAGTATATCGCACGAATTACTGACTGGGGCTAGTGAGCTATAGTGAGATGAAGAAGGACGTATGACTCTGAGCCCAAGTTACTCATAAGCCTGTCTCTACTAGAGCTCTACCAAGTGTTCGGTTGGCGTGTATGGTCCAGTGAAATGATTCACAGAGGGTGTTGCTGGTCACTTTTATGTACCTATATCAGAAACAGTGATCGTATTTTAAGCAAGCTTGTTGTTTTACAAGGCCAATACACTTCTAAAGTAGCAAACCTACTTGATCAGGTTCCTCAACCACTCTTGGCTTCCCACGAATGCCTTCACTGATCCAGTCAGCCCACCCCGGTGCAGCCACAACATTCTTCCGCCAATCCCCAGTCCTCCAAAGACAGCACCAATTCCCAGAAGACCGACAGCCCACATGTCCCAGTTCTTGGCCTTCCACACTGGCATGCGCATATCCGCCGTCTGCAGATGCATGGGCCTGAGTTCCTTTCCATCCTTGAACCTCAGCTCAGTGTCGTAAATCAGCTCTTCGACTAGGTCCGCAGCATGGTGTTTCCTTCGGGCAGCCACATGGGCGATGCGCATCAACCGCAGGCTATTGCGCTTGTAGCTCCCGTCTTGGTCAAGGAGAATCTTCTTTGCCTTTGTGTAGATCTCTTGGGACGTAAAGCGGAACTTGTTCAACGGCTCAGCCACGCTTCCGTCGACGAGTCGAGCTGTGTTGGAGATTTGGTCCATGAAGACACCCATCGACAGCATGGGTACCCCGTGGAAAAGACCCTCGTTGGCGCTAGAACCACCACCATGTGTGTAGTAAAGCTTTGTCGAGGGATGGTCGAGGATAGCTCGCTGGGGGACAAAGGTGGAACACAGCCAGTCAGGGTTCTTTCCATCCAGAATATCCCCCAGACGGAGCGTCTTGTTGCCAGCTTTATAGGTCGTGTTGACATCGAGATCTTGACGGCCACTCTTGGGAATAGACCAAATGACGCCGTCCAACAAGCTCCCTTCAAGAAGAAGCAACAGACCGTTGATGATCTTGGCTGCGTCGGCATTGGTGAGGATAATGTGTGTGCCTAGGGCGATATAGATGACCTTGGTGTGCTTGGTCAGGAACTGGTCGCACTCCTCGTTGAGTGGCGGATAAGTGTCACTGATCAAGGGTCCAACCGGGGCACAGGTAGGAGGTAGATCACGGGGGATCTCCAGGCCAAGGAAGGAGTTGACAAAGATAAGGTAGTCAGGCTTCTGGATCGTGTGAGGAGGATATTTGACACCATTTTCGAGGCGCATTTTCTTGGTCCACTTCATCCATTTCATGATGACGGGCAGGTCAAAGAAGATGACGAGTTCATTCTTGATCCGATGCCAGAGGCTCGCATGCTCCGAGGTAAGTGTTCCCTCAAGCTGAAAGCCCGGTTGGCCCGGAATGTAGGAGCATGGCATCATCAAGAAGGGCATCTGGGGCCAGACTTGAGTGATTGGCAGATTATACTCGACGTGAATATCCTTGACGGCATCAACAAAGAAGTCGGCAATCATCATACTTGGCCTTGTCTCAGGGTCGTCCATGATGGCCTTGAGTCCCCGATATGTCTGTGGCCAGAACGAGTCCCATAGATACTTGCTGGGCATGGTCCCCGAGATGCCCTTTGAGATGTCCCACGTTCGCATGCGCAGGTAGTGGGCATTCATCTGGTCGTGAGTCGGGCCCGGGCCTAGGGTGTGGACCCTTGTGATGAACTCATAGCCCTTGGTCCAGGCTTCCTGGCCATCGAGCGTAGCAAACTCAATGGTGTGGCCTCTTGCGGCCAGAATTTTGCCAATCTCGAATACGGGACCTGGGGAGGGTTAGATGGAACTCGGAAGTGAGTGGCGTGATATGGAGAGGGGCTGGTCTAACGTACTGGCATGGGTGAATCCGCCCGTCGTCACCACAAGCAGGATCTTGCGGGACGGGTGCGCCAACTCGGAATTAGGCATGGCGTGCGTCAAGTGCTACGATGAGCAGTTGCTGGATGACAACTATCTCGACCGATCTGATCTCGGGCTCTTCTGCGTGAAATAAGTCAAGGTGTCTGTCTCGGATGGCCTGATCTCGGCAAAAGTGCAATGTCAGCAGCGCTTTACATGGCAACCAACACGCGGCGGGTTTAGCGGCCTATGATTGGCTGTCTTGGGGTCTGTCTGCTAAATGCGCCGAAGTGGCCCACTCTGCGCCAGTAAATCGCGTCGTATTCAAACTCCGGAATCCGTATCAGCTGAGCTTCATTTCTCGAGGAAGAGTTTAGGGAGCTTTCCAGATCGGACGTTGTTACGGGCTGAGTCGAGGCGTATTTGAAGAGTCTGATAGTGAGAGGAATATAGACGAAGCAAGCAGAGAGCGGATTGAGATGACGTCATCTTACAAGAGTAGGATGGCTAACGCGGCATAGCGATAAGGGAAGAATAATGAGAGCAGTCAAGGATCGAAGTCTTCCCAGACTATCACGGGTTTTGTCCCCCATGGTAATAAGCAAGATCAAAGCCGATGCCCCTCTAGTTCACGCAATACTATTCAAGACCTCAGAGCATGCAAGATTTGATGTCTCAGCTGTAGATCTCAGCATCCTTGTTCAGAAAGCACGGGCTCGGATACACCCGGAGACATGCTCAACACAAGATGCATCCAAAGCCTACCTACTCAAGGCGCTGAACCGCTTTGTGTACAACGGGCTTACGTTGCATCCGTGCGTTACGCGAATTGTCACTATAGTTGATGCTCGCAAGGCTAGAAATATGGCTAGGGAGTATTTCGATAATTGCATCACAGCTGTTGATACGCCGTATTTGCCAGCGTCTAAGAACCTGAGCGAAGCGGCACTCGCAGTTCGTGAAGGAGTCGCTGGACTGACGCCAGAGAAACTGGCCAAGGGCTACGAGTGGATTCAGCCGATTCAAGCTGTCAACGGGCTCATGGACTTGGCCCCCGCATTTGACACTGATACTTTGTATGTAGATGATTGGACCAGACTTTCTTTGGAGGAGATAAATTTCGGACAGGAGCAGCATAAGTTCTGCCAGCCGTTAGGAGTGGAGGCTCTGCCGGTCCGAAATTGGTGCATGATTTATTCGGCAAAGGCTGCTAATGCAGGAGACGCGAAGAGCCTGGGATACCAGGTACAAGTCTTGGTGCCATAGGGACGCGCAGCTGAGCTCATTAATGGGATAGTCACGGATCTGCAGGAGGGATTTGACGAGTACTTTTGGTAGAGACGCGGTAATCTAGGTACAAAATTGACGTGTCGTATTCTCTGAAAATGGGGAGGACCCCTTGTCAGCTGAAGTCATGATGCAACGATAAATCGTAAGATTAGCTCCGGGGTGGATATAGCCTAGACCCTTGCGCCCATTCTTGTACAGATTAGGTTGGGGGCTAGTAGAGCTGAGGATGGAGGATTGCGCTGTTCTTGGCATGTTACGATTCATTTCGGCCTCTTTAGGGGGCTGTGCGGAACTCGGCGAGAATATGATTGTGGATGCTCATTTAATGTCCAGCTGCATGAGTAGTAATGTATATAAAGTGAAGTGCTAGCAAACAGGATGGTCATGCTGAAGTAGCAGCTCAGACACTGAATACTGTGAAATCAAGATGCATCGACTCAGTTTGGCATCTTTACTATCACTTGTCTTGCCCGTTGTGGCAGGATCTCAGTCATCGTCAGGTTAGATCGTCCTTCGCATCTCGGCCAAGGGTTACTGACGTGGTACAGAAATCGACCCCTCGCAATGGCTCAACGCCCGTGGTAAAGCAGACTCACTAATCTCCAAGATGACACTGAAGGAAAAGTCCTCTATGGTGACAGGTACCTTTGACGGCACATGCATCGAGTACATCGCGCCTATCAAGCGTCTTGGCTTCGGCGGTCTTTGCATCCAAGACGGACCCATTGGTCTTCGCCTCGGCGACTTAGTCAGTGTCTTTCCATCCGGCGTTACTACCGCTGCGACGTGGGACAGGCAGCTGATGGCGCTGAGGGAGAGGCAATGGCGGAAGAATTCAAAGCAAAGGGTGCCCACGTCATTCTTGGGTGAGATATGCCACTCCTCCTTGTATTGGAATCACTGACGGTAGATTAGACCCGTTGCAGGAGCCCTGGGAAGAAGTCCATATGGCGGTCGCAACTGGGAGGGCTTCTCGCCAGATCCGTACCTAACCGGCATCGCCATGGATGAGACAATTCGGGCAATCCAACACACCGGCGTCCAGGCTACAGCCAAGCATCTCGTCGGCAACGAGCAAGAAACGCAGCGCAAGGCCACACTGATCAACGGAAAGATGGTGGACGCAGTATCCTCCAACATTGACGATCGCACTATGCACGAGCTGTACATGTGGCCCTTTGCAGACGCCGTTCACGCTGGTGTATCATCGGTCATGTGTGGCTACAACCGGGTCAACGAGACTTATAGCTGCGAGAACAAGTACCTGATCAATAACCTCTTGAAGAAAGAGCTCGGTTTTGAGGGTTATGTCATGTCGGACTTTCTGGCCACGCCGCCTGGACTTGGTCCCGTCAAGGCAGGGCTTGATATGAACCAGCCTGGACCTGTAAATCCACTTTCCCCCGTTGAGACGTACTGGGGTGACAATCTCGTCGAGTGTGTAAAGAACAAGACACTCTCAGAGTCGGATCTCGATGGAATGGTGCGCCGCATCTTGACGCCTTACTTCTATCTCAGTCAAGATAAAGACTACCCATCTGTGGACCCATCGTCTCGGCCTCTCGTCTACAACGGCTTCGGGTATCCTTATCCAGGTCCTTCTCCCGTTGGCCGCGATGTCCGCGGCAACCATTCAGCGCTCATCCGTGAGATCGCCGCTGCCGGAACAGTCTTGCTCAAGAATCAAGATTCCATTCTTCCTCTTAACAAGTCCCTCACCAACATCGGTCTCTTTGGCAACGATGCTGCTGATCCCTCCGTCGGTACCCTCTTCAGCGACCACGCTGGCATCGACATCGGTACTCTTATCTCCGGTGGCGGTTCAGGAAGCGGACGACCAAGCTACGTTATCAGTCCCTTGGACGCGTTCAAGTCTTTCGCGAAAGACAACGGTAAGCGACTCCAGTACGTCACCAACAATACTGCTATTCTCAGCATTATGCCTGGTCTGTACCCTTGGCCAGAGGTCTGTATCGTCTTTCTCAAGTCGTTCGCCACCGAGGGTTTTGATCGCAAGACTCTTGTGGCAGATGACAACTCAATCCAAGTCGTCAATAGTATTGCATCACGCTGCCCTCGCCGCACCATCGTAGTCACTCACTCTGGAGGGCCGGACGTGATGCCGTGGGCGACGAACCCTAATGTTAGCGCTATTGTCGCTGCGCATTACCCGGGCCAGGAATCGGGCAATTCTATCCTGGACGTCTTGACCGGAAAGGTCAATCCCTCTGGCAAGCTCCCATATACCATTGCCAAGAAAGAGGAGGACTACAACGGAAAGATCACTAACATCACTGGCTCCGCAGCTGAAGAAGCCTCAAATTGGCAAAGTGACTTTAGTGAGGGCCTGTTCATTGATTATCGACACTTCGATAACAAGGCCCTAGAGCCTCTCTATGAGTTTGGCTACGGTCTCAGCTACACCACCTTTGAACTATCCTCCAACCTCGTCGTCTCCTCAGCAAACAAGATCTCCGCCCGCGCATCCCCTCCAACGCTACACTCGCCCTGGGCGGTAACCCTCACCTCTGGGAAACAGTCATCAAGTGCCACGTCGAGGTATCCAACACAGGCCGGGTTGCAGGCGCCACAGTCATCCAGCTGTATGCGTCTTTGCCCAAGAACAACATACCAGCCAATAGCCCAGTACGGATGCTGCGTGGGTTCGAGAAGGTCTATCTTGTGCCTGGGGAGGCCAAGAAAGTGTCATTCGCGCTAAGGCGTCGGGATCTGAGTTTTTGGGATGTTACTATCCAGGACTGGACGGTACCGAAGGGTGGCATAAAGCTCAGTGTTGGGTTCAGCTCGAAGGATCTGAGGTCTTCGACAACTGTTCAACTGGTAAATTAACGCGGTATATCCCTCGAGATGGATTGATTATTGTGAATTGAGCCTTGGTTTCAGTTTGTTATGAAGTCAATTATTGAGAGGCTTTAGTAATATTATATTTTCTCCACCTTATTTATTTGCATACTTGTACTCAAAGAACTCCCGGGAAGAACAACACCAGGACCGCCCTTTTGTCTTGCTGTCTTGGTAAAAGTTCCGGGTCAGATGGCCAGAAGCGGGCCTTTATCCCAAATAGGCATCTCACAAAGGTCGTGGTGGGGTCGTGTGATGTACCCGTGAGATAATTATATTAAGCTTAAGATGAATCTGGTAGTTCATCGGCACCAAGGCTTGGCGGAGTCTTGGCCTCGAGTCGCTTAGAAAAACACGAGATGTGACTGGTGGTCTTGAAGATTATCTATGCGTAGGCTATCTATGTGCCTGTTCATCTTGATCCTTGGCCCGATAATTCTGGGGAACCTTTGCCATGGTCTCTAACTCTAAATAGATACGATATACATCGTTCCAGGGGTTCTCAGTGGCCAGCGATGCTGCATGTTTGATTCTAATCGTCACCCCGAATATTCAGTGTCGTATTGGGATCCATCTTGTTGACTTGGCCCGGACCTTATCGCAATCTTCTTGGATTGAATAAGCCGCCAAGCACAAAAGGACCAGCTTCCAAGAACAAAAGAACTAGCTTCCAATCCGGGGAATGATCTACGATAGTTTCCCAATCCCAATCCCTATACCCTCATCAATAAGTATAAAGGCTCCCTCAATTCTTGTGACATTCGCTCTGTAGTTTCTCACTTACCATCTCTTTGAAACCTCCCAGCCCGTCAACATGAAGGCCAGCATCACCTCCCTCCTCCTAGCCACCCTAGCGGGCTCTGCCGTCGCACAGACCCAGAGGATCAACACGGCCAAGTACAATGAGGACTATCTCCGGGCCAAGAGTGCGCCTAATGCCATTGGTATGGGAGAGCTCAAGCAGCGCAAGATAGCTCTTCACGAGAGCGAGGCTGCGGCTGGTGTCTTTGACAAAGATCGCTACAAGGTGCTCAGCTCCGGCACGCCTTGCTCTGATGGCAAGGCAGGGGGTTACTCTTGTAACAAGATTGACCTCTTGGGTTTCTTGCGCCACCAGGATATGGGCAGCCGAACACGCGTTGGTAATGATGTCTGGGGTATGTTCCATGGCCAGCCTTATTTTTTGACACTTCATTTTGCTAACTGATCCCTAGGCTGGACACATGCCTCCAGTGGTCGCGAGTTTGCCCTTCTTGGACAATCAGATGGTACAGCCTTTGCAGAGGTCCACCCCGACGGTAGCCTAACCTACGTCGGACGCCTCCCAACCCAGACCGTCGCTTCTTCATGGCGCGACATCAAGGTCATCGGCAACTACGCCTACATCGGCTCAGAGGCAGCTGGCCACGGTCTCCAGATCTTCGACCTCACCAAGCTCCTCAACACCGACAAGGCAAACCCCCTACCTTCAGCATCAGGAGTGACTTGGCCGCTCACTTCAGCGCCTTCGGCAACAGCCACAACATCGTCGCCAACGAGGAAACCGCGCTTATTGCCGCCGTCGGTACAGCCTACGATCTCAAGTGTCGCGCTGGCCTGTGGATGATCGACGTGTCTAACCCAAAGCGTCCCCAGGATGCTGGCTGTGTCGCTTCGGATGGCTACGTTCACGACGCGCAGTGCGTTATCTACCGTGGTCCTCAAAAGGCATTCCAGGGTCGTGAGATTTGCTTCAACTACAATGAAGATGCGCTCACTATCGTTGACATTTCTCGCCGTACTATGCCGCGCCAGCTGTCGCGCACTACATACAACGGCGCAACATACACCCACCAGGGCTGGGTGACGGAAGATCACAAGTATCTCCTCCTCGACGACGAGCTGGACGAGCAAGAAAAGACTGGTCCTGCAGCAGACCAGCACACAACCACATACATCGTCGACATTCAGGATCTTGAGTACCCTGTCTTCCGGGGCGTATACAAGAGCCCTGTTCGCTCTATCGATCACAACCAGTACGTCGTTGGCGGCGTGTCATACCAGGCCAATTATGGATCTGGTCTGCGCATGGTGAATGTGTCTTCAATTGCTCAGGATGACACTGGTGCTCTGTTCGAGGAAATTGGCTTCTTCGATGTCCACCCTGAGGATGATGCTGTTGGTGGTGAGGCGCAGTTTTATGGTGCTTGGTCTGTCTACCCTTACTTCCAGAGCGGCAACATTCTGGTTAGCTCTATTGAGCGGGGCTTGTTTTCGCTACGATATACCGGTTAACGTAAGAGGCTAGCGCGGCCATGTAACCCAGAGTTCGTTACAAACTTTGTTCTTATAGCAAGCTCTAAGGAAAGTATAGGCGCAAGATCGCTATACTTTCTATTATATATAGAATACTATTTATACAAATACTTTATATCACTCTCTTAGATTCTTTATTAACCTGTGCGAGGTGCCTATCTCGTTCCGTTATTGACCCTCTTGTAGGTGGAGTAAAAAACACCAAACCTTTGTGGGTCCCACCAAGTCCCATCCTGTTTACCTACCCTACAGTATCTCGCTCACAAAACTCATATGGCCTCTCTCCGTATGTGTGAATCATTCACAGATCTTCCGATAAATCTTCAGCGTATGAGTATAGATGTAGCAGTTTTAGAAGCGATTTCGCGAGTCGGCGCACTGGCGTGCCGCAGTGAGCCCAATCTCTGTTCCATCATTCAATCACACGATTGGCTTCATTCGACAAAATTTGCTTCACGACATTTCGCCAGGCCCAACATTAGCTACGTCACATCAATCTTAGGAGCGCTTACTGTCCCTGCCACTACATTTCTCTTATTTCTTTATCCCCTTTACGTTTCCTGAGCCCGTCACATTGGCTAGTTCGCACTTCGGCTCGTAAGCCAATCAACCTGGGGCAATTTCCCCAATTCCACTAAAGCTGATCACAAGTCGAAAGCCGGTGGGGAAGATTAGCGCCTGGGGATAAACTCTGGGGGAGGGATCTAGACATTGTAGGTCACTGCCGTCTGAATTGGTGAACAAGCATGAATGTACCAAGGAACGCGGTCGGTTCAATCTACCGAGCCCCCTGACCTCACCAGATCCTTTCCTTTTTCTCCACAGTCGCCATCCAATACGGGGTCCTTGTTCCGAGATCCATATCTGTCAACTGTCATTCTGCTTCCTGAATAAGATGTTCGAGTCGCGTGGCGGATATGGGCCTCGTTGCAGTTGGCCAGCTCCACCATGAACTTGCAATCGCCTGCACCTTTGGGTCAATCCCATTAGACACCTTTTCATCCGAGGTAATACAAGCAACTTCTCAAGGTGTGAGTATTTACATTAAATCGATGAACACTTGGCACTTGGCTGCTGGCACTTATCCAACGCGTGAATCGTATAGAGGGATCAACGCTTACCCCCGAGCTTACGACGAATCCTTTGTATCACCAGACACGTGGGGATGATTACTTACCCCACTAGTTTAATTCCATGCGGGGTCCCCAGAATCTGGTTGCAAACCCCAGAACTTCCCAATGTAGGCAAACGAACAGCTTCCAATCCTCCAAGACTGAGTACGGAAATTAGGCGCAGCGCAGGGGGTAAACTCTTAGCCAGACACGCTCCGAGTTCCGGTTAGAGCGAAAAATCTCCCTTGGCGCTACCCCAGCGCATGCGGGGTTTTCTGGATCTCGACCTTTCTAGTCCTACCACGAGCCCTTCTCCGCACAACTCAGTGCACGCGCTAAGACGCGCCAGTCCAAGACTACGACCAGGGATGGGATAAATTTTCAAGCGAAGTCGGCGCTGTAATTGGCTCGTGGCCATTGGACCAGACGCATATTAAAAGCGCTGTTCTCTTCCCCATACTTAAAAACTTCGATCCCCAGATCTTCATCTCCTCCACAGACAACACAATCTCTCGTGCTGGACTGACAATCTTTCATCATGGGTCTCTCCATCAACAACATCTTCGCCGTCAATGAGGACAGGCCGACTCCCAAGGCCGTTTACAACTGGCGCGTGTACGTCTCCGCTGCCATCGCGTCTTTCGCATCATGCATGATCGGCTACGACTCTGCCTTTATCGGCACGACAATCGCGCTGCCGAGCTTCACGGAGGAATTCGACTTTGCCTCGTACGAACCCAATGACCTCGCTCTTCTCAAGTCCAACATCGTCTCCGTCTATCAAGCCGGTGCCTTCTTCGGCAGTTTGTTCGCATACATCACATCGTATTTCATCGGTCGACGATACTCCCTTATTACTTTTAGCTTTGTTTTCATGCTCGGCGCGGGTCTGATGCTTGGCGCTAATGCTGATCGTGGCTTGGGACTTATTATCGGCGGCCGTGTTCTCGCTGGTGTTGGTGTTGGTGCTTGTTCGAATATGGTTCCTATCTACTGCTCTGAGCTGTCTCCTCCTGCTATTCGCGGTCGTCTCGTTGGTATCTACGAGCTTGGCTGGCAGATTGGCGGCCTTGTTGGCTTCTGGATCAACTATGGACTTGCTGAGACCATGGCTCCTAGCCACAAGCAGTGGATCATTCCCTTCGCTGTCCAGCTCATTCCCGCCGGTATGCTTCTGTTCGGTTCCTTCTGGATCAAGGAGTCGCCTCGTTGGCTCTTCTCCAAGGGTCGTCGCGAGGAGGCCATGAAGAACCTGTGCTGGTTGAGACAGCTCCCCGCCAATGATCTCTATCTCGTTGAAGAGGTCAGCTACATCGACCAGGAACTCGAGCGCTACAACAAGGAAGTCGGCCCTGGTTTCTGGAAGCCCTTTGGTGCGCTCAAGAGCCGGAAGGTCCAGTGGCGTTTCTTCCTCGGCGGCATGATGTTCCTCTGGCAGAACGGCTCCGGCATCAACGCTATCAACTATTACAGTCCTACTGTCTTCAAGAGCATCGGTATCCAGGGCACCAACACCTCTTTCTTGACTACCGGTATCTTTGGCGTCGTCAAAACCGCTATCACTATTATCTTCATCCTGTTCCTGATTGAGACTGTTGGACGCAGAAAGCTTCTTATCATCGGTTCGGTCGGTGGTTCCCTCTGCATGTGGTTCATCGGTGCCTATATCAAGATTGCAGACCCCGCCGCCAAGGTTGCTGCTGCTACTGCCGATGGAGGCGAGGCCCCTAAGATGACGAGTGGTGGTATTGCTGCCGTCTTCTTCTTCTACCTTTGGACTGCCTTCTACTCGCCCACATGGAACCCTATCCCCTGGGTTCTCAACTCTGAGATGTTCAACGAGAACTCCAGGTACGTTCCTTCCATCATATTTCCATGAAGACACATTACTAACATGCTGTAGATCACTCGGTCAAGCTTCCGCTGCTGCCAACAACTGGTTCTGGAACTTCATCGTCTCTCGCTTCACTCCCCAGATGTTCCTCAAGATGGGCTACGGCGTCTACTTCTTCTTCGCGTCGCTTATGATCATGTCTTCCATCTTCGTCTTCTTCTTCATCCCCGAGACCAAGGGTCTGCCTCTCGACACCATGGATCGTCTCTTTGAGATCAAGCCCGTATGGAAGGCCCATAGCCAACTGTCTGAGGAGTTGACACTGCAGGAGGAGGAGTTCCGACGCAACGCCGAGGGTGCTGATCTTACTGCTGAGAAGAGCCGAGCCATCGCTGAGGAGAATGAGCAGGTTTAAAGTGGTTGATATAATGTGGCTTCATATTGGTAGAGGTTATAGTTAGACTAAACAAAGAGTTCTTAACTTATGGTTAATTGTCAACCCCATGCGCCATGTTGTGATTCCTATCTAATTCCGCTGCCTCAGCTTTAACAATTTTAGTTCGCGATAGCTGGGTTAATAAGTGTGGAACCTAAGAAAAGGTCAATGCAAGAGTAAATAAGCCAATTGAGAGAGACTTACCTCCGTCTGGATAAACAATCTGGCCGTTGTAAAACAAGCCACCCTTTCCAGCAAGGAACAGAATAGTCGCAGCCATATCAGTATCATGACCAGGTCGTCCTGCTGGGTTAGTCATCTTCTTGTCAATATTGCTCTTGTTGCCCTCATCAGACTCTCCAGTAGTCATCTCACTGGGAAACAGTCCTGGCGCGATAACATTAACTCGCACTTTGATGTCCTTGGTGAGAGTAGCTATCATGCGGCTGAGATGGGTAAGGGCAGCTTTGGAGGTGGCATAGGCTGGCTGTCCCATGCTGGAACCTTTCATGGCTCCCGAGATGGAGGAGACATTGACAATCTGGGAAGAATAGCCAGGCGTAGTCTCACGACCTTTTGCGAGTAGTGGGAGGAATGCCATGGACATGTAGTAAGGTCCCGTTACGTTTGTCTTCAGCGTATTGGCCCATTGCTCTGGCTCCGTCTTGAGAAAGTGCTCCGAAAGAGCCTTAGCGTCGCTTGTGTCTGGTTCGCCAACCGAGGCTAAAATAGGTTAGTGTTAGCACCAGATCCGGTGTGAAGCGCCGATCGACTCACAGAACTTGGTGTTGTCATCCTCTGCAATGCCAGCGTTGTTAACGAGTAGGTGAATCCCGTTTGGCTCCTTCTTGCTGACCTCCTCCGCAAGACGGATAGCCTCGTCCTTCTCACTAACATCACCAGGGAGGACATGAATGCTCCCAGGGCCAGTGCTGTACGTCTTTTGGGTTTGCTCCAGAACCTCTTTACGGCGGCCTGTGATGTAGACTTTGGCGCCGTTGGATTGTAGAGCTTGGGTGATCATCAGACCAATGCCGGTTGCGCCGCCTGTTACTACAGCGGTGATGTGCGATACATCAAACAAGGCAGCGGCCTTGAGAACTTCATTCTTCGCGTGGTCTTCAAATAAGTCAGCATATGTTTTTGTCTACATGGCCTATAGTCGAATGCTCCAACTCACGAGTAGCCATGGTTACGCTGAAAAGTCAAGGCAATGCCCTGGCCAAAATACGAGACAAATAAAGTTCAGAGTATAATTATTTAACACTGTAAGTTTTTAACGATAGAAAAGGGCTAGATATAAGTTTAAATGAAAGCTATCAAGCACGTAATATTCTGCAAATGCAAGCATCAGTGTTCGTGAATGAATGTCTGATGACGTTGAGACACTGCAAATAACGGGTCTAACGGTACAGCTCACGTCATCGATGTTTGCGACGACCTTTCGCTGGGCTCCACTTAATTATTCGACTTCCCTCGGCAAATATCTATCAATAACAATGCCATACTATATAAATCACCAATGCCTGCGATTCTTACATAAATAAGGTACTTTATAACTACTTACTGTTACAAGTTCAGGCTTAAACCTCTAAGAAAACCAGGCTATTCTAAGGTGTGCTAGCTTGATATATCTCGCTCAGATGTTATTGACTTTGACTATTATATAATAATTATACCCTTGTATCCCGCAGCCTTCTCCGCTTTACAGGGTCGGCAAGTTCAATATCCCACCGAATAGATCTAAGTCACTCGATCGAAGGTTTCATGGTTCCAGGGCCTAAATTATGTCTCACTCCCTTGCAACAATAATTCAAGTCGTAGCCCTTATCCACTCAACTTCTTCTGCAATTCAGTTTCAATTGCGTCAAGAGCCTTAGCGAGTGCATCGCGAATCTATAAACAAGTAAGCGTGCTGCTATAATTCCCAAGTCTTATTTGACATACCTCTTCAGATATGCCGTCGGGGCCATTTAGTGTCTTACGGATCGAAGATGCAGCTTCTTCGAGGGCTCCAATATCTAGATCCGACCACTTGCCAACCATGAAGGTTTCAGTTTGACTTGGTTCACCAGCCCCCTCAGTTCCATTGTTTAGAATCTGTAGGGAGACCTGGCCTGAACAGAAGTTAAATAACTGCTAGATGGAAGATAGGGATGGACGGCTGGCTTACCATTGAAAGGACCCCTCCAAATCACTCCAACGTTGGCGATGTTGCCGGCTGCCCCCAAATACGGATTTATATCCGGAAGGCATAAGACACCAGGAAAAATACCAGTATTCACCCCATTTGTTTGGCCGGGATTACCATATGGGGGCGGGTTGAAAATAAGAAACAGACCAGCAACATTGTTGTTTAGTGCTACGGACTGATTGACATTGGTGAATGTAGTCATATTGATCTACTGTGTACGTGGTGTTGGATGAGGGGCTTTGTAGATAAAGGAAGTGATCGATATCGTCTGGAGAGAGAATTCCATGCATGAGGACATCCATCTTATATACACATCTACTCAAGCGCTAAGATTTTAATAACACTCCGATTACATCGCAGTGTTCACGCCTAGACAGATAATAGGAATCGGAACTATTGTGTCTCAGCTGCCTGATGATTTGTCTTGTGGTATCTGATTGGACTCAAAGGTTCTTGATGCAACTAATATTAATAGTTCAAACTATGATTAGCCAGGTGGGCTAGCTTTCAATATACGGCTGTCTGTGGCTGGCTGATGCGCTTGAAAGACGCGGTTCAGATGTAGGAAAGTCTCAGCCCAGGCAAGCGGAAACAGGTTCAGCCTGTGAATTAATTGAAAGCAGGATATTCAGCAGAGTATTTCAATAAACCATCCTGAAATATTATTGTTGGCAATTTGTGTGTGACAATTGCGGAAAATGGCACTGAGTCGTCACTGTTCGCGGGGTAGAACCCTGCTCGGCACAGAAACCGAGAGCGTCCCGATAAGAGGGCTAATGTACCGGTTGATGTAAAGACTAAAGGTGATTGATGACTGCGTATGCGGGGGCATCACTGCCTGATCGAACTATAACGGAGCGGACCGAACTGGAGCCTACAATGCTAAGTTACCTGACGTCGGCTGCTTGTTTGGTAAAGATCGAAGTCTCAGCCCTTCAACCTGCCCGAGCACTAGTAGCTTGACTGACGCTAAATATCGCTTTTCATCAGCCAGCCTCACCAATGATTTCATGGAATTCGATCGAGACCTTCTATCCCCTGGTTTCCGAGACGGAGGCGCCGTAAAGGCTGGTCCAAAAAGGTTTCCCTAATGCCATTCTCAGCTTCTTTGATCAAGCGAGACAGGGGATCCTCGCGCTATTTGTTCACTTTATGGATTGTGGCTGGCTAAACCAGCCGTCCCGTGTCAAAGCGGCGCTACCACGCGGCCCGTGTACCCCACTTAACGGCCAAGAGATGCGTCAGCTATTAGTTCCTATATTCTGTAGCTGTATGGAACTCTTGCTTTTATTGGGGGTGATAGGTGATATGGCATGGTGGTTCGACTTACACATGAGTCTAGACCTTCAAAAAGATCATCTGACTTATTGTTAGTTCAGCTACACCGTGACGACGAAGGCGGGGTGTTTGGCGATAGAGACCTTTGGGGCTTTGACTGAATAAGAGAATAATCAATAAGGACACATGCTTCTCCCAGTTGACTTCGTAGTCCGCCATTGTGGTTTATCTCCCAATTAGTTAAAGTCTCCACTGCCGGAAGAGGGCAAATAATAGGAGCCATAATAGCGATTACTGTTCCCTGAGCATCATAAAACCTATTTGCCTAGACACATGCCTCTCCACTTCTCCAGTATCTGACTGATACTGCATCGCCTTTTGACGACCGGCATAGGAAACTGCACTTTTGAGGCAACATGACGCTTTGCGTACTTGCGAAGCTCTGAGTCAAAAACACGCTCATTTTTCGTAAGGCTTCTATCACGCAAGGTCGACTTCTTACCAACGCCGAGTTTGATGATCGTGTTGCTAATACTAGGGCTGAGCTGAGATGAGAAACGATAATCCTCTTTCCAGCTTCCTACCCTGGTATATTCTTCGTTACCCTGGCTTCGACCGTTCTGCAGCACGAGTCCACAAACATGGGGCCGAGAAAACTGGTTCATTGGCTCCAGACTGACATATAGCGGGACGAGGAAATATTGTAAAGACGTGTCTAAAGGCTTGCTGAAATGGAAAGTAAATGTGATATATATATTATCAAATTGATCACATTCTTGAAGCCGGAAACGATCTAGTCCCTCTGAAGGCAACTTGACATCACAGTCTTGACGGAAGAACCATGATAGCTTGTCGCTGTGGGGAATGCCAGCGAATGTTGTTGGCAAAAGAAGGCATCGGATGTTCAAAATCGCTCGTTCGAAGGAGGTGAACGGGTCGCTTTCGGGTGGAAGGACTACTGCTTGACTTAATAGAGACAAAAGCTGGTACTCATCCGTGTAGAATGAGTTAGGGTTCGCGATTGAGATGTTCGGCCCATCTCCATAACTAGTGAGACCTGATTCCACCGATCCGGAAAATGCCAACCAAGACCACGACGGCGCCACCATGGTGATTCCCTGTGCTTTAAGTTTCGAGCTTCGCGCTTTTCTTTTTACTGGCCGCCATAAAAGGTCTTGCATCCAAGAGTCCAGCCAAATGCCAGCAAAATATGTGCCGCCAGTCTTATTTGCGATTAACTTAGCAAGGCCCGCTATGGCAACGAGCCGGTCGTCCTCGAATGTGAGATCGCTTCCAGTATACTGTTGTAGTGTCTGATTCCAGGCCAAACACTTTGCAGGCCCAGTAAGATCGAGAATGGACGAACGACGCCACCCCGGGGAAATATCGTCAAGAGAGACTTCACTCTCAGAGCATCCGTCACATTCCCAATACAATTGGTCATTTCCGAGGTAGAGTAGCTGTCTCGAGAGGCATTGTTCCTGTAGGACCCACGCCCGCTGATTGATGGATGATTCACCCACATGAAGTTGCCATTCTCCAGGCATTCTCACGCTTACAAACATCCAGTCATCTGACACCGATATACATTTACCGTCATCGTAATTTAGCGGCGGAAGAGGCCGAGGTATGCTGCGAGGTCGACACCTGCGAAATATAGAAAAACCTGGGGCCTCCCAGCAAATTGATAGCGTAAGGAATGCATATTGATAAATATCCATCATCAATGGAGCCTCCCTGATAAATTCATAGCCCTTATCATCTTGTATGATGCAGAGAGAATCAATCCAGAGATATCGGACGGGTATAGCGCGGCAGATGGAAATAATATCCTGATAGTTTTGTGGCAGGGCGATATCCGGTTGAGGATTGCAATACGTATGACAATTGCTGGTATGTAGTTCTGGCGTGTCGCAGGACCATCGGTGAGACAGCGCGGCATATGGAACATGTCCTGGATTCTGATAAAGACGCCAGGTATTCGAATTGACGTCGCCCAGATCTAGCAGTCGAGTTGGCATTTTTGCATCTTCTGGTGGAGCAGCTTGCTTCAGACAGTCCTTGTGATTCGCCTCGCAAGTCTTGATCCAGCGGTTTGCGACATTAGCAGCTGACACAGGCGTATGTTGTACAGGAAGTGAAAAATCCCTTTCTGCCTCTAATAATTCAACTTTTTTTAGTCTAAAGAATTTAACTTGTCAACGACTTATTTAATGACTTACCTCTGTAGCACGTTTCTGTCGTCTTTGATAGATAGAGAGGCAAATCCTTTGTCTCTAGCCCGTGACCTACCAAACGTACACAAACCAAATACTCATCGCTGAAGCTTTGATAAATAATCTCAGTGATGTCTGCTTTAAACTCCGTTATCCTTTCATTGGATGGAGATGTAATCGGAGAGGATCCGATGTTCCGCCAAAGGGTCCAACAAAAGGGCAGTCATGGTCCAGTGACACGACCAGGGAGTTCCAGGATTTGTGTAGAGGGAATGAGTCTGTCCATAACCAGTCGCCATCTTCAAGCGATTCTGCTTTGTACCAACTCCCGTTTTCTAACAGCCTCTCGGAAGTTGATGCGATCAAGTCTTCGTCGCCCCCCGATGCCGGAATGCTAGGCAAAGCTTTTCGACAAGTTTTGCAAAGACTCATATTGTAAGGATGCTAACAATGGAAAGATATCTGTACTGATGGGAATCGTATACCGTACCAGAGCTGTCGATCTAGTGATTGTTCGTGTTGAAAGAGGGGTAGATGGGGCTATGGTCTATATAAGCAGTTAGGAGAAGTGCCCTAGGCTGAAATATGGAACCTTAAGAAATGTGCAAATCAGCGAAGAAACGGGCTGTTTCGTAACCAACAATGAACAACTCATTTTGCATAACTAAGGCAAAAAAATCAAGTTCTGAGCCTGTTGAATGGCCCAACCTATAGGCGTGAGTCATGTGTTCAACTCTGATTGGTCTTAATTAGGGGGATTATGCAGTATTTCTGCAGCTGAGGATGTGGCTTGAAGCATTTCATGTACCTGGGACAGCTGACCAGCAAAGTTAATCTTTGATGTGATTACTTTGAGCTTACCGACAGTCCTAATCATTATTAGGATCAATCTGTTCTGACTGGGTTTGGAACGTGATACGAGACTTTATTCACTCTGTTACCATTCCAACAGTGTACGACTGCACCTAAGCAGAGACATCTATGACATAGAATACCGCCTTGTCTGTAATATGTAAGTACCTTTCTTGGTGGCCACACTGTTATAATAGATTGTTCGCAACCTAAAGCTTAACCTTTTTAGGCCGCAGTCGTACCCTCGCACAGTGGTACAGTAGATTCACCTGACTGAAGCTTTGGTCTTAGTCTGTTGACAGCAGTGACTTTGCTGATCCTTGACTCAATCGTTGTGGAGTTATTAGTTCCGATGATATTTAATTGCCAATCAAAAAGCAAAACTATCACCTCCGTCCCGCCATTCATATTTCCTGCTCCGAGCTTACGCACCTCCTCCTTTTGTCAATCTCGTCTCCTCATCGATCAAGGCGTTACGCTGCTACTTTACCATTTTCTGAATTCATTACGGCAGCACAGGAAGCTTGGGCCAGCTGCATTCGCCCCCAGACGTAGCAGAATAGCGAAAAGACGTTTATGAGACAAAGTGGCGTCATGCTCAAGTTGCACCAGAATGATCAACGAAATCGATGGGGTGAGTAAACTACCTGACCTCAGGATCATTCCTCAAAGCCAAACATATTACGGCCTAGGCGTGCCACTTTGACGTAACATGAAACAGTACATTTACTATTAACTTATGACCCAGGACATGAGAATGGAAGTGAGGAGTGCGCTTTTAGTAGTAAATGTTGACTAAGTTGTAGTGACTATAACATGCCAAGGGAGACACTGGAAAGCTTCACAGCCCGACACCCTACGTCTAGATAACTTAGCGCTCCCGACTCCAAGTTTGTCCCATTAAAACCTGATCTGGCGAAACCCAAAATATACTCATAATACTGGAATGAGATGTTGTGTAGAAGCTAGAAGCAACCCCAGGAGGCGCCAGGCTGGCCGTAGTTGATAGCGCTGTGCCATCAGGAAGTTGTTTTGTGACAGTCCAGTCCGAGATCTTCCCGTCCGTTGATATATTCCCATCACCTCGGTAGATAGCACCCGTCGGGGTAATCCACCAGAGACACACAGTCGCGCTGTCTCTATAAACAACAGTCATATTACTAGTGCCGACACTGCCAGGGCTGCTGACGTATTGGACCTTCCAACTGTCAAGATCTTCCCCATCGCGATGCGCCTCAACCATTCTTCCCGTTGAACTAGACCAGAAATTCCTTATTGGTTTCCCGACTCCAGAAACACAGAATGAACTTCCACTAGGTCTTGCGTCAGGTTCAGTATGGATTAGAAACCCTTTCCACGTCATAGAACCGGTGTCAGAAACGAGGTTACAGAACACACCGCGGAGATCACCACCTTTCCCACGATAGAAAATGTGCACACCTTTTCCGTCTTGGCTGGTCGCTCTGATGAACCCTGCTTCAGTGATTGTAGCCGCCTGAGGCCCGGCGGCATAGTTTGCAACTGACCAAGCCTTTGTGGTGTTGCCCCATACGGAATATCTTAGAGCTCCATCTCGAGCGACCCAGCAGAGAAGAGAGGTGGTAGAGTTGGGAGATACAGCGTCGATAACCCCTCCACTGTTGAGATTTGCTGTCTCAGACGCAAAGGCATAAGTCTGTGGGCTCCAGCCACCCCCGGTACCGAAATAGAGAAAACCCCGATTGTTCCGTCTTGTCTAATGTAGAAGAATTCTTTATGCCCCGAGTGGCGCGACGTATTGGTAATGCTACAAAATCCCTGTAGGTCCATTCTTTGTGCCGGAATGGTGCTTGCCAACCAATTGCCAGTGTTCCAGTCCAGCTTAGTTATTTTCTTGGCCGAGCTACTGGCCCAGAAAAGTGTTGAATCCATAGGTTGTGGAACAGAATATGTCGTCACAGCTGAGTACGTGACCTTAGTCTCTGGTGCAGGGATGATCAGCTCATGAGGAGTGCCCCAGCCCTTGTTCATGTCAGCAATCTCGTACGACACCCTGGTCGAGTGTCCATGAATATTATCTAATCTGGAAGAGCAGGTGAAGATGAGTTTCATCCCCGGGACGATCGAAAAGTCTTGATTGGAGAATGTCAAGGATGTTGCAGAGGCCGATGTACTCTTGGTGGATAAGACTTTTGCGGTCTTTGAGTCTTGCACCAACACTAGCACCCGGACGCTTGCAACAGGTATAGCCGGCCAAGCCACGGTAAGAATCCCTGCGTTGTACGAAATCCTGGGCTGGGGAGCAGGGAGATCCGACGGCACAGACGGAAACTTCCATGCGGTACCGAAGATACCTCGGACATGCCTAGCGTTTATTGCGCGAACCTGCACCGTGCTTGGGTAAGGGGTTTTTATGTTTGGAATATGCAAAACCGTCGACTGGTCCAAGAGCTGAGTGGTTGAAGGGGTTACGGTAGTAACTCCCGATAGCAAAATTTCAAATGTCAAGGGCCCAGCTGCTTGCGAGGCGCTGTTGATGTTGAGAACTAATGTTTGCAAGGGAATACTATAGTAGGACTCAAGGGCATCAATAGTCCACAGTGGGATGTTAGACACAACGAATGATAAGGTGGTGTAGAGCCCGATGGCCGAAATCTTGGTAGACTTTTGACGAGCGGCAAGGACGATGTGGTACCCTTCTTGAAATGTTGGTCCTTGTACAGAAGCAAGACGGTGTCCCTCCTTTGTTGGCTGGAATTGGATTGTGGCCGTGGTTTCGGGCTCAACAGTCACTGCATTCAGAACAACCAGTTCGCAATCGTCTTGTGACTGCCCAGGAAGATCCCAGGCGGCCATGACAGTGAGACCAGCCATGCTTGCAGTCAGATTGAGTGGCGGTGGCAATGTTTCTAGTGACTGAGAAGAAGTGTATGGCGAGTCATGGAACTTGGCTGTATCAGAACTCAAGGTCTTTGCGACAGCGCGTATTCCAGTGGTGGTAAGGGGGCATGCTTCAAGCTCTACTACTCGTACTTGCTTCGTAAAATCGATAGTTGCTGGAATGTGCGCGGTGGACGAATGGAGCGGTAGAGATGCGGTGAGGTCATCCTGAGTGACGATGCAGAACCGATAATCTCCTGGCACTACCCGTGGCATACTGACCGTGAGATAGGATCCGTTCAAGACAAGCGGGCCGTTCAATGTCACTTCCTTGGGAGGGACCATGGATGGCACATGAGTAACCGTCTGGGCTGGGTGCCATAACCCTTGCACCTCAGTCTTACCAAAAGTCGCCTTGGCACGAACCCACGTCCATACCGAAGGGGCAGTAAGAAATTCCCTAGTTGGTGGCGTCGTGAAGGTTCGTGAAGCACTCTCGGTCGACATCTTGATCGCGTCAGGATTATTTATGTCATCTCTTGGACTAAAGACGATGTCCCAAGAGAGAGGAGTCTTATCGGCTTGGAACTTGAGAGGCACCTTGGACCAGTCCAACATAATTGTCTCGTCGTCTTTGAAACTGGCCAAGATTGCAAATCGAGGATCAAGGGTGAGTCCCTTGACAAGATGCTTCTTCAACTCAGTGACCTTGGCCTCGGCTTCTTCTCTGTGTAGCTTAGCTTCAGCAGCCTTCTTCTTCAACTCATCCGCTTTGCCTGAATCCATGACACTATAGACCGCAACCAGTGAGCCCATCAAGCCAAAGACTGTTAGTAAGCCGTCGAAGAGTCCCTCAGCCGTAGCAAATGCGCCTCCCACGACTTCGAGGCTGCTGCTGGCGCTGCCTCGGACCACCTCTTCATCGATGCTTTGTCTGTTGCTTCTGACATTTCTCTCGTTCTCTTCGACCAGGTCGTCGGCTCGCTCTCTGATATTTGGCTTGTCTACCTTTCGGCAAATGAGTGCCGTGATAGTCTGCTGCACGAATTCCTTGACAACCAGAGCCCCAAAAAAGGTAGCCAGTTTATCGGGCTGCTTCAAGAGCTGCAAGGCTATGGATGAGATGTTATCCACCAGCATTTTCACCACCGTCGCCCCAAGCTGATCCAAGGATAGCTCCTTGGAGACCTTTACAGAAATGTCTGGTAAAGGTATTGCTGCAACTGTAACAGGAGGGTCGAGGACGATCTTGACATCCCAGGTCCCTGAAAAGTTCAGCATAAGATGTGTATCGTTGGCTGACGCGCCCTTGAACTCCATGTTGTACTGCGTGGTGATAGTCTCCTTGAAAATAAGTTCCACGATCTTCTCGCACGTCATCTCTTGGGCTGACGCTCTCTTCAGACCTTCTGTAAACTCCACGGTCGAAAGACTGTCCTTCAGGTCCAGGTAGGTAGGCCAGTTATTAATGCTCATCAACCCCGTCTTGTTGTCGTATGTCAGCGTCACCATGGGATTTGACAACCCCAAGATCTTGTCTGTGCCCATGTAACTGCCTGTGGCCGAGTATCGGTTTTTCCCCCGCTCGTACTTGAGGTCTATATGAAATCCGCTCTTCTTGAACAGCGTGAGATCAGCTTTCGCTCCGTATACAGTCTGCGATGCCTCCAAGTTAGTCATATTCCCACAACGGTCTTGTCGGGATGAAACTCACAGCATCTTCATCTTTGGAAGTAGTAATCGACACCGTTGTTTTATCGAACTTGGCAAACGACAGGTCGACAGTCCCTTCGTAAGTGGCGGCGACTGCGAGGCCCGATTGATCGAGGGGTATGGTCGCCGATACTGTAAAATCATAACCAAAAAAAGTGACAAGTGCTTTCACATGGTAACCCTGCTCGTAAAGATGATGTTCACTGTCAAGAAAACCTTTGCGGGCGTAGTATACAGTTGCAGCTTTGAAGACGAGCCCGATGTATCCTGTAGGCCACGAAGGAGAACTCTTGCTATTTGGCTGGATGATGTGTTTGAACACATCATCACTCGTAAGATCCCGTTGTTTAAGAGCAAGTAGCTTAGGATCGGGTATGTCTCTGTCTAGAACCAATGCCACAACAGTAGGCTTCAGGTCTTGATCGAATATGACGAGTGACGAGAACTTCAAAGAAGAGGACCCGATACTGCCGCTGCCTTTGAACACATATATAGTCCTCTTTGGTCCCGTATGCTCAATGACTCCATATATACTAGCGAATTTGATCTCTACATTGAACATGGCCCCAAGTGGTTTTCGTAGAGGGCCAGGAGGTGCTGTACCTTCCAGCGAAAACCTGGTTGCTTCGAGAGCCACACCGAGGCTCACATCTATCGTAAAGGGCTCTGTGGATAGACCTAGCACCTTCATTTGGCCCTTAACAAGGATAGATGGCTTTCTTGTATCCAAGGCCGGAGTATACGTGCCGTAACCTGAGATCACCATGGTACCTCCTAGAAGGTACAAATTGTTCACACTCATGCCGTATAGGGTGCGGGCCGGGTCGTACTTGTTGATGTTGGCAAACAGCGTGATAACTTCACCCTGATTCAAGCTCATGCTTCCCTCCAGAACCTTGACCAAAGCTGAGGGATTGGGCTGCTGGAGTTGAACAGTGGCGAAGAACCAGCCTCCAGGGTCCAGCGTATGTTCCTTATTCATAGTGGTAAGAATGGATGAAGAATCCTCTATTTTGATGCCTTCAGCACTCGCGGCCGTCTTGATCAAAACGAGCTCGTCCATCAGCCCGCCGACAGTCCCGTGGTACCCTATAATCTGAGCTCCAATCTGACTGAGCTTGAAAGTGGACATGACCTGCTCCTTTGTTCTATCCCATATCTTGGTAAGGTTGGTGCACGATACGGAGAAGAAATAGCTGTGTCTGGTGGCGTCGTTGCTGTCAGGGCGGGCGAATAACGTTGCATCTCCTAGGTCATCGATGTGGGCACATAGGAACAGTTTGCCGTTGCTCTTGGAGAGATCGGCATACAGGTAGACATTGGTGGACGGGAAGCTGATAGCAGCTGTTCCATCTGGCTCAACACGGTCCCAGGCCAGCTGTTTACTTGAACTCATCTTTTGAGAAAGTCGCACGAGTTCCTTGTTGTCCTTTGATGTCTTTTCTAGCTTAGCTGTCAACACTGGGGCATGCGAAGATCCAATTCGAAGCCTGGCTCGAATTTCTGTCTGGCTGACAAAGTCGGTAATGGTCAGCTTTCCCGTGATAAAGGCGTCATATTCTGTGCCTTCGGGTAAGAGGAGAGAGCCCTGGTTTGTCTTCTTGACGGTGATCGCCCCGCCAATTTCTGCAAGGTAGAGGGGGACACCATTGGACTCGTAGCCCCAGTGCATGCTCCCTAGTCCCGAGACTTTCAATGACTTGTTGATCACCAGGTGGACTTCAATCTTCTGGAGACCTATCTTTGGCAGCCCGAGATGTTCAGGGATCGCGTACTTGTCAGGCGAGAGGAACTGGCCGGCCATCTTTTCGAATGACATAGGGGAG
Source organism: Fusarium pilosicola (assembly GCA_020615335.1). NCBI lineage: Eukaryota > Fungi > Ascomycota > Sordariomycetes > Hypocreales > Nectriaceae > Fusarium > Fusarium pilosicola. The sequence goes on along the minus strand of JAGQDI010000026.1, from coordinate 100,371 downwards.
CAGCGTCTTGCTTGACGTAAACGCCATGAAATTCCTTTCCCTCTGTCGTTTGGATGTAAGCGATGCGTATGGGACCCTGCAGACTTTGGATAACCAGGTCGCCGACGACTTCGGCCGTGATAGATGCCTTTTCGTCGTCCTTTTTCTTTGTGTAATGTACTCCAAGACCAATGTTTTGAAGTTTTACAGTATCAAAGACCGTCAGCGCCCCGGTAGATACCGCCACCGCGTCCAGTGCTCTAAGGATAAGAGTGCCCCTTTCTGTCTGTGTTGCTTCGCGAACCTCCATAGTTGCCGAGATTTCTACCACGTTCAGGCTGAAGAAATCAGGGCACCTTTCAGGACACCCTACAGGTTCGATAAATGTTGGCTTGGAGAAGCTAAACAGCCCCAGAAGGCCAGTCGGCGTCAAGGGTTCCTGCTTGGAGATAGGTTCGAGGGATGCCTTGACCATCGCTGGCTCATCGTGCTTGGCAATGCAATTGACGGTGATCCTGGCTGCGGCTTTCTCATTACGTATTTGTCCCACCAAGAGGAGTGAAGCTGGTCGACGCTCTGGTAATCTCATTACAGCGGACTTGTACTCGATGAGTAGGCCAGTCATGGTCAAAGTGTCAACCTTGACCGTCTCCGTCTCCCCCAGTTCCAGCTTGAAGTACTTCACAATGTTGAGCGGGCCAGTGTCCATGGTTAGTCGACCCTGTCGAAAGCCTAGTGTCCCAATGACTGGTGCAAGAGCGTTGGTGATTGAGTCTCCAAGTAATGTGTTGAGTATATCCGTGACCAGAACGGTCTTGAGACCGTGTAGGCTAAAATCGAGTTCGTTGACGACAGAGTTGTATGAAAGTTGAGCCATGACAGCGTTCTTGTTGAACATAGCAGCAATGGTGAACCCATAATCAGTCTTACCAGTGCCGAGAGGGCTCTTGCTGCTGGTGTAGAGAATGTCGACCTTGACTGAGTTGAGGCCAATAACACCCACGTCTATTCCGTCATCCCAGTTAAAGCCAAGTTCGCAACCCAAGATCTCGGCACGGTTGCTAGTAGTGACTGGATAGCCAATCGTAAAATGGGCATAAAGTAACTGGACCTCCAAGATAGATTTGACGAGAAGTGGTAGTTGATGTAGGTTGTTGGGAAGTTCAAGCGCATCGATAATGTCTGATACAGAAAGTCCATCGGGGATGTCCAGGTTGAGCCTCCCTATAAGTTGTCACTAATGGTTAGTGGAGAACTGTAGTGGGTATTAAGAGCGATGAGAAAACATACCAACTGTATCTTTCTGAGGTAGCTTGAAAGAGGCACTGGCAATAGTCTCGATCTTCTCAATAAGAAAGTCAGCCTGAATAGAGCAGTGATAGGCATCATCCAAAAACGCCAGATCTAGGGTGCCACTTTTCACGGTTAGCACGTCCGGCAGTACCGTGACGTTGCTAACACCGAGACAGAGAGACCAGTCTCCAAACTTCCAGCCCGAGAGCGTGCTATTCTCCACGCCAAATGAGATTCGGTGAATAAGAACGCTTTGGCTTTTTTCAATCATGGGAAATGCCTTAATGGCCCTTCCGAATGTGGCTGTATCAGTTACACCCACAGCTTCTAGAACGCCGTATACGGTGAGGGTTCGATTAGAGGGTGAAAGAGAAAGCCGGAACTCATACGAGTCAGATTTGGGCAACGGGTTGGCAAAGAAGGTTACATCTATATCGCAGGGCGGTGTGGCATAGATGCGTGTCTTGTAGTTAACCACAACTCCCACCGATATATGGTTCGCATCGAGGGGGTGTACACCTGAACCTTGACGTCTCCTCGGACTTTGGGAAAGGAGGAAGGAAGAAAGTCTTGCCATTCGCTCAAGTCTGTGACGGCCCATAAACGCGACAAGACACAATGGGAATGAGCAGTAATAGGCTGAGTTACGGCAAAGCCAACCTGAGATGTGTCTAGGGACTGCAGGGTAAAGCCCTTATCATTCAGCGGGACGGCTTCCGTAAAACTCATGGTTCCTGAAAGCTCGGTAACCAGGTCGTGTAGCGATTGAGTGCCGTCAATGGTGAACTCGACCTCGGGATGCTCACTGTCTTGTCCTTCTATCACACATCTTAGGTTTACTGTGAGGCCTTGTTTCTTGGCGGCTGCGAATTTGGCCGTGCCTGTTAAAACGATGGTTTCATCGGTGCTTGTTGCATTGTATACTGAGAGACCCAAGGTTTGAATCACGAGATTGACCCCGGCGAACGTGATGTTAGGGTTGAAAGGCTTTGGCTTAGTGTCACCTTCAAGCACGCCAACAGCCGTGTCGAGACTACATTTGATATCCGCTTCATGGATCAATGGCATGTTACCTGGAAGCATGGTCACCCGGGCGCGTGACCTGTCGAGATCGGGGACTAGGCGTAGAACTCCAGATAGCAGCAGTGACGCGGGAGTCTCTTGATAGAGAAGGGAATACATTTTGGAGTCAGAATTGATCAGGTATCCGAGCAGTTTCGCAAGTCGAACCTTTGTAAGCTCTTGGGATTTGACGCCCATACCAATCAGGGACTTTCTGAGTGTCGAAGCATGTTTTGCTCCCGACACTTCTCTCGGGACCACAACTTCGATTCCTTTTGTCGTGGTTTTTATGTCGAGTTTTGCTTTGATCAAGTCTTGTTTGTCCCAGGATAGGTCAAATGTAACCTCCTTTACGAGAAAGGCCTCAGATCCAATCTTGATGGTAGCATTGTCTGGGATTTGGAAGATCAGGTTTGCTGATTGGACTTCAACACTGACTTCATCATACTCGTACTTAACGACTGACTTGTCAAGGTCGATGTGATAGTTGAGCACTGTAGTCTCGAAGTTATTATGCAGGTCCAGGGCCATCACGATTTCGCTGCTCGTCAACGCCTCAATGGCCTTCCATGCACTTGAAATAGTAGTAGCATCGAGAAGTGATGAGATACAAAACGACCTAAAGCTCTGAGGTCCATGGGGTAATTTGGGTATGGGAGACAAGACAGGCTGTTTGTCTATCTCCAGCTGGATGGTGAAAAAGACATCCTGGTAACCCGATTCCGGTGGACTTTTGAGATCATCGGTTTCGATCGTTGATGTTGCTGTCTTGATGTAAAATGCCTTTTTCTTATCCGCAACCTTCCAGTACAGCAAGGTCTTGGTGTCTTTGCCAAACTCTGCGGTGATATTTTCCATCCAAATATCCACCCTTTTCCACTTGTCGGTCACCCATTGTTGAACGACCAAATGATTGACCTCGCTTTCATCTTTCATGCTCGTAGTGCCTTGGGTGATCCAGCAGTATTCCACGAGAAGCCTTGGTGGGTCTACGGTAGAAACCGATGGGATCAGCGTTGGAGCACCTGATTCGATGCTCAAATACAAGTCCGTGGTAGTGGTAGTGATTTTGGGAGTGAAGATTTCACAGAAGATAGGCCCGAGGTCTCTATGACCCAGCTGTGATTTGTCTGCCTCAACATCCGCGGTGAAGCTTTTACTCTCGGCTATGTTCGCAGGGTCAAAAGATATTTCCTCAGTGGCGCCATCCTTATCTCGATCTGCATCTTTGAAGTCGTCGCTGGCATCCAAGCTCATGAAGCACCGGTTCTTCAGAGCTCTGATGGTCAGCGATTCACTGATGACACCAGGCCAGGTGACACCCCAGTTCTTAGCACATTTCTCCAATTCTTTCAAGTCTATGGCTGATCCGTCAGTCACATAGAGTAAACCATTGCGTTTCCTGGCGCCAGTCTTGAGCTGCTGTTCAACTGCCAGGGCCAGACCCAGAATGGTAGGCGGAGATGGATGGTCGTGGGCAGCATGGTTAGCACTGATGACATAGGCATCGGCAACGAAGCTTAAGAAGAAGTGCTTGATGTGGCCTACAACCATGTAGTCCAAATACTCTCTCCCCGCAGAAATAGGGTCTGTAGCCTCCATCCACCACTTCTTCAACTTTCGGGGTTTAACGCTGGTATAGAAAGGCGTCGCTTCCTTACCTCTGAGTTCCTGGATGTGGTCCACTACGGCCGTGTAGAATTCTGATGGCGCTGGGTCAAGACCGTCAAGCTCTCCTACTAACTTGTCCTCTGGTTTCATCTTTATGAAGAGCTGGATGTATTTCTTGTGACGTTCATTTAGTGTTTCTTTATAGTTCGACAAAGCCATGCCCTTGTATAGCTCCTTGAACTTGAGGTCGAAGACTGCTTCTAGCGCGCTGGCTCCCGGTTCTTCAAGTTTCCACGAGGGCCCGTCTGTATTCGTAAGGCGATTTACCCAGGTTCGTAACACAGCCTCCTTGCTGACAGTGCGCTCCATCTTGACGACTTGATCCTGGATCTGCGTATTTCTCAAACTGCCGTGATGTTGAATCTTGTAAATGGAAAGTATTCCTGGTGGGGTCTCCTGGAGCATCTCTGAGATCCTCCATCCGACACTGTCGCCAGTGAAGTACATTTTTCCCTTTATATGCATCTCACTGGGAACGGTTCTCATCAAAATGCTTTTCAAGTTCACCGAGGAATGATCTGGATCGTAAGATGGGCCAGCGAGAGGATCGGGATTGGCATTCCAGCTCAGAATCCTTTTTGCTTTAGGATAATCAACCTGAATACCATCATAATTAAAGCCTGTACCCTGTTTCCAATTGAAAGTGTCCCTCAACTGAGCATGAGTTTCTCTCAGGGCAGTTGAGCGGCCACAGTCTGGCTGGTAGAAACATCCCTTGAAGTCAAAGTCATCATCCCGTTTGTTAACAGCAAACCGGAGGAATGCCAAGAGTCCATCAAGATGGTCATCGTGTGGGTGTGAGTTGATAATTGCGCTCGGTTTAAATTTGTGTTCGTCCTTGTCGGAGATGCGAGTTTTCCAGATACGTTGCCCAGCTGCGAAAAGATACTTGCTATAGGGCGCGGCATTTCCACCAGGTCTTGCTTTTTTGGTTTCTGGATCTGCTTTTGGGATAGCCTGATACTTCAAAGGCCCTCCATCAAGCAGAACAAGATGCCTTTTTTGGTTGTATCGGTCCATTCTATGTACATGGCATCACCGCGACCTGCGTAGATGACGTGAAGGCGAGGGCTGTAATCGTTCATCTTAAAAGTCACAAATATGAGGTAATATTTCGATCAAATTGTTAGAAAAAAAGAAGATTGTAATTGAGTAGGATGTTCAACACACAGTTGATCCAGAAATCTGCACTTCGTAACCATAACCAGGACCGCTTTTAGTTATCGCTGACAAGCTAACCTGAGCACGTTTCGGTGCTCTACGGATACCAAAATACAAAGTAAAATGCATGTCCTGCCGAGTAAACCGTTGTCACATACCAGTGCCGATTGTAGGTTTGAACATACTTTTGTCAAGCACCCGTCAGCAGCCACATTCAAGGATTGGTTGTGGATGTGGACTCTTATTTGGCAGAACAGATCCTAGACTGTAGTCCAGACTTTGTAAACCCTGTCAAATGTCTCTAGTTGGACTTTGATCCTGAGCCTACGAATGTAGTCACATGGACAACTGGGTCATGTCTCACCCTTAGACTCTCGGCATTCCACGTTGAGTTCGGCCTTAACCGTCAGATCCGCCTAGTGACGGTGGTGTTGGTTAACGGTTGGATGAGGCATTGACTTCTAGCCCAATTTGGTTCAGCTTGGAAATGCCGCTAAAGTCTAGACTTACCCTTCAGCCGTTCACGTCCAATGATCAAACTCTGTCCCGTTTAGATGTATCATGTATGCAACGCATGGGACAAGTATGTGTACTATCATACTGTGCATGAATGCGGCGCAACAAATGAGCCCTGTGCTCTGATATCTTGACAGCGGAGGTTAAGTCATATTTGTAAACGCCACATAACTTTGCTATACTCTGCGTAGTACCTCTCGAACCCCAGCCTTTAATGCCAAGCAAATAATACTCTAATTACCCCTCAAGGCTTTGGCGCAGTCACCGAGCTGCTTCTGAAAGCCCGGCTCATTAATGTAGTCAGCCGCCTTCTTTTCCAAGAGCTCTTTGATCGTGACATCATCCATCTCTCCACCAGTCTCGTCAACTTTAGCTAGGTAGACCCATTTCATAACCCCATCCTCTTCAACCCAATCAGGGAGGCCATCACCGAAATCGAAGCGCCAGTATTTCTTTGTTAGACCGCGTGGAGCAAATGCATTGATCAGTTCGCGGAACAAAATGTTAACGATGTTTGAGTTGGTAAGAAGACCTGTAAGACCAAAGACAGAAAGCGCGTGCTGGCTGAGTGCAACCCCCGTGCCAATACTCAGGAAACAGTTTGTTGTACGCACTGGGGTAAATACTTGGATGACTTCGGTCCATAGCCTAGGTCGAGTCAATTCATTGTGCTATAAAGATGATAGATAGAGAGTACATACCATCCAAGAGGATTGTTGGCTTGCACTCCACCATCGATAAGAGACTCGCCGTTGATTTCAATAGGCTTGAAGTACGCTGGAGCTGCCGACGTGGCACGTGCTGCCTGCCAGAGCTTTACTCCTGGAAATTCAGGCATGTGATCGGGGTTCGAATAGGATCGAAGCAGGACAGGCCCCAAGTTATTAGATCCCATTTCTCTGGACGCCGTGACAAAGCTAACAAGAGTGAGTAATTAGTACTAGACTCTTGGTAGTATCGAGATAAAACTTACACCTTGCACGAGGGATTGGGGTCCTTCGGATCCTGTAAAAGTACTGTTTCAGGGTCCTCCTTGTCGAGCACCCTCCTAACAAGATCCTTGATGACTTCTTCAAGGTCTTGAGACTTCCATTTCTCGCTGTTGAACAAGGCACTCGCCCACCAGCCGTTGAGATCCAAAGACCAAATTGAAGACCAAAACTGCGCTGGCGGAAATACTTTTCCCATAAGATTCTCATATTCCTTGATGCAGTCTTCCACTGACATCTCTAGCCGACCAAGCATAATAGCAATCAGTCTGTAAGCGACCACAATCCATTAGTACGAAAATCGCGAATTAATGCCCCCAAGATGTTGAGGTTGCTTACCCTCCGGTACTAGTGCCGCCAATCATATCAAACACCTCGCAAGGCTTCTTTCCTGGGCATGCACGGTCCATAATTGCTTCCAATACCTTTAGGGACGCCAGACCGCGTACACCACCACCATCTAGCAATTATTAGAAGCGCATCATGTCAGTTCTTGCCGGGATTGGCATACCTAGGGACAGAACCCGTAGCGGCCGTTCGTTGGCAGCCTCAGTTCCCATCCTATCAGCCCTGAATACAGTGGCAGGCACAGATGGAAATTCCTCCAAATCTGGAAACGACAGTACATTGACATCGTTGAAAGCCTCCAGGGTATTGAGAACTTTGGCTGCGATAGTTCCGAAACTGAGGGGTTCTCTTTCCACTGAGGCAGAGTCCATTAGCGATCGTCTTGGTACAATATGTGATCTTACCTGGGGCGCCCAATTCCACGACGAGATATCCCTGCTTAGCGACCAACTTCCAGCCTGAGAAGCGAGAGCAAATCCTGACAGCAATGACATTTTGTTCCTGGGGAATTTTTAGTTTGATAGTGGGGATCAAAGACGTTACTTCTTACTTCAAGGAGTCGGAAAATATCATGGTCCTCGGGAAACAGACTTCCTTCAAGCTGTTCCGAAGTTAGTACTAACTCAGAATGCTTCACCTGAATTTCCGTAATGGGGCCAATGAAAGCAAAGGCGACATACCGGGACAAAGTGCTTAGACTTCAGCTGGTTTTTGTGACTCTCCCACGTTAGCTGCACGTCATCCTTCACCCTCGGCTCAGTCGCATTTGCGTTTTCCAAAATGGATATCTCAAACCAAGTCCAGTTACCATTTGCCTTATTAGAACACCAGCCTTGGTCGTGAGACTCTGTAATAAGCTGAATACTGCGTAGTCGCTGGATGGTCTTTACATCAAGAGGCTATATTTGGATAGAAAAGCATATCAGTGACAGAACCTCCGAGGCAGGAGGGATCGATGTTGCCTACTGGAATCTTGAACCAGGTCTTACTTTCAATATCGGAGCCATGAGACTCAACATACCCGCACTCGGCTGATCGAATGCCATGTTTACCATCCAGGGCATCAGCAGATGAAGAGGGGAAGATTGGCAGAGCTTCTGCGTTTTTTAAGGCCTCCATGATAAAATATGTTTTGAATAAAGTAGAGAGCTTGAGCAGAATCAATGTAGCTTGGTAATCATGAGAGATGCGGACCGCGTAAGAAGTAAGTGAAGACGCTGGAAAGCTGGAAATATATGATAGAGCAACCATTAACTGCGTTCAGGCAGCCAGTCAATTCCGGAACACAATACGAGCTACCCCTCCCGGATTCACATGCCTACCCAAGCCACTCATGCACTGTGATACATCTCAACTAGCTGGGCACGTTTTCCGAAAGTCAAAAAAGAAAGTTTGCTTACAACCTGGCTCCCAAAGAAGCTGAAAATTTAGTCAGCTGATACCCCCGAAGCCTGGACTCAGGGAGGATTCGAGAAAGTTTGCTCTAGATGTAGGGAATTTTATTGACTCAGCTCACCTAAGCTATTCAGTATGGTGATTCTAGACTAAAACATGCGACTTATTATCCAGTCACATTCCTGTCTTTATCGTCATGTCTCATACAAACATTACGTGGCACACTTGACGTTTTCGGGGTTTGTGGCGTCGTCGGGAACATCCGTAGTTTGCGATGGTAAGTTCCGGACTCCCAACGTCGTTTTTGTTTAATCAGCCATTTCCGAATTCTATCAAGCTTTCTGGAGACCTGCAGATCATGGTGGTACTATTGCTCAAAACCTCACCAGGTTAAAGACGGTGTACTAAAAGCTAATCCTAAAATCTACTACTCTCGGAGGGAAACACACGCTGCCTCACCCTTCCATAGCGATTCTGGAGTTCGTCAAGCTTCTCAATCCAAAGCTCACACTTCTCGGCATGTGCCTTCTCAAGAGCTTCACCTATATCCGCCCCTGCTTTAGCCAAGACCTCAGCGCCGCTCCAGTGACACATCCGAATAGCAAGCATCAAAGCAGAGTCACCGCCAAGGTCGTAAGCATCCAACAGCTCTTTATCACCCCCACTGCACAAAGACCTAAGTTTCTCGGGGTTCATCGCACGAACCGCTTGGTGCAGAACCGTATCGCCGTATGCATTCCTGGTTATATCGTCTATCAGAGAAGATGCAGCCTGTGTGGGCAAAACTTCGCAGAGGGTCTTCTCAATCTTCTTCTGCCGTAGTTTTCGGGCTGTGAAAAGTGCTTTTCTCTGATTGTATGAATCATCAGGGTATGCAGCCAAGACCTTTGCGACCAAGGCTTCGTCTCCAGCTTTGGCTGCTGCGATTATATCTTGGGGCTGATAGTCCACTTGATTCTCGCTAAGAATAGCCTTTATGCTTGTCAGATTGGCGACTGTTGCAGCTGCGAATGGTGTTTCACCAGTATCGCGGTGCGGCACATTCAGCTGTGCCCCTTGTTCAAGCAACACTTTGACCATCTTCTCGTCTTCCGCTTTCACTGCCGTATGCAGTGGTGTCTCCCCCTGCTGACCCTGTTGATGAGATGTCACTCATCGATCTGATCAAAAGCATGGCAGCCTCGTCCGATTGCTTCCGAATAGCAGTACACAGTGCATCAGTAAAGGCTGTCAACCGCCTACTCTGATATTCATCGATATCCTTCTTTACCAGCAACTCGGCAGCCTTGTCAGCTTCCACAAGCTTGGTCAAAATTTGGATGTCAGAGAGCTCAATGGCCTGTATGAGAGGTGTCCCAGAGCTTGTACTTGGCGTGGCTAGAAACTCAACCAGAGTCTCTGGGGCAGTCTGAAGGATGTTGTCGAGAAGATACTGTAAGTTCTCATATTTGCGATACCTCACAGAGACGGTGATCGGAGTATCGTCTCTCGAGGTTGGAGCAGCCAATACAGCGTTGTTCTTTAACGCCCATTTCAAGAACACAGTGTCGTCTCTAGCAGCCGCTGCGTGGCAAACACTGCTGTCAGATGCATCCAGGCCATTGACATCAGTGCCCTTTTCGAGAAGTAGATTCAGGATTGCGAGAATCTCAGGGCTGATTTCTTTTCCTTGTATTGGAGCAACATCGATGAGACTGTGGAGAGCACTAGACAGTATTTCCTCGTTAAATGGCAGATTTTCAATCATGAAGGTAGTAGCGGGCCAGTTGAGATGATCGATTGCCGTATGCAGAAGAGTCTCCCCGCCCTTGTCAACATAAGAGGTATTGGCCCCTCCATCAATCAGACGCTTCATGAAGCGTAAATCGTCATCATTTCCAACCTGTACGGCAAGGTGAAGTATATTGTCAGGAAGGGAAGTGTGCTGGATGGGCCAGGTATCCAGGATAATATGCGGAATCTCAAGTGTCAGTCTCTCGTCCAACAACGCCTCTGGTAGAAGCTGCTTATGTGCAAAGGCACTGTCCAGCCTTTGCTTCAAGATCTCCATGAATACGCCGCCTTTCTCAAGACAATCGGGTAGAACAGCCAGTATGCTCTTTGCTGTTGAGACCGGAATGAGTTTCTTGAAGATGGTTGTTTCAGTCAACATCATCGATGCTTTTAGACACTCGCCGTTTTCCTCTAATAAGCCTATCTCCTGTCGGCCGTAGGTGTCGGCATAACGCAGCAGTAGTTCAACCCCAACCTTGTAGTTGCTCGAGACTGCCAGAAGTAATGGCGACAAAACCGTTGTCTGAGGCTGGGGTTGAGATGATGATTCGAACTCTTCCCAGCGTCGACTTGGGCCTTCTCTAGTTGTTGCAGCGGACGGTCTGGGCCTGTATCCGCCACCATATTTCCCTGTCATCCCAGGGTCAGGTTCTCCCAGTCCTCTTGTTGGCTCTTCTGGTCTATATTCTGAGAAAGGCAGTTTCGGAACATTGGAGATTAGTAACTCTGTAGCGCAGTCCACATTCTGTTGCTTGATAGCAGCATGCAGAGGTGTCCATCCGTTCTTGTCACCGAACTCGATACAGTTGGTATTTGATAATAAAAGCTTCAGGATATCCAAATGGCCCCTATCAACAGCGTATAGTAGAGGGCTCCAACCGCCATCGTCAGGTTTGTTTATGGCTCTTGGAGGAAATCTGAGCATCAGACATTTCATCCACGTTGTGCTTCCAGTTTGTGCTGCAAGGTGAAGTGGCCCGCGCCCATCTGGCATAGTCGTGTACTGGCTCGCCATCTCTGCGAGTTGTGCTGCGAGACCATCCCAGTTGTTCTCAATGGCGATGAAAAGCGGCGTTCGTCCATCAGCTTCGCAGTGGTTCACATTTGCACCAGCTGAGATGAGTTTGGTCACGGCTTCTTCGTTTGCACACTCAATAGCAAGATGCAGAGGGGTTCTGCCTCGCTCATCTGTTGAGTCGATAAGATCAAGTTCTAAAAGCAGCTCGATCACCGAGCTCTGGCCATTCTCAATAGCCATATGGAGCGGCGTCCTGCTCCCCACCTTGGCTTTCGATACCTGCCAGGTGGTTTTGCTGAGATGGTTATCTTCCAGAAGGATTCTGGCTAGATTTGGCAAACCATGGGCAGCAGCGACGTGTAGTGGTGTGATTCCCGGAGGATACTTGTAATATCCGTGAAGATAGCGTGCTTTGCGTACCCAGAACTTGAAGTACTTCGAACTAGGCTCGAAGAACGGAAGTAGAACAGAGGTCCAGATGTCTTTAAGCTCGGCTTCTGAGATCTTCGAGGTATAGACTGGCCAGTTACTTACTGCATGTTGAAGGAATGGGGTATTTGTAAATACTTCGGGGCTGATGTACAGATCGTCGTCCTCCAATGCAGCCTCTACCTCTTCAGCAATTCCACCGGATGAAACATTCTCAATCGTCAGATATCGAATACAAGCCGTCAGAAGCTCGATATTGCCAAGAGACTTGTCAAGGTAGAGTTCATTTTCCCTGCTCCCCTCGATCTTGGGAGATTGGAGAAACTGATACACAGAGTAGTGTGCCAGATCAATCTTGGATGTTGCCTGAGATTCTCGAACCAGACTTCCACAGAGCTCAAATACGTAACTTTTCTCACGCAACGAGTTGGCTTGCACATCGTCGAGTGTCTTTGTATCTGATGTAATGGCGATAGCTTCAACCAGTTCTGATAAATCGAGGGGTCTGTTGGAGAACATGACAAACTGCAAGATACGCTTCGCAAGCTTCTTCTCTTCTTCGTCTTCAAGCGTCTGAAAGGCCTGCTCAAAGGTCTTCTCGAGATTGCGAGGTAGGGCCTGCACGAGTTTTGGACTGAGAGCTGTTCGGACGCGGGAAAGGTGATCGATCTGACATATGACCCAGATAAACCTGTAAAGACAAACCGTCAGCATTTGGTAGTGACATTTAATTGCAACTTACATTCCGTCAGCGCGAACAATCAGCTCTTTTATGACAGCTTCAACTTCAGACCCGCGGAATCGGCGCTTATGGAGCTTCTTGCGGACCAGGCTCTCAATGTCGGATGCAACATCCGTCGAGGTGATTGTGATCTTAAAGCAAGATGGGAAAGCATCATCGAGGCCCATCCCAGCTCTGCTCGCTATCATAATCTTGAATTCGGTATCTTCCTCAAGTAGAGTCTCCAGAAAGTCCAGGATCTCCCAGTAGCCACTCATCTCGTCCAAGCCATCGATGACGAGTAGAACCCTCTCGAAGTAGTTGGAGATATCGGTGAACAGAGTCTGTAGATCTTGGAGGCTTGGGTGAGCTGATCGTTTGCGATGTTTTTCGTAGACGTTATTCACAACTTCTAAGAGGACGCTTGGGTTGGAAGATTGTTTGAGGAGCTGGCCTATGAGCGACCCGACTAGGTTCGTCGGTGAAAGACTGGCTGGGTTGGTGAAGCGACAGTAGTGATAAACTATAGGATTACTTCCAGGCTCAGTAGACTCCTGGAGCGATTCGATGACCTTTGATCTACAGACATATTAGAAGGCATGCCTCCTAGAGGTAACGTTTGTAGAAGCTCACACGATAACCGACTTTCCCGAACCCTCTAGACGAAACTTTAGCATTTGTAGCAGTACATTCAAGGCACTTACGTGTTCCGTTGAGGCATAATAGTGCTGAACCGGGGCAAGAGAGCCAGCTGTTGAATTCTTGTCTCTGCAATATCCACTCAGCTGAGGATGCATCGCGTTGCTTGCATAGATCATCATGCTCATCCTCCGTTGGTGTTCCCAGCCACTTGATGATCTTTTCTTGTTGCTGAACTGCAGGGTATCATTTAGGCGCCAACTTCACAAGGAGAAGACAAGAGCTTACTTTGACCAGCATCCACCAACTTGCCAACTGCTTTTTCAACGCCTTTCTGGGTTTCGTTAAAAGAGTCTAGCTGAGTCACAATCTCCTGCATCTGGGTTTGCAGGGTTTCGGATTGAGAGCTTGCGTCATATCAGTAATATTCCTTTGCTCGACGGACCATAGAGCAACTCACTTCTGCCCAAGCTGGAAGCACAGAACAAAGAACATCTTATACTGCTCAATACGGCGAAGTAACTTGACGGCCTGCTCCTCCCGTCCTCCAGCCTTGATCAACGTCTCAATGCGATTAGACTTTGAGAGCTTGGCCAATAACTCATCGATAAGCTTTATCGTAAGCTTACTGTCTTCGATAGTGTTGTGAACAGCCTTCAGATCGATATCGAGAGATTGAAAGGACTCTAGGTGTGCCTTAACACCCAGCAAGATGCCCGAGAAATTAGCCGTCTCGTGTACCAGCGTCTTGGTGTCGCTCGTATCCTCGTTCAACTTGGAGTTTAATTTGTAGCCCGCTGATATAACAGCGCCCGCGAGGCTCACGAGGCCAGCGATGCTGGCAGCGAGCGATAGCGGATCCATGATTGCGCTGGGACAGAAAGAAAGAAAGATTATGTTGAAGCATGTGCGGGGGATTTCAGCCGCATGATAATTCAGTAAGCAGAGTGGTACAAACCCACATCAACTACAGAGCTTCTTACTGGTTAGGATGCAACCCATCTTATCAGATAGACTAGCCCCTTCTCGTATTGGCCACATAACGATGCACTTCCGTATGAAAACGGAAGGTGAGCCTAGACCCACGCGACATTTTTGCTCTTCAATTGAGCAGGACATAGTTGCTCCATTGAGTCCATTTACCATATGAGAATATATCACACTGAAGCAATTTTATAACCATCAACGTTGCCAGAATATTTATTCTCTGAAGTTTCACTATAGATTACCTAATCATGACCTAACTCCCTCTTTCCTCGTGGGATCTGCTTAGGCAGTGAAGTTGCGGTGGGCAAGCTCATAAACAAAGCCAGCAGTAACCTTAGCATGCTCAATGACGTGACCAAAGTCAATATGAGCAATAGTATCGTTAGGAGTGTGAATGTAAGGATTGTGGTTTCCGAAAGGCGTTTCGAATAGGAATGACGAGGGGAAGCCGTTGCGGTTAGCCGAAGCATGGTCAGAGCAAGCATAGCCGCAAGTAGACTCCTCATAAGGAATATCCGCATATTCCTCAATGAGGAGCTTCAGAAAGTCATTTTGGGTAGGGCTGGTATTGTCGGTGATGAGACCGAAACGCTCAACTCCGTCACGGCCCTTGTAGCCAACCATATCCTGGTTAAGCATAGCCTCGACTTGAATACCGAGTCGGGCGTAGTTGTTGAAAATGTCTTGAGATCCAAGGAGTCCAGTCTCTTCAGCGGAGTACCAGTGGAACTCAACAGTGTTGAGATGATCACCCTTGGCAATACGGGGATCCTCCAGGAAGGCAGAGAGGAGGTTCAAGAGCATGATAGATGCAGAGCCATTGTCATCGGCACCAGGAGCACGACCAGCTCCACGATCGTTGGAAATAACCGAGTCAAGATGAGAACCCGTGACAACAGTCTTGAGACGAACCTGTCCAGGAATCGACACAATGATCGAGGGCTGCGACCAAGCCTGGTGCTGGATTAGTCGCACTGAAGCATAAGGGTGCTTGCTCTTCTTGATAGCCTTCTGGATCTCCTTGTGCAGCCACTCAGCGGCTTCAACGCCAAAGGCGGAGTTGAAGTAGCGGTTGTGGATTGATGAGAACTTTTGAGCTGCTTCTCAATGTTCTTGACGTTGACTTTTTGACGATATTCTTGACGTTGGTTTGGTGCGCAAGCTTTTCTGGGAATTTGCTTGTTGTGCTGGCGAGGCGGGCACCGGAGGGAGCGGCGCTGTGGTCTTTCCACTCTGTGATGTCGAAGAAGTGAATGTGATCCTTCAATCAGTCAGCAATCAGGCCTCCCTCTCTGTGAGTAGGTTACAGGGGAACGTACGTCAATCATCTGAAACTTTTCATCCTCGGTAACCTCTACAGTCTCGCCGGGTGCCGTCTCTAGTGTGTAGAGCTTCTGCGCCCGCTTTCCAGCTCCAACTGGTGCAGTAGCTGTAGCCGAGGCAGCCAGCGCCGCCATGAGAGGTACCGTGTAACGCATGATGCCGATTTGGAGAGTATGAGGTCAGAAAGTTAGAGGAGTGAGCCCAACAGCGACAGGTGTTTATCAACAAAAGAAGCCTTGCAAATGGGTTCAAAGATGATGAGTGCGGACAAACCATCACCTTTATATACCTGCAGATCCTATACAAACGCCGGTTGCCCCGGATCTCAATACCACCAAGCCTCATGATATCGCCATCCCCTGCAAGAAAGAATTGGCATCGAACGGCCAATGCGACTTTTTGGTAAATGATTCGTCTGCATCGTCGGTCGCCAAGTCATTGGGTGACATTGCCTACTCCACATTGGGAAGCTCATGAGGGGAATTGCAAAAGAGCCAAGCAGTCGGATTGAAGGACATTGGTTCATTAGTGGAAAATCGCAGCATGGACAGAGATAAACATGACGCGGGTCAGCATTTGTTCCTGGGTACTATGTAAGGAACACTGGGCACTTGACGTTTCCCCGCATCTTATTACTGGGACGATACTGACTCAATTGAGGGTGAAAATCACATCGTACGTCAGAGGATTGCCTATGGGGGATTATCCAAAAGAATAGGATTAATTAATCGTAGCTTTTTGTTAGCTTGAGCTGTTAAATTTAAGCTTAATTGGAACCATGTCTCCCTCGAGATTCACCGCTCCGGATCCATCTTCTTAGCCCGCCGGTTCAAAAGTTCTTGGAGAGGGGTAGTTGGTCTCGGCATTACAGGAACATGCCCTTCTAGGCAGGTCGCTTGGTGATCATCCCATCCCACCTTAACCCACGATTGGAAGGTGACGAGGATGCTTAGATGCTCAGGTAGAAACGAGAAAATGGCGAATACTCGCAGCTATATTTCCCATTGTCACAAACATATATCTAAAAGCTCCCAGCAAGACCTCCCTAATCCAACATAATCTAATCCAACATAATTTTAATTCTACGCCGCTGGCCTTAGATCAGCTTTGTTATCCACTCTGACCTCAAACTCAACTGTTTTAGCTCCAGCAGCGACTATACTAGTCCAAGTTCTGATCGATGGGCTTGAAGAAATAGACGACGAACTGGCGATCCCATCTGTGACGGAAGATCCGCTCCAGGGCCCACTGCTAACAGTTGATGATGAAGACATCTCATATCTGGGTCTTCTCGCTGTTGTATTCTCTGATATTCTGTTCGAGGACTCGATTGGTTTCGGAAGTACGTCAGGCCTTGGGAACTGTGTAGTCGCTGTCGGGGCTATCTCCCTTTCTGTACGGTACAAAGCCTGGCGTTCTTGGCGCTGAGCTCGAAATGATTTCTTTTGCGATTGCCGATTCTTGCCAAACATCTTGGGGAGCAAAGCCCCTCGAGCGTCGCCGATAATGACCGCACCGTTCTCTTCCAGAGGCAGTGGGCAGTGGCCTTTTGGCTGCTTCACGATGCGAACCATATGCTCAGAGCATGTGCCCGCACAATGCTTGAACAGATCCTGCGATCCCTGTAGCGTAAGGCCTGACGGTGAAAGTCTCTTTTGGTCTTGCGATGACCCCTGTCGATCAAAAAGCCGCTGGAGTGCATCTACGCGAACTCCCAAGTAGCACTCATCTCTTGGCAGATATTGGTAATTGAAGCACAGTTCTGATGATCCCGCTTTGAGAATATCCCCAAAGCTGGCTCCGAATAGGACAATGGCTTGGATGTCTTTTGCATAGTCGTTCCAGCGCCCGCACGACTTTTTCAAGTCAACCGACTTGGGCAATATCACTTTGGCGTTGTTAACAACATCCATATATTCCCATCCAGTGACATTCTGTCCGAAATCGACGCCGAGCTTTACGGCCGTGTCACCACTTGCATATGACTGAGCCCAGAGCCCATCGATCGTCGAGTAGAGTAGTTTTACTTCACATTTAAATCGGCTTTCTTCCTTTTTAGCGTTGGATATGGATGTTCGGATAGAAAAGACCTTCTCAGCGTTGTTAAGCATAGCAGCACGAGTCGAGGTTCTTTGCCTGTTTGTATCCGCACCGTGGATAATATCTACTGCATTCTTGTTTGTCGAGGTTTTTGAGTGTCCTGATAGATGTAAACTCTGTCGATGGAGAAGAATGTTGAGAATCAGATCCTCTGCATTGGTTTGAAAAGCGCGTTTGTGAGTCGTGTCGTGCAAAATGACTTGAGTATCCTTAGCATCGTCAAGTAGCGTTTCGTAATCATCTGGTCGCAAGCTTCGAAAACCGTCTTTCTTGCCAAAGGTTATTTGAGCAGTAGCTGTTCCCCACTGGCTAAATCCAATGGTGAACTTATCAATCTGAGCCCATCTCGGAGGTTTTGCAGCCTTGGAGTACTGTACAGACGCATGATCAAAACTTGACGTTGCTAGAAGCTCAAGTACTTGTGGACACCACCCAAGAAATGAGCGACGATTCCAGAAATCCTTCTTAATTGCGCCTCCAAGTCTCGTAGGGCATGCTCTGTCGATATGAGTCCACTCAAGTCTCTCAGGATAGGTGTCTATCAAATGCCATTGTATGGACGATCCGAAGTCCTCGATGGGTATGAGAGCGTGGTGTCTCGCCTTGAAAACAAAACCACCTCTGTAGCTGACGGCCTGGGGAGTGTCCGCCAGGGCTGCCATGACAGGGATGGACATTTCAAGCCCCTGTTCGTTGTGATGGCGCTCAGGGAGGGGAAATCCAGTAACTATCACCGCAGGACCGACTATCGTGTTCCAGCAACTGCCACTAGGCTCAAGCGACGGAATTTCGAGTCTAACATCAATGTCGAATGTAGCGATACCAGTTATTTCAGGACCCTGTGCCTCAAAGAAGCCCACGTAGGCATGAGAAAGCTGGTCCTGCTTTTCCTGGCAAACTGCTATCAGCCAAGAGAGCTGTTGCGCAATAGCAATGATGAAATCCTCGGCTCCATGGACTATTACCATGCAAAGTGTCGGGTCTACAGTCACGCGTCCCGCCGGATGCTTCTCGTGTCGTTGATCTGTAATACCATATTAGCCACACTAGTGGCTACTCCTCAGCCCACATCACTTACTTTTACTTGTAGAACCACGCAGTGCTGACTGCAGTGCCTCCAACAGCTGGAATTCGTAACCTGGCCAGGCCCATGCAAAGTATTGGCCAACAGAGCATAGTTGCGCATTTCCCATTGTACCGGTGACGGCAAGTATCTTGTCAATATCTTGATGAAAGCCATCATCATAATTTGCGGACAAGAAACCAATTAGGTCCCAGTCGAGGCTGAAACTCGCGACACTGTTGTTGCTTCCCTGTTTTCCCAACTGGCGACGAAGCAAGAGGGATGTCCGCTGGCGTACCAAATCCATCTTTGGGCTGTGAAATCGTTCAAAGAGCTTCCGCGTAGTTTCAAGGAGCTCCTCAAAAGCTGGATGTGTTGAAAAGTGCTTCATGACTTCAACTGGATTGATAGATGTCCCATATATCTGCGTGGTATCATGCAGTGACACTTCTATATCGCTTTGTTCCGCGGAGCTCTCTGACCTTGTAGGCAGGCTCAGGGATTGCTCTGAGTGGTACTGGTGCCTGGGCTGTATATCTGGTTCAGCCTGCAAACCGGCCTGTAAATCCAGATCAGGCATCGGTATATCCCAGCGGTCTATCTTCTCAGCAGCGCCCATTTCTTCTCTGTTTCTTAAGTCGATCGGCATGCGATTGCTTTCTTGAAATTGGTCATCCTTCAGGACTTGGTCCTGGAGATTGCGAGCAATGTCAGACCTCAGTCTTCGCACCATTTTTCTCGCCTTTGCTTGATTTCTTTCTGATGTGTCCGCCTCAACAGCTCCAGCAAATGTCTTCAAAGCAGAGCGGAGATGAGTAAGCACATATTGCCTTGAGGACTTGTTTGCCGCGCTATAGTTGACCTGAGAGTGGAGGCCTTTGAGCATGGCTTGCGAGAACCTCACAACGACATCAACTCTCTGCTCTGGTGTGTAGGTTGTCGATGTTTGTGAGATGATCGATTCGTCATCTATCTCACAAGGCTCATCCTGTGGTAATTGTCTCTTCTTTTTGTGGCCCGGTGTAGATGGTGAATCTTCTTCATCTTCTTGAATATCCCTGAGGATTACGAAGGAAGGATTTGGGTTTTGAACTTGGTTGGGGCCAACTGTCTTGGGTTGACTAGATATCGACGTCAACCTTGTCGTTTGCGTTGCCTCAGTACTCTTCGTGAAGCCATTACGGGATGGAGAATAGATCCTTGTTGTCGGTTCATTGTCCCTGGGACTAGAAATGGATGCAATCGGCTGGTCGACTTTCAAAGACGTGGCATGCACCACATCGGCCCATGATATGGGGTTTGGGGGCTGGGATACTGCCTCGTTGCCCCCTGCTGCGGACTCTGCTTCTCGGCTTCGATGACCTCCTTAGTCTCGGCTGCTTCTGCTTTCTCATGCGCGAGAGGTTCTGCGTCGCGTCTACCCTTTTCAATTATGGCCTTCTGCTTGGAAGGATCATTGCAAAGAATATCAACCAGATCTGATGGTACTGGAGTTGCGAGCTTGAAAGTTTGGGCAAATCTTTTCAACTCTGTCAATCGCTCTTCTTTTTCAGCTTTTTTCTTGGTTGATCTTGCTTTCTCTGCATTTTGTCGCTGTTGCCTAGCGAACTTTTGAAGTTCTATTACAACAGGATTAACCTTCGGCCTTGAGATGTCTAGATAGTCAAGCTTTGAAGATGACATGATCGTGTAGGTTCAAAAGAAAAGAGTCAGCAGAATGGAAAAAATGAAATTGGGGTCACGTCGAAAGCGGCGAGGTAGCCTGATATAAGAGCACCAGTACGTCTTTGTGGAGGCTGTGCAAGATGCATGATGACTTTCAGTCACAACCATTGGTGTAAGCGACAGTTTGAAATTGTGAAATAATGAGACCCAATCAGTCCGTAGCCTGATTGTTACACATAGGAGGTCTAACCGGGTCAACCCTGCTAAATGCCGGGAAAGCCGGGTTATATATAGTCCGCAGTTACAGAGTACCTTACTGAAGTATATCACTATAATTCTGGGCCTACTATAGGGGCCTCACTGTTTAAGGCTTGGATAGAAAGCGAGCAGCTCGATGGCCTCATAAGGCTAACGACAAGGGGGAAAAGAGTATTACTACAACTCGCTTTAACAATCAACTAAATCTTTAATGTAAATTTTAAACACAGTTATATAAGGGTAAATTAACTAATTATGATATAACTATTCCTGTTTAAAATTGGTCAAAGTAGATACTGGTAATAGGGAATAGGTCTTAGTAATACCCTATCCAATAGTGACTGACTGCTCCTCATTCTTATATGGAATATACTCATCAATGCAGACACCAACAACTTTGTAAGAGTCCAGTCGATGTTTCCTGGACAAGAGCAAATTTCCAGATCCCCCAGTATGCACATAGCCATAGTCTTTCATTACGTCCATAGCCGCATGGGTAAAGTCCTCCCGCACGAGCGCCCTACCACTAGGAGGTGGCACTTCATGAACAATCGCCTTATTCTCCTTGTTCTTCCTGCAACTAGCAGCGTATAACTTGTGGGCCTGTATATCACCCGAGAATGCTACCACATCGAAGGCCTTGCCGACGTCGCCAACCTGCACTAATCCCAGCCCATCTTGCAAGACTATCCTGTCATCATGGTCTGCCTCTGCAGCCGTATCACCGAGGGAGCTTCCCTGGACCGCAGTTATAGCCTCGAAGATGAGTGCAAACGGGGCGACGATAGTGCATCCGCAGTTGACGCTGACGTGGCAGGTGATGCTTGCTGTGCTCCCGTTTGCAAGGCGCGAACCGCACCTTTTCATTGAGACCATCCTGTAGTTCATGGAGAAATTATGCACCCGAAAACCGATGGCGTTGGGATGTTCCCAGGCTGTGCCGCTCACCGACCGGTCTTCCCAACCCACGGGCTTTGCACTAGGATCCGTAACTTCCCACATCGGCTGCAGCTTCTCGAGTAATTTCCTCCGATATTCAACCAGGTCATCACATCCAGGGTCCATGATGGCTCCCAAGATGGTGGCACATTGTTCCAGGATCCTACCCGTCTCGTCCTTGACCACGTCTCTGGGTTGGTCATACGTTGGTATAAGCTCCCTGCTGATGCGGCCAGTCTTGATCTTCTTGCCACAATTGCAGCCTTTGAAGATGAATTGGAAGTCTCCTTTGCCTTGGCTTAGTCGGATCTTCATGAACTTGCGTGGAGTTCCAATGAAACCTGTCATGGCTGTTGTTTTCGCTCGGCCTTCCTTCTTCAGCCTCCCGAGGTTAAGGACTCCGGCGAAGCAATCAGTAGACACGACCTGATTATCGCTTTCTACTAGCGGGATCCAGTTCCATCCACTTTCCCTCGCCTTGCTGGCTACTCCAAGCTTTGTCCACGCCAATCCGGTCTCAGCAGACAGTTTCTTGAAGAAATTGAATGAGATGGATGTAATGTCCTTTCCTGAAAGCTCCGCCTTCACCTCGTCATCTGTGAAAAGTCCGCTCAAGATGCCCAAGAGACCTCTGAATATGTCCGCCGCGTCTCTGCATTTGCGTGGCCTGAGGGAGATGGCAGAAAATATGTTGCTTATCCCTTTGTAGTTCTCTCGCCACCAGTAAGAACCACCATTAATAATGTCAGTCCTTGCACTGTTGATTCCCTTCACCTGAGTCCTCAAGCTGACGAGGGATAAGATATCCTCTGCAATGACCCTCAGTATGGCGTTAACTCCTGCTGTGTTGAAAAATCTGCCCTTCTCAATCCAATCGTACAGTTTGGCCGCTTTGTCAGCGCACTCGATGGCCAAGTCCATCCAGGTATGGAGTTGGCCGATGTAGAAGATACTCTCGGGGTTTACTCCCCACAAAGTGATGTTCTTGCCAATGATCATCTCTTGGAACGTCCAGACGCGAGTGAAGTAGTCATTATCGAAGAGTGATGTGACACGTTGGATGCAGGTTGAGTAGCAGTTGATAACGCCCATGTCGATTGCTGCAGACCTGACGGTCGATTGGACTATGCCAAACTTCCAGTCCGTGTTGGCCCAACGGGTAAGAAGGTTGATGACCCTCTCAGTCAGGCCGACGGCTTCGGAGGCGAGAGCAGTACCCTGCATGTGGTACAGGAGGTGGTCAAGGAACTTGAGATCATCGATAATCTCCTGCGGGATCCAGGCTTCTTCCATATCCATCAGAAGGTGACATGTCTCAGCGT
The DNA here is from genome assembly GCA_020615335.1 of Fusarium pilosicola. Taxonomy (NCBI): domain Eukaryota; kingdom Fungi; phylum Ascomycota; class Sordariomycetes; order Hypocreales; family Nectriaceae; genus Fusarium; species Fusarium pilosicola. Next base: position 77,720 of record JAGQDI010000026.1, on the reverse strand, counting down.
TTCTGTAGTACTCGAACATCTTGGGGATCTCAGCAGACTTCTCATTCTCATCTGTCTGGTTTATGCACACGCAGTCGGCCCAAAGGTACTTGATGTTGGCTGCTACCATTAACCGCTTGATATCTTCCAGTTTTTTAGGATTGATCTTGATGTCCCAAGTGACACCACCAAGGCCGCAGTTGTAGGGTGCCACTTCCTTGCCCCAGGTGTAGGAGAGGATGTCAAAGCTCGTCACATGGTGAGTGACAGGGTCAACAACGGAGAAGGTGCCATTATCGTGGCAAAGAAGCCTGATTGGGAGTCCGGTTGACATGATTAGAGTTGTTATCTGGCAAGGGAACAAATAGGGAATGGCAGTGAATCTGAGAACGAAGGGTACCGGGCGATTAATAGGAGATTTCTACTTCTCTCTCCATGGTCACGATTTCACAACAGCCCCCTAGCTTTTGACTTCGTTATCTTGTACTGGCACTTGACCTATGCCCCTGTCGACTTCACTTCAGCCGTTCTAGGGGGCAGCGCGAAATCGATGCATCTGATTGGCTTGTGCATTACTAATTTCCACTTTCTGGCTTGGCGTGCCTATCATCTCTTGTTTTGCTTGCCTTTCGCTATTTATTGCCATTTCAAGCGGTCAAGGACCAATTATTATCGAGACAGAATCAGAGCTGAAAGTTATCAATGTATATATAGGATGGGGAGGGATAAAAGAGTTGAAAGTTAGGATCATTATTAATCCGATCCCTCATCTGTGGTACGGAGCACGTAACTGTCGTTTCTTAATCCTTTTGCAGGGGTCCATATCCTTCTGCTCCATCTTGGCGCAATGACGTAGTAGTGAATCCTTCTCATCCTTCGACAAGCTAATCCAGGGCTAAAACAAACTATCATTACTCAAATCGGAGATAATCTACAAGAATATGGGGAATAGGCTCATAGGTTGTAAGCTTCTCCAGATTAAGTGGCCCGTCTATTGACCGAATTGAAAGACAAAGCATGATCATAGCCTCACTCCGTCACAGCTAGATGATCCACCATGGCTATGCAACAACACCAGCCAAGAGCCACGATACGTCATTCTATGCCTCTATAACGATGATCAATTCAGGCAACATCTTTTAACCCGGTTAGAAGACAGAAAGACCTTCAGAATATTCCGTTCATATGTCGGCAGGCCAAGTCTTGGCAAACTTGCAGCAATTATATAAGAGGATTGATGTCAGTTCGACTTGCACCAGAATCAGCAGCTCACACGCCTTAACTTCCAATATCAATATACTTACAACCCTTGCCAAACTACTTCACCGTCACAATGTATTCCATCCTTCGCGTTGCTAGCTTGATGGCCTTGATCGGCTACGCTAAAGCAGATTTCGCAGTCGGCACTTCTGCAACGCAAAGTATGCATCAGTCCCTTCTCTCCTGCCATTGTCAATTCTAAGTTTCAAGTAGTGGGAATCGGAGAGATCGTTCCTGATACGGGAGGTGACATCTACAACACCGATGATGTTGCGGTGTCGTACCCAGGTTGCTGCCTCGACAATGTCCAACAATTTGAGGTATTTCAGAGTGATAAGATACTTGTACTCTCCAGATGTTAACACTACTTTAGTGTGTTTCCGAGCGGTGTCTTATTGAAGGCTTCTTTGAGATTCGAGGCAAGAAGACGGAGGATCAGTACGGCTTCAACTGGAATGGCGAAGGTTGGGAGTTCTCCCAGAACAGTGAGATCTTGGGCTTCTGTACCAAGAACGACGATGAAGGATGCACTAAGACTGGAGTCAACTACTCGCTCGGGTTCTTCTCACACATGCTTTGTACCGGCTCTATCAACTCTGGATTTTAGATTTATGCATACTTAGATGATATCAATATTATGATAGGACTTGATCAAAACAATCAATAGACAGTATTAAACAAAAGTTCTTGAATTGCTACCCTCTGGGTTTCTACTAGGCCCCGAGACTCTTTACAGGGCGAAAAAGGATCATGTGTCGGGGAAAGATACTCCGACTACCGCCCTGATCATCTGTTTAATACCCCGGCTGCAGACTGTAACTGGATTCGCTTTTTATGGCCGGGATCGATTGACTCCGACTACCGACCTGATGATTCATTTATTGCCCGTATAGACTTCAACTACGCTGTGGCTGGTGTCAGTCTGATTGGTTCATTCTTTGCGGGGAGGTTGCCGGGATCAGTTTGATTCCGGCTAACTACTTGATTCATAAGCCGCACCACGGAGTAGTTCAGACGCGAGGTCCCTGTCCAGCTAAGCCGTAATTCCCCTGTAAAGTATAATAGCATAGTACTAGTCTAAGCCTCCAAGATAGATTAAGATTGTCGCGAAAGAACTCCAGAATTGATCATCGTGGACCCATAATGCTAGCCTTTGACCCATCACGGGATCTTTGAGTCTTCCGAAAGACAACACGGACGATGGATACTCTACACGAAGCGGGCTAGTAGACGGAGTTGTCGGAGAAGAAGCAAGAACTCACCCGCTTTGACCTATCAGTGATAGTGATTATTGTGGTTGATGACCATAGCTTCTATCAATTGTACGTAACGGCCACGCGGCAATGAACAGTATTGTTAGAAGCGGAGGGAAGAGATCCGCGTATAATTTGAAGCCGTATTTAAAGTCATTGGAATGCAGTTCATTGCTCTCTCTACTTTCAATGATACGAAGCTCTACAACTCGATTACCTACAACATTACGAAAATGACTGGAATTTATACATTCTTGCGGCTGCTGCTCTTGTTGGCGCTGCCTATCCATCTTAATGCATTAACTCCACATCATGGACTTCCTAAAGCAGTTCCCGAATTGCTCGATCCGCCTCAGACCGCTGAGGTATACCTTATTCGCCGATACTCGCATTCCAACACCGTCCTTGCAGGATATAATACTTTCCGACTGCCGATAAATGGAAATTCTACCGGTGGGGAGTTTACATTCTTCTTGTATAGCTCTGGGACCGGGTCCACAGTCGCTGTCTCCCCCACCTGCATAAATATCACTATGAATGCTTTTTCAACATCAAGGGTCGTGTGCAAATTTGGGCTCAGCATGACAATGAGATGCAAGAAGCACGAGTGCTTACTCAAGGAGACTTTGGGTCGTGGGCGACCTACACGAACCACACTTTTCAGTTCATCGACCCTGACTCGGAAGTGCTTGCTGTTGTTGCGCCTGGAGGATTTGAGAAGTTGATGGACGTGATTGGCAGAAACTGGACTACGACTACCAATACACCATATTCAAATGCCTATATTGAGAACCCAGGAAATGCTACTGGCCCTGTCCCAGTCGCTGAAGCTGAGAAACTCACGTACTTGGATGTTTGGTCTCAGCCCGACTTTGTCCCACGACGAGACCTTTTGAACGGTACTACACCGGGCAACGCAGCTTGGCACGACGGACCCAACTACCTTGGAAATAACAGCGACACTTCGTACTGGATCGCAAATGGATATGGACCCAAGTACCTCAACAAGGCCATGACTGGTTATTATCAGATCGTGCAGCCGCTGATTACCCCACAGTCCTCAGGGAACTATAGCTTTACAAAGTCGACCATCACAATCAACGGGCCACCATCTGATATATCGGCGCTTCCTCATCAATCCTTTCCTCATGGCAGCGCCTTCATGGTACTGGAGGGCACACTTACCATTCATGTTGAAGGATATCTCCCGGTCACGCTCGTTTGGGGAGATGTGATGTATGTCCCTAAGAACACTCGCTTCACTTACTATACCTCAACCTATTGGTGTAAATTCCTTTATGTTTCTGGCGGAGATAACTGCTTGGACACAAAGCTCATCAAAGGCGGGGCTGCTTACAACAGTGTTGTTTTCCCTCCTCATCAATCCTAAGGTATTCCTCAATAAAGGAGTAACTATCAACACTTTGGTTATTTGTAGCTATCATTCTATACTTGTATATATTTTAAACTATCTTGAATATGGTTTATGGGACTCTGGTTCTGAGCTAAGAGATCTCACATCCAATGCCCACAGAAAGACCTCTGCGATATCGCCGTGTAGTACTATTTTATGATTTGATCTGTCTTGCTACTTCGCCTGGGCTCCATGGGTGTCGATAGGGAGCTTCCGGGACATCACACAGGCCATCAGTCATTGTCCACCGCGACAGGCTGTAGCAAACTGCGAGATATCAAGATCTCTCCTCTTGATGGGTTTCTATATGTGACATGACGAAAGCGTCCTCTTATCAGACGATGTTAAGTCCAGGTTGCCTTTGCTTACCTGTCGCATTCAGTAAAAGATAGCTAAATCTACACATCTGGCCCCCAACTCAAGCATCATGCTGTAGAGTTTGTATGATCGTCCAACCTTCGAGACACTGCTCCCCTGGACCAAAAGAGCAGTTCAAACATTTTCGTCCCTACTCACTACTACTCCTCAGGCCTCAATCATCATCATCATCAAGCGTTTTCCCTTTTTCACCATCCTCTCAAGTTGCTCAACCTCAGTAGCAACCCATTCGCGGAAGCTGTGCCAAGAAGTTTCACCAGCCTGCCAAGAAGCCCATTGCCAGTACGGATATTCTCCGTCACTGAAATTCTCGCCATTGCTATTCTCTGGATTTCGCCAATGTGCTGGTGAGATCATAAAATGCATGAATCCATCGCACTCGGTTGCTGGTGAAATGGCAACGACTTTGGAATAAATATCTTGGTCTAGGTCACCAAGAAACCACGTATAGTTTTCGACGTCATCCTCGGCGAGGTCAATGTCATCGAGACCGTTAATGCCACCGTTAAGAAAATGCCAACCTCCTTGGAACCTAGAAGAAGTGAGTTGATGAATGACAGTAAAATACTTGACCTACCCGTTTGCAACAAGGACCATGTCCTTAAAGTCAGATGGCAGCTCACCAACTTTAGCTTCAGCTTCTGATATCTCCTCCTCTGTGGCCGGCGAATAGAGGATATCTTCTGCACAAGTGATACCTAGTTCTTGATACTCTTTGCCGTTCACTATCCATGCAGCTCTGGCAAGTCTATCAAGCAACTCCTTCCAGCCAACCCTTTCTGGTGCAAGTGACCATTGCCGCCCGTTTTGGGCACGCATCTTCAACGCCGTTACGATTTGTTCAATCATGTCATCAGCTTCATCTGCCTCGATGTAAAATGGATTCCCTCCCTTTTTACTTTGAGCCAAAAAGGGGCAATACTTTGTAAATTCCTGGGAGGAATAAATACCGGTCCAATTGACCCCCGTCGATGTCGTTGAAACCATCGAGTCGAAGTCCTAAGGACAGAATTTCGGCGGCAGTATCGAATTTCCCTAGTCTTATAGCCAACTCCACTACGAGTCGTCGATAGAGTAAGTAAGAATGTCTCCTTACGGTTCGATGACCGTTCCATTTGTGTTCCCACTCGGTGATAGGAACTTGAGGCTGCGCATAGAGCTTCTTTGCCGCAGCAAGAGCTTCCTCCATATTCTCTCGGGTAGGGTATTGGCTTGGAATCTTGCTCTTGGCCAATAGTCGCGCACACATTGCGACAGTCGGTTCGTCGTCAGTCTCGCGCCATATATGTACATCCTCGGGCTCTGGTAGGCTGCAATGCTCAAGCATCCACCCAGTGCGGGTGCATTCTCTATACTCATGCCATTGTTGCCTTTCAAGCCTTTCTTTCCGATCCAACGCCGTGCCTGAGCTCTTTTTATGGCCACGAAAAGGATTATTGTATGTAGGATGGGCCTCCCAGAAATTATCGAAAGGCCGACTGCTCAGTTGAAAGGCATCTTGGTTGCTCGATGCAGACGGGCCAAGTATAAGACTGTGATATTCGTACAAGGCGCAGATGAGTGTATAAGCTTTATCAATATGATTGGAGAGTAGAAGGAGCTCGATTAGGCGTTTGACTTGGCGCAAACTGTCGCTGGCATCTTTCGACTCAAGCAACAAAGATATCAGATCGGAGATCTTGTGCTGGATGAACCAACCCTCTTCGCCGGGGTCAGCCTTATCGATATAGGTCAATAAAGACATTTATTTGATTTATTTGATTGATATTCTGAAGAGATCCAAAGCTTAGCTTTATGAGTAAGATACTTTTAGGCACCAAGGGCTGGATGGCAAATGAAGAAGGGTTCCGGAAATAACACTACTGGCGCCTGGTCGGTATATTGATTTTCCAGTCCGTCAGCATTTAATTGGTGCGCTTCTAGCTAGGCTCTGAATATCAAAGCTACCCTAGAATGATGCTTTATTTACATGGCGTATTGCTTAACTTATGCAGTGACAGTACTACAACCTATTTGGTATTCTCTCTGATTTTTACCAAGTTTATTATATCTCGATTAGATTGACCTGACTCCGCAATAGTTGTCTTATGTTTCCCATACCTTTTTCCGGCAAAGCCTAGCTAAGATCTTTTGTAGACTTTGCAAGCTCTTTGGTTGCGACGAAGCAGTATACTACTCCGTTCAAATCTTCCTCGACAATGTTAATATCATTCTTGAGAACATGTATTAGCTGGTTCTTTGTCAGAATTCTTCTCGGTTCCTCGATATGATCAGGACCTTGTTTCTGCATTGATCGTAAAGTTGCGGTATGACTATTGTACTTGACGATAAGGCCAAGGCCAGCCCTCGCATCCAACACCATTAGAAGTGATGTCTTTGCGGAAGAGCCGGCTCATGGCACTGCAGTTTAGAAGGCACTTATCTCACCTGGGCTATGATTTACAAGCACATCACTTCCTATCAATCAAGTGCAATTTCCCTTGCAGTTTCATGAAACAATAGCTCTCCCCGTAAAACGTTATCCGAGTCCCCTTCCATGGTTGAAAAACGTCGGCTAACCTTCACTAGACTCGGGAGAGCGGGCGGGTGACCGGGTGGTCCGGGCGCTACTCTTAGTGCGTGTTAGCCATGATGTTTGATTCGCCTGGTGGCTAATCCTTGTTTCAGCTCATTTCTTACGTGTCTTAGCTACCCTATCTAGGCAGGTTGTATGGAGACTCAGAAGCACAGTAAAGGAGGCAGAATGAGATGATGCTACAAGTGGAATGGCTCTTGGAAACCACAATAACTATGAACAAAGTAAATAAATTCAGATTAGGTGTACAGTGCCTGAAACCCCAATTGCTGCAAGTGGTCCAAGCATGATTGCCCCTTTGCTTTGCGACCCACGTCCATATGTTGCTGGGAAGCGATAAGCCACGGACCTGAAGCAGACACCTGCCATGCAGAATCACCGAAAAGGGTGATGCACAGCACTAAGACTGACAGGTAGGTAGGCATCATATGACGCCACTAAGCAAGGATGTAAACATGACAACCAACAGATGTAACCTGGCGGTGCATGTATTCGTGATAAAAACCCAGTCACAGGTACTTTTGACTATTATTACTCTCTCTCTCTCTCGCTCCGTAAATCGAACTCTGCAACACTCACTTTATCAGATATGTCTTGGAAACGTTCCTCTCTGGTTGAGACCGGGTTCTTCTACGATGAAGACCTGCTCAGCGATGAGAGAAGAAATGAAAACAGAACAGACAAAGACAAAAGACAGTTCCCGCCCCATGTTCGAAGACTTGAACTAGCGATGCTTGATTTCACGTGCCAGGAGCCAGACCTGCCTACTGAGAAAGATCTCAACATCCAACGCGAAGCTGAAAGACTTGCCAATGGGGGGTTCTCAGAAGATCGTTGGGTTGACTTGTTTCGAACATACTTCTTCAATCCACTTCTGAACCATGCCTCAGTCTCGGGACGAAGATCTCGGATGTCAGTATAATGCTATACTTGAAGTCCCAACTAACAGGTGTCCTTCCAGGTCATCAAGATGTCACTATTACTATGATTCTATTGTCTTGTAAGTAACTCCAAACGCAAGCCGGAAGAGCAGAAACTCACAATAGTGATAGCGATACAGACGCTATATGGGGAGCATTCGACAAGAACGACGAAAAGAATGAACTTGTCAAGGCACCCAAGCCAGATCTAATTTTTTCCCTGCCGATGTATCATCTAGGCACTCACATACCCATGGTAACTGATCACGAGGCACAGCAATGGCATAAAGCTTCAACGCCATCCCTTGTGGAGTCATTTTCATGGTCCACTTTAAAGCAACTACACAATTCCGGCTTGTTAGTCACTCCCTTTAACGTTTTTAGTAGCAAAGAGTCTCAGGAACCTCGAGAACGAGATCTAAGTTGTTTTCCTTGGCTTGTGGTCGAATGCAAGAAAGCAGAGCGCACCCCTGGTGAGCTCGAACGATTGCAAGAAGTTGTTTACTGCCAGGCAGCCAATGCCAGTGGATGTGCTGTCAAGTTGAACCAGAATGCTGCGAAATATGCTATCAAGCTGGCTTATCACGCAGAGATCCCCCTGTTGCCAGCGTGACTACCGTTGGACCGCAAGTCAAGGTCTGGATTACCTTCTTTGCCGAAGACTTTAGTGCATATTGTTATGACGTTAATGGAATTCAAAAGTTTCGCCCACAGAAAGAAGGTTACGTGAGTATAAATTCAGGTTAAGAGGCTGAGCGGCACTAACCACACAAACTAGATGATGCAATGCATCTGGACGGGTGACATGACAGAACCTCAAGACATTATTAAATTCAGGCTTATACTCGAAAACACAAATACCTGGGCAAAGCGAGATTTTAAACCATTGATAGCCACATATATTGATCAGTGGAAGTTTGCCTGTGCGCAAGATATCACTGTCAGTGAAAACACGGCAATGAAGCGTCGGCAAGAGAGACTGGAGCTCTCGAGGTGTGCGCTCCGACTTACTCAAGCTTCCATACATGCTCACCCAGACATCAAGTCTTGCGACGACTCATATCTTTCTATTACAAACAGCCTTGTCGATCTCTGCGATCGATTCGTCCAAGATGTGGACCGATCGATCGAGGAGGAAATCAAGCGATCGACTGGACGTAAGCAAAGAGCGCCGTCCAGCAGCACTACACGCAGAAGGGCACGGACGCCTAGCGAACCAACTCGGGAAGCTACTCCTGAGTCCGAAGTTATAACTCCTCCGTTAAGCGTTCCGCGACGAAGCCCGCGTTTGGAACCACGAAACAAACTCCAGCCGTCCTGTGAAGTCAGTGCCAGAGTAGAGACAGTTTCTTCATATCTCAGAGTCACTATGGCAACTGGGGCACCCAAGAGACGGCAAAGCCAGAGTAAATATCTCGCGCCGCCAATTGAGACTGAACTTCTCCCAGAATCTTCATCTGGGGAATCAGAGGTCTCTGGCATAGTGGCTGACGAGGATATTTCAGTTGCGAACCTGTCAGAATAGTATATTTGAAGAAGCATTCAGGAGTAGCTGCTAGAGGAGGTATTTGCTTATTGTATTTCTTTGGATGGAAGGATATTCATTTCTTGATATTTAGTTGCAGAGGAGGCTTGTACTATAATATATATTAGATGCTGTCCAATTTGTGTATGTATTCAATGCTGATGAAAAATCATTACTGTGTTGCTATTGATTTCTTGTATATTCTGGCTTGCCATATTGCGCAATATCTGCTCTACGTATTAAATAGTGATGTGCGGCTATTGGGCCGAATGAAGTACTATTTTTCGTCGCATTGCATTCTCATTTTGGTAATTGCGTCAGCAGAAATCATGGGCCGAGTCCATTTGTTGACTATTAATTGGTCTATCTGCAAAGTCAGCACCTACAAAGAGTGAGATTCTACGGCACAGCTTCAGCCGCATGACCAACAACCAACACATCAGGCCACCTTGAAGACAAAAGTTCTGAAATTCGCGTCCGTCAGCTGCAGGCAGCAGTCAAGTAGCCAATAATATATAGGAAGTATCCTTTAATATTTAAAACATAGAATTTCTAATCACTTTTTCCTCTTTGCCGCATTTCTTTCCACTCATCTGAAGCATTAATTTCTCTGTCTCAACGTCATGGCACTTACAATGTCCTCCAGAAGCTTGGTCACCACTGGTGTCTTTGGCAAGAACGTCGATGATGAGGTCTCGCAGATCTGGAAACAAGTCGAGATTCGCGTTGTGCAAATGGCCGGGGGAGATTCTTCCAAGATCAAACCGAACCTGGACATCAACAGCGTTCTGCAACATTTGGACCAATCCCAGGCCAAGGACAAGAAGACATCTGAGAAGTATGGTACTGTTAAGAATATCTTCAACCGAACGCTTCAGTGCATCCAGACCGTAGGAGGAATCGTCGCAGACGGGGCATCATACGTGCGTTTCAACTTCCATGTCATGTTATTATACATACTGACGATTGGCACAGGTATTTGCTCCAGCTGGTACCTGCTACAATGCTCTCACCTTTGTGATTCAGGCTTGGCAGGGCTATGAGGGTATCTTCGAAAGCCTCTCTGGCCTGCTCGAAAAGTGCATTGAGTTTCTGGAACGCCTTACCTACTACACTGACTATGGAATGGATTCGAAGCTCACCAAAATTGCTTGTCAGCATCTCCAGATCTTTGTGGACATCTGTGACCATACCCTCAAGCTGCGGTCTAAGCGAAGCAAGTTTGCTGCCTTCATGAAGCAGATGTTCCTCAATGATGACGGTGTGCAGGAGCTCTTAGGTGCTATGAAGAACCTCGTGGAGAAAGAGCATGGGCTTGTATCTGCGCAAACCTGGAAATCAAGCAACGAAGCCGCCGCCAACTCGAAAGACGGGCTCAATTTGACCTGGAATATGCATACCAGCCTGGTTGATGACAGAAAGCAGAAGCAGCATGAGAAAGACATAAACAACTGGAAGTTAGTCATTGTCAACGCACTGGACTTGGACCGTACCATCATCGAGCCTGGTCGTGAACCATGGGATAAGATGTGGAAACGACACAAAGGCAATATCCTGGAGGGCACCGGTGAGTGGCTATTCCAAGACGCTCGCTTTACTCGTTGGGTTTCGGGCTCCCAGGATTCGAAGCGTATCTTGGCCCTCGAAGGGGAAGAAGGGGCCGGAAAGACACTCCTTGCATCCAATATTGTTGTTCATCTACGCAAGATGAAGGGGTCAGGAAAGAGAGTCGTTATTGCACACAATTTTCTCGACATTGATATCAAATCGACAACAGACGCCAACGATGCCAATATTATCTCGAGATACGTCATGTGTCAGCTCGCCTTGGCCGAAGATCCCGTCATGAAGAGCGTCGCAGCCATTTGTGAGAAGTCTCAGTCCTTTAGCAGCGCGTTGGACATGTGGGCACAGCTTCTCCTCGAGAATCAAGACTTACTGGCTATGGATGTCACATTCTACATCGTGCTTGATGGGCTGGGCGCCAACGCCGAGGTGCTGATCAGCTTCTTGCAACGGTTCTCCGACAACCCCATCATTCAGAGAACTCGGATACTCCTGACAGGAAACAAAGCTCTGTTCGATGCCATTAATTCGGCGGGCGGGGTCAAGATGGATAAGATCGTCCTCGGGGATGCAAATGCCACGGATCTTGTCTTGTACATCAATAAGCGCATGGACGGTATGGAAATACTCAAGAGCACATCCAGACCGGGTGTCTCTGAACTGAGAACGAAGATTCTCTCATCTCTGCAGTCTTCAACAAGAGGAGACTACTACAAGGTCGAGCGAGTGCTAGACAGCATCTCCAGAACAGACGATGTGGAAGAAATCGATGCTCTACTGGAATCAGCTGGCGATGTACGGCCTGACCAGATCGAGTCTGATATCGAAAAGTTGAACCAACAGCGTACGCCAAAGGAAATTGCAGAGATCAACGAAATGATTCTTTGGGTCAACGATGCAAGAATATGGCTCTCGCCAGCCCAGATTGAAGCTGCACTCGCGCTTAAAGCTGGTCCTAAAGCAAGCAGCTCACTCATGTCCATCGAGGCTAAGATTGCGTCAAAATACACCATTTTTACTACTGATACGGGATTTGTGGAATATAAACTTGGTGAGATTCAGAGAAGGATCCCACTCAAGAAACGGGATGTAGTCGATGGTGAAAGTTCGAGCGGCTTCAAGGAGATCCAGCCTGCCGAGGTAAACATCATCAAGCATTACCTCTCGACTATCTGTCCAAGCGACTTGTACCAGAAGTTTGGCTTCGACGATTTCTTTGATCTCAAGATGGCACGCAAGGGTAATTATATCTGTCAAAACCCAGACAACGCTCAGGTCAACATGGTTCTGCGTTGCCTAAGTTGCATCACCGATCAGCGCAATGAAAAGACGGAGCGCATTTTGGACTATGCTCGTGACAACCTCCACATTCATCTCAAGGAGACCGACTTATCTCTAACAGACCGTACTCTCAAGGCTCAAGTTGGTGATGCCCTGCTTAGACTCTTTACCGAGCCGTATGCTCTCGACTCCTTGTTTGGCTTTCATTTGCTTCATGAGGATGCTGACGAAGTGCCTTTCTCCAAGGATGAACTTCCCACAAGTTGGAAAACATGGATCTTATCGGATCAGGGAGTCAACTCACTTGCTAAGTGGCTCAAGGACTCTGCTGTCATCGAGAACGTCAAGAGCACGTCATTAGTGGCTGCGTTTAACGCACCTGATGCGAATCGCCACTTGGTTCTTTTTGGGTCTTCTGCGAGAACAGCGGCTGAAGACTTGTTTACAAGGGACACCACTCAGCGGGAGACTATTCGGGCTTATATTCTTCTTGATACGATTCTAAACAAGGTACGTAGATCTCCCTCGTCATTGATTGACATTGCAGCGAATAATAGCCTTCCAGGACAAACCCCTTACTGAAGAAACTAAAGAAACAAATGATGGGGATAAACCGACCGCAGCAGATCCAGGCGATGGCAAGAAGAAGAAGACAGAAGATGGTGAAGACGTCGATTCGGTTCACAGCCCTGCCTCAGCAGATCTCCAATGGTTGGAAGATTGGGCACAGCAGACCCTCAAAGTCCAGGAGAAAGGCTCAACATGGGAGGCACAAGCATCCCTACTTCTCTCTTATGTGGCAGGTGATAAGATTCCCAAGTCACTTGCGGAAGAGAGAGCACGAAACGCTTTGGAAACGAATCCAGAAAGTTGGGTTGCCTCCTATGCATTGTTCCGAGTCGTCGAATCGAAGCAGGAGTCTCTCAGTCACCTTGAGAAGGTGCTTGATAAGCTCCTGAAAGATACAGAATGGCAGAACGAGCGAGGTCACAGAGGTATCCTAGCACGAGTCATCTACAGTCTTGGAGACAAGTACTGGGAAGATGGGGAACGGCAGGATGAGGCTATCGCCACATACTCCAGGGTCTTTGACCTCGGTAGTTCCATCCATCTTTTCAATGGCTTTTCGGATGTTCTCCAAAAGTACTCGATAGCTGGCTGTTGGGAACCCATGATCAAATTCTTTGAACGACTGCTCGACGAGCCTCAGGACGGCCCCAACGCAGCGGGAGAGTTCCTGATGGATAGACTTCTGGAACCAGGAGAGGAATTCCTTTCGCTGCTCGTAAAACTCTTCGAAACATCCGCAAGATACGATCTTCTGGAAACACTATTTGGCCGGGCTATCTCAAAGGCCACTTCGAAAGGTGATCAGGATGATCTCTTCACCATCCGATACTACTACGGCAAGACTCTCTTTAGTATCAAGGGCCACGAAGAGGCTGGGATTGCGGTATGGGAGCTTTACAAAAACGAGGCTACGACTGAACTTCACGAGCGGGCTGTTAACCTTATCGACACCTATATGGTGCCTGCGTGGCTAGAGCTTGCAACTCCCAAGGATGTCGACCCAATAAGGGCTCAAGGCTTCTTTGACAAGATTGAAACAGCTTATCTTGAGTTCGAAGCTCTTGAGTGGCATGATATCGAGCCTACGGTTGCCTTTGCGCAATACTTTAGATACCGTGGTGACACCGACAAAGCAAAGCGGATTCTGCGGCCGCGTGCAACGGAAGCACTGGAGATGCTCTCTGACGACCGCACTGACAATGATCTTTACTCGCTATACAGTCTCGGACACATATTGGCAGTAATGCGAGACCTTCCCAATCACATAGCTTGCATGGATCTGATGCGTCTAGCCCTGCGTATCGCCAGGGAAGAGTATGCCAAAGCCGTGGCCAAATATGAAGCAGAGGATATACAAATGGAAATAGCCATGGCAAAAGGCGAGACGTTTATTCGAAGCTCTCTATCGTTGCCTGACGAGCCTCAGACGGCGTTCTTCTTGTGTGATGGATGTCGAGCCGAGATCTGCTTTGCGAGCGAGATCTGGACGTGTTTGAGTGAGAGCGGAAGTCTACAGCTAGATGATAAGTGCTACAAGAAGCTCATGGATGGGAGATTGGGGCCTGTGTGTAGTAAAGACCATGAACACTATTGGGTGCCGAAACGAAAGGTGGAGGAGATTGATGCGGTACCAGTTGGCTCAGTCAAGCTAGGAGATGAGGTCATTTCCTTTGAGGCGTGGAAGGATAAGATACGAGAGCAGTATGTTGTTATGGAGAACTAGGGGTTTGGCAGGACCCACAACCTTCTCCGGCAATCATAAAACGAAGGGCTGAGATGTGACTTATTGATAGAGTTATTGTATTTGCCTGGAACCTAATCTGCTGTCGGGAGGCTTGCCGACTCTAACTACTATTTGTAGTTATCGATTATAGGTATATCATGCAGAGAGGCAATAGAGAAAGTGGAACACGCTTTACCCTTGGTCTATGAACTATATCCAACCAAAGATAGTAGCAACCCGTCCCGGAATACTCAACCTAACCATGATGTTAGCATTCGGTACAGTTAAACGGAAAGGCACTTACTTAAAAGTTGTCTTAAATGCTTCTTTCATCACATCAGCAGGCGATCCAGTTGACAAAGCGTTTCCCAAATCGTCAAACTGATCAAGATATGAGCCAGCCACACGACTAGCTATACGCTGAGTAATGCTCCAGGCTGATTGCTGTTCCGAAGTAGTTATTTGTGAAATCTGTGTTGTCTGTAAAACTTGCTTCTTGTCCTGGTAGGTGACATTCATGTAGTCTTGTGCTTCGCCTAAGCCATTGTTGCCCACGGAATCTAGGCGAAATGAGATATCAAACAAGTTGTATGTTACATCTTCGGTTCCTTGACGCGCAGATGGGCTCAATACTTTGAGAACCTGTAAGCTTGGCTCTGTGTCGCTTGAGGTGCTCAGCAACATAGA
Organism: Fusarium pilosicola; assembly: GCA_020615335.1. Classification (NCBI taxonomy): domain Eukaryota; kingdom Fungi; phylum Ascomycota; class Sordariomycetes; order Hypocreales; family Nectriaceae; genus Fusarium; species Fusarium pilosicola. The sequence goes on along the minus strand of JAGQDI010000026.1, from coordinate 62,589 downwards.
AACACCCTGTTGAGCGTTGATGCCTTCAAATCTTGGGAACGGACTCTTAAGGTATAATGCATCCTCTCCTGAATTCAACTCAACCGGAGAGTCGTAGCGGCGACGCCCGTAGAAGTCGTCGAGGTAGTCACGCCAGCCACTTGCTTGATCTGAAAACCGCCAGCATAGGCGTATATGATCACCAAACTTGATCTGATTAGAGGATGATGCAGCCAAATGATTAGATTTGAGGATACGCCAGTACACCGGATCACTGTTGTCTGTGATAGCAGGCATGAAAACGCCTTGGGCATTGCGGTAAACCGTCAACGTCAAGGTGGGCTTTCCTATCTTCGCTGCTCGCGACTTCAACGTAACAAGGGAATTGTGCATAAGCTACCGCTTAAGTCAGATGAGGTTGATTAAATGCATAGCTAGATGAACCTACACTGTAGCCGAAGGGAACCTCGATGCTCCAGACAGTTCTTTGATCAGCTAAGAGACCAGGAATATTTCTATCGGCTTCAGCAGATGCCTGCGGACAGAAGAGAACTGGCGCTTGCGTCCTTGAGATATAATTAGTAAGAATTTCTTGCGTTAATTACCATTGACTAACTGCGCTGGCTCAAAGATCTTGGTAGTGGTGGTTTCAGTTGTCTGGAAGATGGTGACAGTAGTGTCGATGAAAGGTTTGCCGTTCCTCACAATAACGGGGCTCTTCTTGATGTCCGGCTGTGTCGGAATCTGCTTTACATACGTGCGAAAGTGTGCAGGAGGGTGCTTCGGATCATGAGCTAGATATGCCTGTGTGCTGATTGGCTTGTCTGTCTTGGTCTTCCTGCGAGCCTCTTCCAAGACCTTGGCATTGATGATCTTGCCTTCAGACCCAGTTATAGCTCTAGAGAGGCCTTGATGAGTGAAGTCAACTTTGAATCGAGCATCAAAGCGCCGACTCTCAGGTATGACGACATATTCTGTCAGTTTGGGAGTCGCTTGGAGAAACCACATTCGAACTTGATCGTAGCCGGGTATCTCGGAAACTAGATAGAGACATTACGATTAGGTTTGACATACGGCCCAAGGACATGTTGACATACCAATGTCCATGACTGGTCTCAAGTCTCCCTGTTGAATGATCCTCCAGGAATTGAAATCTGAAGCGACGCTACTCAGCCATGCCGGGGGTCCGCTGAGAGTACAGTGTTGCCGCCCGTAGCACGAAATGACAGAGCCTCTTGCTGATTGAACTCTCTTGTTCCAGACTCTGAATGATCCTGCGTCTCATGAGAAAGCTTAGAAGCCACATTAGCGACCTGGGGAACACCAATTGCAACTCCTACACTTCCTTTGAACTTATTTCTTTGCACATTTTCTTGCTCAATCTCAGTTGCGGTAAGGATCTTTGAGGTCTGAAGACAACCCCCGATAACTATTTCCGCACAAAATACTTGTCCAAATGTTTTGTGAAGCTTCCTGAGATCAATAATGTTGCGACTTTCTCGAACACGGTTTATGGCTGCGACAAACTCTTCGGTAGGTTCAAGATCAGCCGGAGGCAAATAAACTGTAGCACGAGGTATCTGTTGTCGTTAAGCTCATAAACGTTAAAAACTACAACCTTTGACTTACTTTATAAGTGGCAATCAAAGTCTTTGTGACTTTCTTGTTCGAAGCAGCGCTCCCGCTGCTTTCTTCAGTGGTCTTTGCTGCATTGCCACCAACAGTGATTCCTTCAACTACCCCGGAACTACGTAATGTTATTAGTGTCACGATGGGAGGGAGATAGAACCATGCTTACCCTTCAACCTCGAATACAGTTTTGTCAAAATGGTTTTGGGCCATTGACCATGCAAATTCATGCTGTACCGCTGCAATTTCGATGTCCGAGTCATCGGTTACTGAAAAGTTTGGTATGGCCTGTGGCTTATGCGTCAGGGTATCCTTTACATCCTTGCTCTCCAGAGGAGGCAACTTGGCCCCTGTCGCTGGATCGACTTGATCATTTGTGTGCTCATCGCCTACGGAAGGCTCGCCGTATGGTGGTGGAGGAGCTGTCGAACCTTCGCTGAAGAGCTTGTCGGCAACTTTCACCAGGTTCAGTCCCTCGCGCAGCTTGAATGCTACCCCATATTAGCGGAATATTCCAACCTCGATAGCTTTCATCGTATTACCAGGAATAGGAGCGCGTCCAATTCTGTTACCATCAAAATCCACGATCCATCCACGAAAGGCATTGCTGTTCTTAAGAACCAGATCCCACTCGCTTTCGTTCAATTTGCTGGCATGTCTGGACCTTTCAGTATGGACGTCCCCAGCCTGATCGTAGCGTAACTTACACGATTTTAGTCTCAGCATCTGCAGCATAGTCTGATTCTCGCAAAGTCTCTTTGAATTGCAGGTTCGATTTGTCTCGGTGGAGTTCATCAGCTGAGCGATCCTAACAAGTACTGGTATGAGCATCCGGGATGTTAAGGATATTCAAGTCGTTTACCGTAAGTTTGTGATCTGCCTTCCCGAGCTTTTGAATGATGGTTTTATCAATGCCCTGCGGTTGGCCTCTTTTGGCACGACTGGTGCTTGAAACGCCTGGCGATTGTCGCTCGAGTATACCCCCTGAGAGTTCATCTGTCGCTTGCAAGATTGACAGGGATGCCTTTTTGATGAAAACAGGGATTACGGGCACCTTATCCTTGCCATGAATCGTAGGTTTGGCAAGTCCGAGATACTGCTCCAAGGCAATAGAATCTGGGACTGGTGTTCCGTCGGGTAAGCAGAAGACGTCTTGACTCGCATCGGCACTCATAGTCTTGATGAAGCCGCGAACGATGGCAAGACTAGTTTTTGAAGCACTCTTGTCTTTGAATGCCGAGGAGTCAAGCGAACCTTCATTGTTGCTGTTCTTACTGTCAATAAGACGCATGAACTTGAGTAGGAACTGCTGCCTGAGAATGGAAGCAACCAATTGATTCGGATCGCCTGAGTCCACGGCAGTCACGAATATGTTGAACGCGGTATCCTGTTCTCGTTGTTACGGATTACCCATTTAAGTGGTTTAAAAAGGCCATACCTGTTCTTGAGGTGGTCTCTTGAGGCCTCTGAAGTAAACACCAAGGTTCACATGATCAGCAACGGCCTCTCCGAGTTCATCGCAGAACCTGAAGGGTGTTGCTCTGTCACCAGGTTAACACGTGCATGTGAACCCCATGAGATTAACTTACCCGGGCCATGTCTTCAGAATTTCACGTCGAATCTTGCCCAAGGTTATCTCCTTTCGTAGCCCTTCAGCATTCGGGCTATCTGCTCTCAGCGTCGTGCATTATGGTAGTTTGGGAGTCCACCTACGCGCGTACTTGGAGCCTCGCCAGGATGACTGCTTTGAGGCGGGACAGCTGGGAGGAGATCATATTACCGCCGGCTGGTCCCCCATCTTGGCTTTCTGTGTCGTCTTGAGAAGATTGTTTAGGTGCATAGATACTAATGATGGTGAATACGAAAGAGTTCATTTTCGACTCGGCCGAAACTCCGAATCCTGCCTTGCTGATCCCAGAAACTTCCGCACCTCCAAACGAAATATCAGGGACTACCATTTTCGCTGTTTGGGCTTGGCAAATGGTAAACCTTCCGTAGAATATCAGGTTGGATGGAGTCCTTGGAGAGAGTAACAATTGTTCTCTACCGTTGGAACGTGTGTGGTATCACAAAGTAGTGACGAAATATGCCCTAATACACTTGTCCCCCAAACAACGACAGGGGAGGCTTCCCAAGCCCGATCCCCACGAAAAGTCATGATGAAGCGGTCAAGCCGTCTCCACCTCAACAAGGGTTGAAAATATGCAAGCCCGATTTACATATCACATTCAGAGGCGCGAGGGGTATGCAATGTCTTTCGATAGTTTCGAATCTATTGGCAATTGGGCGCAGCTGAATATTTTGGCGTCAGCTGAAATTCCAAATTGGACTTAGCATGCGACGATCGCGTGAAATGTCGTAAATTTGGTCTGGACTCTGTGCCGCCAAGTCAGACCAACATCAATACTGCAGCCACATACAGATCGGGCATGGCACAAGAAGGGCTCCTTTTTACCGGATGTGAAAGGAATTCCGAGACCTTAGGACTACATAGGTTGCCTGTTAAATTTTGACATTGGAATCAACTATCTCCCAAGCAAAATCTCTCGTTCTTACTGTCCCATTCCCATTATGTTCCCATTGTTGGATCAGAATGTCTAGCACCCTGATTGCCCCCTACAATGACTCAATGCGCCTGGGTCAAGGCTACAATTCTTTCCTCCATCGACCATGCGTTCTAAATGCCGTAAAGCTTACCCAGAGCAAGGCAGAGACTACGGTCAAACGTCAAGAAAACACCTCTCAAGTTGTAGATTACTCTTCACGTTTCGTGGAAAAGATATCCGAGGTTGCCAAGAGCATGAACGTTAGTGCCGGTTCTTCAATTAAGAACGGAGGTATTATTGGCTCTGGAAGCTCTGTTACTCTTGACGAAGCGAAGTTTACAGAAAGTGATCTGAACGCGGTTGTTTCCGTGAAAGTCATCAATCAGACTACGGAATTGCTTGGTGATGTCAAATTCGAAGACCCAGGTCTTGAACTTACAAACGCCCAGTTCTTTGACACGTATGGAAACTGTTACATCTCAGGTATTTAACGGCCCGTCAATGCTGAGTTGACGTGTTAACGTGTTCAGGATTCATTGAGGGCGGCGAATTGATTGGCGTTGTGTCTATGAAGGTGATGGATGTTCAGAACAAGACCAAAATCAAGCAGGCGTAGGTGACCCCATACCGAACAAGAATAAACTAACAACATTAAGAATCAAAGGTTTGGTCAACAGCAGCGGAACTCAATCCGAGTTCATTCTAGAAGAGAATGGCATGAACAAGGGCTATAGTGCTGCTATGAGCAAGACTGAGACGACCATCACCGTCAGTTGGTCTGGTGGTGGACAAATAAAGGCAGGTGTGTAGAACCCAAGTCCCTTTTCATGCGATAAAGAGGACTAAAATGAGGCAGAAAACCAAGGATGGACTCTCGACTCACTTATGAGTGCTGCCGCTGCGTTTCCAGCCAATGTCGCACGCTGCCCACAAAAGACGTGGGCTATCCTGACCCCTTATTACCATTCTAAGAGCTTCCTTGAGTGGTCAAAGGGTAATTCTATCAAAGTTCCCCAGTTTGATGGGGCTCTTGTGTACGCAAACACCTTGCTTGACATGTATATGGAGTACAAAACTCTGGTAGGCCGTATTCAGGCCGTGCTGAGCAATCCTATCGACTACATACCGACTACGGCGGATAACCCGATCCGTGTTAACATACAGGAGCTACTCCGTGTCCGCAAAGAAATGAATCAAGAGATGAAGAAGATTACCAAGACTGTGGATCTCATGTACGTAACTGCTGATTGCCAGAAGAACAGAGTTAATTTACTTTCTAGATCGCGAAAGCCAGAAGACGTGGAAGAGATTGAACTCGCAGCTGAAATCCTGGAGCCTGAAATATATGCAACTCGTATCCCGATTCACAGGCCTAATCAGGAAAATAGCGACGAATGGACGACTTCTCGAGCTGCACATATCCTGTCAGGGTTCTCATTCGGTTCCAACGTACAAGTTGAGGACGGAGTCACTGACAAGGATCAGTCTGGCGAAAATGAAAGCGACGAGAGAGATGAGGATAAGACGGTGAAAAAGGTTGTTTTGCAATCACTTTATGCTCCTGGACTCGAATTTTCGTTCATGGAAGATGAGAAGAATGAGTTCAGTACTGATGAAGCACGAAAGAAGTTCGAGGGCTTCTGGGTTGGTTTACCCGTGGGTGGTGCATCTGGAGACTTTTTCAATGATGGCCGGCATGTTGCAGGTGAAGTGGACCGCGCGGACTACCCCGTTCTGATTGAGATCCAGATGGTACCGCATCAAGATAATGCAACTATTGTTGGAGGGATCAAGACGCACTACAAAGATTTCTGTCTTTCGAATGGGAACCTTGATTCCACATCGGCTGGCGACATACGTCTGGAGCTGACAGAAGGCGAGCGTGTCGTTGGGGTCCGCATGTCCAAGATACAGGAGGGCAGCGGCACTTTGATCGGCATAGTATTCATTGAACTCACCACTTCCAAAGGAAGGGTAGTATCGGCAGGCAGCTCCAATGGACTACGGATAGCTAATAGCTTGCCGGACAAGCATACGCAAGGGCTGAAAGGCTGGTACGGCCGACGGGGGAACGCCATCGATCGACTTGGAACTCTTTGGGGCTAGGCCGCGACTTGTAGGTAGGGAAAGGGGGAGAACTTTTCATGTCTTTTCCCAAGTAAACACTATTAGTCACTTCGTTAGATACTGTGTTTGTCCTCAGCAATGGATAAATATCACTGTGATGTCGGTACTCTTGGCTTTTGTCCATCTCTCACATACAAATTCGTTGCTTCAGCTATGCTCAACCTGTCCCAAAGCCCTGATCAGCGCTTTGATACCTTTAATGCAACCGAATAGCTAGTTCAATGCAGGTTTCAAAGGCAAATCAGGTGAAGTGTGATCTGATTTACCTCTATAGTCACTTATGCACTACATGTCACATGTGGCTTAAATTAGTTTGCGACTATTGTATCCAGGGCGCCTAAGCTAGCATTCTAGATCAGTGACCCCGCACGAAGTTTCTTAAAGGAGAATAGGGTCATTTAAGATATTTCGGAATCCAAGTCTTCCGAGACATGAACAAGTTTTTTAAAAGAATAGGTGTCATTTCATGTCCGTCGACATCATTTCTCACCTCGCTTATCCCATGGCGTGTATAGATCGCCTAGGTGCCTACCATCATGGGCTGTAATGACGACATCTGTATGCTCTTGCACCAACAGCAGCCTTCAGGGTGAATACAAGGGACTCATCATTATGTCCCATACTCCGCAACGAATGCAAGGATCCCTAGAGGAGGGGCCTCAGACAATATGTCAGTGATAAAGTAATCTAGCCTCAATCAGTCCAGACTACCTTTATTTGATCTAGGCTTTCTCAAGGTCTTATCTCATTTGGAACTAACGCCTCAAGTTTTCTACTTCTCCTAACCCACCCAGCGAAGCGCACATGAACCGCCTCTTCATAAAACCCCAGGCTGTTATCATTGCAACTGCTATCCGGACTCGCACGGTAGTCTTGAATTACACATCAAACGCATAATCTACATTTTTGCCTGAGTTGACATTTCGAATCAAGTGCTCGATTCCCGTTATCCTTTTTATATTATCTTGTCATCCTGCAAGCAACATGGCCGAGGAGAGATTCAAAACTATAAGCTCGATAGCCAATCCCGGGGTTGGCGAGCGTGCCGTCCAGTTTGAGAATCCGTGAGATCTCTGAAGCACATAACACCTCTTCATTTCCTGACCATTTTCAGTAACACTCCTCAATGTTCATTCGACCTTGCGGAATATTTTTGGGACTTCTTTCGTCCCTCTCCAAACATTGGGGACGCTGACGACGAGACGTATTGTGGTCCAAAACTGCCATCTTCTAAAATGCCAGTAGATAATATTTCGGGCTCCAGTCTCGCAGCACACAAGGAGAAATCGCTCATTGAGCTTATCGCATCATATCATACACCCCTCGTAGACACAACCGCCGTGTTTGCGTTTTTATCGGACCGTATGAGAGCACACGTATATGTGCTTGAAGCCAAACAGCTCTTCGAAATCATGACAAAAACAAAGATTGAGGAGATCCCTGCATTCGGAATTGTGGATCTACGCGATTCCCATCATCCGACGAAATTCAAGACGGCAATCAGCATGCCGTTTGAAGATGTAGAAGAAGTGAGTGCTTTGATAGAGATCAAGGGCTCCGAAGCGTAAGTCATAATTGAGCATACATAGAACGAGACTACTAATATGATCTAGAAATGCTGGCCTTTGGACCCAACTTGCAGCTGTTGAGGGGTCGCCCCTAAATACGATTGCAAGGAAGCGGATAGTGGTCTTCCATTGCGCTTCCAGTGCGAGCCGAACACCAAGGTTTGTAAGTGGTTATCTTAAGTACATCGGACAGCCAAATCACCAGAGAGTCTTTATCTTAAAAGCTGGTTTTAATAACTTTATGAACTATTTACAAGAGGCAAAAGTACTTGATAAGCCAAGTAGGTTTTAGTCCTTTATAGTTCATCGAAGAAGACATGCTAATACTTATCAGTTGTTGACAGGTCAGATGAAAAACAAGCTCTTATTAGTCTTGAGGCGCGTAACATGGCTCTTGTTAAGGAATTCTGGGAGAGGACAAAACGTTAAAATTCTAGTTATAAGGGCTATGCTTAGGTTTGAGTCCTATATAATGACATTAGCATCATAACCAGCATTCAGTTTCATATAACAATTAATATTACTTAAACAGTATATAACAAATATTATCTCCATTACCAGGGGTCACCATCGGGCCCGACCCGACGAGGCTAGGAGAACTTTCAATGTGCCTAGAGCCCAACCTGGCAGACATTTCCTAATCTGTTACACGATGAGTGGAAGGCTCGGAGGCAATAAGCTGGAATTAGAATTATTACACTATACCCTGCATTGATACGGAGTTCTGACCATTTAGAAGCTCGTTATTCCGGAGGCGCATAGTACAAATGAGAAGATATGGTAGGATCGCTTATTGTCCGAGCATCGGTATATGGCTGGAAGGAACCCGTCTCCTAACACGCTGCATCCTTCGGAGGAGACCCGGCCGAGGCTGGCACGAAGCGAGATTCAGTATTGCTTAGCCCTTATCTTATATAAACGACCGCTACAAGAAAGCCATATTCCAAATCACGGGGCTACTATAAGCCGCCTCCTAGTCACTACCACTCATCGAGAGTTTCCTCACCATGCGTTACCTCTCAGTTTGAGCGAACTAGAGTTTCTCACCGTGAGTATTCCCAGCCGTCGATCTTTGCTCAGCTTACTGATTGACTAGGGTGATGGATCTACAGAGTACGGCTCACTGCGTGCCTCTCTCGAATTCCATAAGCCATTCACTATTAACTAGGTCGAGATCGGAAATGAGGACTACCTCAACGGCGGGACATCGACATACTACTCGTACCGCTTCAAAGCATTGCACGACGCCATTCGTGCCAAGTACCCTAATATGAACGTCGTTTCATCTATCAATCCGTCGCCATCACCTGACAAAGGAAGCGGAGGCATGGTTGACCTTCATATCTATGATAACGAAGCCCATTTCGTCAACTTGTTCAACACCTTCGACCAGGCGAGCCGAGATTATCCCGTATTCGTGGCTGAATATGCAGCCATCCGATCGGGCTCAAACACCGGTGGCGAAATTGGCGCGCAAACTTTCTCGATGGCTTGTGCAGAGGCAATATTTCTGCTCGGCTGTGAGAGAAATTCAGACGTGATTATAGGCAGCGCGTATGGTGCTTTTATCAAGCAATATGACGAAGAGCCGGGAACCGTGGCAGTGATGAAACACACAGCCAACCAGATCCTCAAGACAAACAGCTTTTATGTACAAAAGCTCTTCGCTGCCAACTTGGGTTTTGAGACTGTCCCTGTCAATGCCACTGGAGGAAGTTTCGGTCCTGTCTATTGGTCTGCAACAAAGAATGGGGGCAAGACCTTGCTTAAGCTGGTCAACTACAATGGCAAAACAGGTGCTGCTAATGCGGTGAAGGTCACAGTCAAGGGTTCCAAAGCCAACAGGGCTACGCTCACTGTCCTCTCCGCACCAGACGGGTCTAGTGTCAATAACCTCCCTGGTAATGGAAACGAAACAAGCTCAATCAAGACGACCACCCTCAAAGCAGAGGATAAAGTATTCTCGGTGGTCTTTTCGAAGCCTTATGAGATAGCCGTTCTTCGCGTTTGAGCCGGGTTGGTGTTGGCTATGTTACTCGGATAGGTACCGAACTAAGAAGAACGGGACAGCAGTCATGGGGAGGGCGATGACACTCGTGATTGATAGCACTACTCCGATTCTGCTGGCACGATGAGATAAACACTTTTGTTCTAAGTGTCTTCGGCTAGAAGGAAACTTACCGCCAAGAGGTTTATTCCATGCAAATGCTGTCGATAATTGTAGGCTCGCTCGAGGCAACGTCAAGATAGAAAACAGCGCCAGGACAACCCCGGACGGAACGCATCTATCGGCGTGACCTTGTAGAATGAGATCATAGTTAGCAAACCCCTCGCTCTTATTGCTGAGAGGAAGGGCACAATTCCTACCAGTCTTGCACGTGCCTACCTATATTATGGATGAATATTCATATGTAACCTGATGGTCGATCGAGCACTTTAAGAGCGCTTGGCCTAAGACATTGAAACAGACTCCAAAGGAAATTAGTGATGCTGTGGTGAGAAGGAGCTGGGTTTCATGTTGATTCAAGCCTGACTAATCCCCAAGCTAGAACACCAGACCCATCGGAGTTACTCCGCGCAAACAGCCTACCTCAACACCGGGCGCCTATAAAATACTCAACAGCATCTTACCGCCGCCAGCTTCAGCCAAGCTCTAAATAATCTTGATCAAAATGAACTTTTACCCAGCACCTCCCGTGATCAAAGCAGAGATTTATCTACGCATTCCAGACGATAAGCGCTGCTTGGGCCAAGAGTCGGAATGGCGCGGGGGCTTCGCGGGGTCGTTCCAGCACATCTTCCTCGAGGGACCTGTTGTCGACAACGCTGGGAATCTTTATGTCGTGGATATTCCGTACGGCCGCATTCTCAAGATTGATGGCGACAAGAATGTCAGTGTTGCGTGCACTTGGGATGGCGAGCCGAATGGGCTCGTGGGGGCCGCTGATGGGCATCTATTGGTGGCGGACTATAAGCAGGTATGCACAACTTGTACTTGGGTTATGACTAATGCTAATTATGAGAGGGCATACTATTGTTCAATCCAGAGACGGGAAAGATTGGTCCAAAGTTGACGAGAAAGAATCTCGAGCGGTTCAAAGGACCTAATGACTTGATCGTTGACTCAAAGGGCAATCTCTACTTCACGGACCAAGGCCAAACGGGCATGACAGACCCAACAGGTCGCGTCTACCGTTTATCGCCCGATGGAAGACTTGACACACTCCTTGACAACGGTCCCTCACCCAACGGTCTCGTCCTCTCACGAGACGAGCGCTTCCTCTACGTCGCCATGACACGCGCAAACCAAGTCTGGCGCTTACCTCTACACGCAGACGGCACTACCTCCAAAGTCGGCGTCTTCTTCCAATCTTTTGGCAACGCGGGTCCTGATGGTCTTGCAATTGACGAGGAGGGTAATTTGTTCATTTGTCATCCAAGTCTCGGTTCAATCTTTGTAGTGGATACGCATGGGATGCCGAAGGCTCGAATTGTTAGTGGTTCGCTGGGGATCAATCTGACGAATTGCTGTTTTGGGGGACCGGAGCATAAGACTTTGTTTATTACTGATAGCCTGGAGGGGAATATTCAGAAGGTGCAGTGGCATTGTCGGGGAGCTGTGGCTGCGCCGGTGCTGAAACAGAGTAAAGAGCAGTAATAGCGATAGATTTAGGCCTTCTACCGCGTTGTCTCTTACTCGTTTAATACCATGTTATGCTTTATCAGTCATCTCTCTTGTCTCATGAGCCTCAAGACACTGAGAAGTATCTGACAGACTATTACCTTATGATTCTAGAGCCCTTTCTCGAGACATGGCAATGGCCTAAGAGTCTAAACCAATGGCAGCGCCTAAAACTCAATGCGCACAGTTCACTTAACAGTCTGAGCAGCGGTTCTATAACAGCATACCGTGATCTCAGTTCTCCCAAGGCTTCACAAGACAATTTTGTCTCCGAATACCTTGATCAAACTCAGCTCAACACACCCCGTCCGTCAGCGCAACTTACCGGGTCGCTTGCCGGGGCGTTCCCCAATGTAACACAATCACTGACTCGTGACGAGGGTTAGCCCATCTCGTCAGCAACTCGCCCAAGTCTACACCCCGAAACCTCCTCCGGATCCAGCCCGATAGCACTAGGGCATGCTCCGACGACACTTTGACTCCACGCTAAACAAGGGGCCCACTCCGATGTCTGGGGAAGTTGGATCTCGGGGAATCAAGCTCATCCCCGCATTTTTTCTCCGCGAAGTGAGCGTTGCATTTCTTTTCTCCACGCTTGGAGTCGGTAAACCCCGTTGACTCTCTGGGGAAGGGGTTTCCGTGAGGCTGGACAGGATATAATTCACCCCCTTCCTCCGGCCCGTAATCTCATTCCCCAGCTCCAAGCTCTCGTCTACTCCCTCTCATCGTCCCATCTTCATCACTTACAACAGTTCACAATGGCAAGACCAAATATGATCAAGGCCACAAGACGGGCCATCAAAGACAGTCCCAGGGAGATCTTCAACTGGTATCTCCTCATGTGTACCTGCATCTGGAGTTTCTCTGGTGTCGCCAAGGGTTTCGACGAAGGTCAGTCTCACCTCCATCCGCCGCCAATACTAACTAATCACTTGGCATGATACAGGAAACATCGCCTCCCTCGTCATTATGGAGGTCTTCAAAGAGCGTTTTGGCATCGATAACCAGACTGATCATCAATATGCAAACACAAAAGGCTGGATCGTGGCTATCGCTACGGCTGGTGCAGTCTTTGGATGTTTGGGTTGTGTTTGGCTCACCCAGCGGCTGGGACGGACACGTACCTTTCAGTTCTTTACTGTTGTTTATATGGCTGGTATCTTTGGCCAGACGTTTAGTAGTGGTAACCTTGGTGCTCTTTATGCCACTCGTGTCATTGCTGGTATCGGCATTGGCGCGACGACCGTCTTGCCATCGGTCTACATCGCAGAGGTATACCTTCCGCTCAACCTTCAATATCTGTAGCTAACGTTCAGTGTCACTCAGATATCACCCCAGCCCATTCGCGGTCTCTTGACCCTCCAATACACCTGCTGCCAACAGCTCGGCGTCGTCTTCGGCTTCTTCTTCCACTATGGTGTCACCAAATACCACGCCGGAACAAACCTCCAATGGCAGCTCCCAACGGCACTTCAGCTCATCCCAGCTCTCATCTGGGGTGTCGGCACATTTTTCACTCCCGAAACTCCCCGCTTCTTGCTTAGCCAGAACAAGAGAACGGAGGCTCTTGCTACGCTGTCTCGCTTCCGAGGACTCCCCGAAGATCATCCCTACGTTCAATCTGAGTTCCAGGGTATTGAGAGCCAGTTGAACCATGAGATTGAGATTGTTTCTGGTGCCAATACTTGGGACTTGATCAAAGAGACCTTCACGGATCTCTCTAACCGACGACGCTTCGTTCTCATGTTTGCTTGCCATGTCTTTGGACAATGGTCAGGCGCCAATGCCATCACTCAGTACAGCCCTACTATCTTTGGATATCTTGGCATTGAGGGCACTGAAGCTCGCTTCTTGGCTACTGGGTGTTATGCCATCTTGAAGTTTGTGTCGGTGCTCATCTTCTCCGTCTTTGTCATCGACTTCATCGGCAGACGTCGATCTCTCATGACTGGCATCACTCTACAGATCTTCACTCTGGCTTTTGTTGGAGCTTATCTCAAGGTCACCAATGGTTGGTCCCCAGAAAAGATTGAGGCAAGCTCATCTGCCATGGCAGCTAGTCGCGCAGCTATTGCAGCCATCTACATCCACGCCATTGCTTGGTCCATCGGCTGGTTTTCCATTCCCTACCTCGTATCAGCCGAAGTCTTCCCGCTCAGAATTCGTTCCATCAATGTCTCCATTCTCATGGCTGTTCACTGGGCCATGTATTTTGGCTGTTCACGTGCCATGCCTTCTCTCTTGGCAGCGACTCAGCGTTATGGTGCCTTTATGTTCTTCCTCAGCATTTGCACTATTTCTCTTGTTTATGTATACTTTGCCATGCCTGAGACCTCTGGTCGATCTTTGGAGAGCATGGATAAGTTGTTTGAGAGGCCCTGGTACACGGTGCATAAGATTGCCTACCCTACTACTAATGATTTAAAGCCGGCGGTTCGCGAGATCCTCGAGCCGGAGATGAAAGATCAGGAGTCTGTGGTTTCAAAGCATGTTGAAAACAGATATTAAGTAGCTAAGTGAGAGGATTTGTGGGATTGTAGTTATAGGCAAGCATTTAGGTTGATAGTCCTGTAAATGATTCACTAGCTGTAGCAAAGGTTAGTTTCTCCAAACAAGCCAAACTTGGCCTATTCCTATTCTGGCGATCAACTTGCTGCAGCACGTGATATTTACCCTCTATTTCCGTAGCCTCCTCATTATTGGAGCATATATACCAAGCCCTCCCCAGATTTTGTCCTCCTACAACCCCAGCTTAGGTGGCAGCCAATCACAGATGGAAGAGGATGTCGCGTCTCCCAAGACTTCCAGCGTGTCAATCGTGCGCCCAGAAAAAGACAAAGGTAAAGCCCAATGAATACTCCATCTCCAATTCGGGTACTGACGGAAGATGTCTTAGTGTGATAATAATAGGCCAAGTTGCTCTCTTTGTACACGGAATGGCCAGGAATGCCTCGTCTCATGCATTGACTCCGATACTAATGGCCAGTTATCGAGAGCGTAGGTCTCCAACAAAGCCTTATCTTACCAATTCTGACAATGGCTGCAACGTAGTACGATCGATGAGCTTGAGAGAAAAGAGCAAGAATTGTCCAACAGGCTTCAAGAGCTTGAGTCAATCGCAGTCGCTGACCCCAGCACGGTGGATACCTCCAGTCCAGATGACAGACATACTGTGAGATCCATCGCAGCATCGTCGCCAGCTACACGCGAAGGAGCAAGCCTGAGGTATGTTTCATGGTGATAACGAGCTAGGACCCAACTGACATATAGTGATAGCTTCATCGCGCATCTCTTCTCAGACGCGAATTGGAGAAAGTCGCATGCCACTTTGCTCAAAACACTGGCTGATGCACCGGGTACTGACGAAGTCTCAATAGGGCCGTGCTCTTTGCCTTCTGCAGTCGAGACACAAATGCTGTTCGATAAATAGTCAGTTGCAGCGATCCAATCCTCAACCATCTACTGATGCCATTGCAGTTTGAGTTGGGCACACGTACAGAATCCGTTCCTTCTCCGCAGAAGCATCTGGGCCCTTCATCAGCGTCTCTTCAATGGTCCAGGCACCTCCACCAAATCCTCAAGCCATGATCTATTCAGGGTCTTCATGATATGCGCCATCGGGGCAGTTCTGCCATACCGCAACAAGCTTCACCATCGCCACCCCGAAGCATACTATAATGCAGCTCTGCAACATCTCGGCAGCGACTTTTTAACTCGGGGTCTGGATTCTGTTCAAGACTTATTGCTGATATGTAGATTTGGCATCTATCACCCAATAGGTACTTCCATCTGGGATGTAGTTCGACTCTGCGGACGTCTATGCATCGAACTTGGTCTTTACAATGGGACTGATATCCGCGGGGATCTACTACAGACACAGCTAAGAAGGAGAATATTCTGGCAATTCTATCTCATCGACCGGTACAGCTCAACAACTCTGGACCGGCCATTCTTGATCGACGATGCAGATATTGAGACAAAGTTTCCAGTCGAGGTCAGCGATGAGGAACTCGAAGCTGCCAGCCGCGATATCCAAAGCCTCGATTCCTTGAACTTCACTCGCGAGCCTAATATGCAGAATGAAATGACCGTGTTCTTCATCTCTGTGCGGCTGCGACAGATATCGTCACATATACAGACTGAGTTCTCCAAGCTGAGGCGGAAGATCTCGAACACCAGGCCAAAGCACTTACTCGCAGGCCACGTCCATGTTGTCATGACGAAGCTGCTGAAAGAGTTGAAGGACTGGAGAAACAGCAACCCTATCATACAAGAGCCTAGCTGCCTGTACGAAACACAAGAATGGTACGACCTGCTGATTGCCCGCGAGAGACTATCTGTCCTCCGTCGTGCAATTGATCTTGTCCCAAAGGTTAATGGATCTCCACCAAAAGAGATCCTGGCAGTCTTTCTCAGATCTGCGCTCGAGACTATTGAGAGATATCATATCATATGTCAGAAGCGAGAGATGATGACACACACACGAAGCTATTTTCACATGCTCTTCACGGCTGCGTTGTCGGTCATGTACTGTATATCCGTATCCAAGAAGCTTACTCAGGAAGATATGCGCAAATCTCATCAAGGCCTGCTACTTTGTCAAGATTTATTGAATAGCGTTGCCCGACAACTCCCAGACGCAAAGAGCTATGTATCCGTCTTTGAAGCTCTACACCGCGACGTGACGCAACGGCTGTGGCCGAATTCACGAGATATATCTGTCGGTCTCCCGGTTGATCCAGCCATGGGCTTTTCGAACGATATCAACAACTTCAACGAGCGAAGTTTCGCTCCGGACCTTGGTACGAGTACTCTACCCAATGCCTTGGGAAACATGTCAAACTTTTCGACGAATCGCCAGTTCTTTGACCAGGGTTTGCAGTCACGATCTAGTCTGATGGACCCCGTGAACCAGTTCGCGGTTCCAGGAGAGGATGTGAACGATATATCTGAGGAGTATCAAGATGGGTCATCCGTCAATTGGGCTCTGTTGAACTATGACTCATTGTGGAATATGGAGTCTGCGCTGGGCCAGTACGTTTACGGAGATCCCACGAATCCCAGTGTTTGGGACGGCTTTGAGTTTTGAAGAATTGAAGATAGTGGCCTTCGAACTATTAATCGTGTATTCTTGGGGTAACATCTATGACTACTAAGTTCCATCTGCTATCTTATGGGTTGTTTAGTGCAAACTCTAACAAATATCTCGCCGCCGCCATTCCTGTTTGCATCTGCGTTTCCGCCGTCGCAGCTCCAATATGTGGCGTACTAACAGCGCCAGCCTCCCATAGCGAGTGATACCTCTCATAACTTGGGGGTTCCTCCTCATGGCAATCAAGCCCAGCACCCCAAATGAGACCTTCAGACACTGCGCGCTTGAGATCATCCTCGTTGACGATACCTCCGCGTGCAGTGTTGATGACTATGGCTGTTCGCTTCATCCTCTTCATCTCAGAATAGCTAATGAGATCTCTTGTTTGTGGGGTAAGAGGCATGTGGACGGTGATGACATCTGAACACTCCAGAATCTCTTCAACAGAGCTGGCTCGCTGATGAGGAATATCCGCCCATGCATCATCGGGGAGGAAGGGATCATAGGCAATGACATCTGCTTCAAAAGCGCCTCTGAAGATACTAGCGACGCATTTGCCGATGTTGCCCATTCCGAGAATGCCGATCGTCTTGCGATGCAGAATCAAGCCAGAGCATTTCTCCTTGGGGACGAGAATACCCGACGACTGCTTGGCAACAATAGAGCCAACCTGACGAGCAGATGCAGTAGCCAGCGTTAGAACTAGCTCAGCGACTGCTCTTGCATTCACACCGGGAGTGTTGAAGATCTTGATTCCCCGTGCAGCGCAGGCATCAGCATCGATTTTGTCAATGCCAACGCCCTGTTTGCCGATGGCGATCAAGTTGGGACTGGCCTTGACATCCTCTGCAGTCAGGCGAGAGGATCTCATGAGGAGGAAGCGTGCTTCTTGCCTCCATTGGCTGTGCTTGGGGTTTTCGGGAGTAATGGCGTTGAAATTCTCATGGCAGTATGCCATGACTTGAGGATGGAATGTGTCCATGACATAGACTGTCGGCTTCTGAGAAGAGAGAGCCTCTGGTGGAGTGTCTGTTACAGCGCTTGGTGCCATGGTGAATGAGGTGAGAGTACTGAGGCAAGGTAATGTTTGCGGAGTAGAGTTTGGTGGTTGGAGAACAAGAGGCTCAAGTCTTGCACTTTTATGTATCTCCCTCAAGCCAAACTCCAGCACTTATGACTCCCGCGGGATGTAACCGGTGAATCGTTTCTATTTTCCGTTCCGTTTTGCGGCATCCGTCATCCGTAGGCATCATCCCGATGTGAGATGGACAATGTCCGATGACTTTTCGGGGTTGCATGCGGCCCCGCTCCGACCCCACGATCTTCTCGGCTCCAACAATCGGCTTTCGTCCTCGACTCAAATGCAGGCAATTGATGGGGGAACGAGATCGGACGCGGAGAAGGACTTATCCAGTGTGTGACTCTTGGTGATGAAATATGACTCTTTGCGATATTGGCGAGGCGTATATTAATATACGGGAGAAACCACCTTGACCGCTTCTATCCTCATCAATCACCATCATCTCCAATCCCCAACATCAACTATTACCAACTCCAATACACCAGACCAAACCATTCTATCACCCCAATCTACTTCTAAAATGGCTGCACCTATTCCCCACCCCATGCGAGAGAAGCTCCTGCGCGATGAAGTCGCCTACACAATGAGCATCAAGCTCGTCAAGTCCATCGAAATCGCCGGCATGGCCAAGACAGCCGGCTACGATGGCATCCTCGTAGACATGGAGCACTCCTCCTTCGATCTCGAGACGACAAACCAACTCTGTGTCGCCGCTCTCTACGCCGGCATCTCCCCTATCGTTCGTGCCCCCAGCAAAGACCCTTTCTTCGTCTCGAGAATTCTCGACGGCGGCGCTCTCGGAATCATCGTTCCTCACATCCGCTCCGTACAAGACGCTCAAGATGTCGTCAATGCAGCCAAGTTCCAACCCATAGGTCATCGTTCCTCCACAAACGGTCTTCCCCATCATCAATTCCGCTCTATCCCCGCCAAGGTCTCCAACCCCGTCACAAACGCCGCTACTATGGTCATCCCCATGATCGAGACCCTTGAGGCACTGGAGCTAGTCGATGAGATTGCCGCTCTGCCGGGCGTTGACTCTCTTCTCATTGGTACCAATGATTTAACTGCCGAGATGGGCATCCCCGGAGACTACGAGAACCCTCGTGTTACTGAGGCTTACGAGCGTACAATTGCGGCGTGTAAGAAGCATGGAAAGTGGCTTGGTGTTGGTGGTCTTCATGCTCGTCTTGATCTTGTGGAGAAGTTTTGCAAGATGGGAGCTCGTTGGGTCATGGCTGCTACAGATGGTCCTCTACTTCTTGGTGCTGCTACTAAGAGAGGTGCTGAAATGGCTGCTTTGAATGCGTCGGTTGTCAAGTCACAACAGGCAAACGGCCACTCAGTAGACAAGAAGGCTGCCAATGGTGTTACTAACGGTACTACAAATGGTGCTGTCACCTATGGCAATGGCATCACGAATGGGGCCACTAACGGTGTCCCAGTTGCAACATAAGGAGCGGATTCATCATGTCTACGTAAAATAGTTTATAGATACTCATTTTCTCATTCCCATGGTTCATTTCGACTGTAATTTCTCTGCATGATGCCCCAGTAACCTCGTCCAAACCAAGTTAGACAACTTTCAACGATTGCACGTGACTATAGGATCAAGTCCGATAAATCTGGAGTCACCCCCAACTTTCCCCTCCGACGACTAAACGCGTCTCTCGGGCTCACTCCGCGCCGTATCTCCCCTCGACCTCCAGAGCAACCCAAGAAACATGCAACATGGCACCTGACTGGCGCGAACTATCCCGCGTCTCGCTACCAAGCCCTGCACGGGCCAGTAGCCCCAGTTCGGCACAGTCCCAGCCTCTGCAAAAGAACAGTCTCGCTTGTGAGCGGTGCTTCAAGCGGAAGCAGAAGGTGAAGCTTGTCACTAAAATGCACCTTGGAATTCTTACTAATGTGTCTTAGTGCGATAGATTGCGTCCGGCATGTACTTCGTGTGCAGATCTTGGTGTTGAGTGCGTTGCTCGGTCTCAGCAGTTTGACTTTAATGGTGAGGATACTACTCTGACGCATGCAAGAGTCAATGGGTATGTGACAGCGACATAATCATATGTTATCTATAACTGAATGACATTGTTAGTTACGTCGAGTCTTTAAGGCGTCGTGTTGCTGAGCTTGAAGAAAAGATCAAGGTTGCAGAGCAGAAACATGTCCAAGCCAGACATACATCTTTTGGCACGGTAGATGCTGTTTCACCAATCAATGGCAAACGTCGACGGTCAAACTATGGATCTATTTCATCGGTACCCGTGAACGAACAGACCGCTGCCATTGGAGAGGAGCAGTCAAGTGTTCAAGACACCATGAGTGCCATTGGCCGATTGTCTAACAAGGCTATGGCCGAGTCTCGCACAAACACAGGTGATAAGCCACATAAGCTCGCTATCGTTGAGTCAATATCGGCAGCGTTGGCTGTAGATGGCCGGGACCCCTCCAAGGCATCATCGTCACAGCCGGTGTACGTGGTGGATGACCAGCTCATCCCACTCACACGCGATTTGACGCTCAGTCACTTCCAGAGGTTTCTGGATTGGAGCGTTTGGCTCCCTCATATCGATGAAAATCGCCTGTTTGAGCAGTATGAGGCCGTACTGGAGACGAGCAACAATGGCGCCGATCCAGCTGGAACTGCGCTGCCTCGCTTTAACACATACCTGGCTATAGCAATAGGCATCAGCATGTCACCTGATGCAGGACGCCTTTCCTCACTGGCTAACAATCTGCACGCTGCAGCTGTAAAGGTATTACCTTTTATTCTTCACTCCCAAGAGCCTCTGGACACCCTGCACTGTATGCTTCTGCTTGCGGTCTTCTCCATGTTCAGTGCATCAGGTGGATCGACATGGCACCTCATGGGCTTCATCATGACGAATTGCATAGCTGCGGGCTTGCACAAGACCCTACCGCCAAGGGACACATCGGATACAGAGTGCACTTATCGAGTCGAGTGGCTATTCTGGAGCGTCTATCTCTGGGATCGGTAGGTTCATTGCTAGAGTGTGATGCACGGAACTAATGAAGTGTTAAAGATCTTTAGCATCAGTTATGGGTAGACCATTTACTATTGCCGAGGTTGACATCTCAGTTTCCGTATGATACCTAATGAGACACGGCATGGACGTTACTGACTATGAGGTAGGTACCAGACCTAGCAGATGATGAGAATGCTTCAGGCTCAGTCAAAAATAAGCTCGGTTTGAGCAGGCATCTTATCACTCATGCACAGCTCATCTCAGATGTACTTGGAAATTCCCAATCAAACCCACTCTTTTCCTACAGCAACCTATGTTTCTGGCGGGAGTTTCCCCACAGACTGGAGGCACTACTACCCCAACAAATCCGCAATTGGACTGCCTGGATCAGCTAGCATGCCGGGCTCTAATCCTAATGGTCGAACCCATACCCCGGAATCTGACAAGCTCCGAAGTTGACGATGAGACTGACAGTGAAGTGGAAGCCGATACGATTAGTTGCTGTAAGGCACTCATTGAGAGGCTCTATAACAGGCCTGGGAGTGGCACCGCGGTATCTTTCCTAGACGCATATGACATCTTGGCAGCTGCTGTGGCGTACTTCTGTCTCGTTCAGCGCACAGCACAGCCTAATCAACAAGTCTTGACACAAACATTCGAGGTAGCGAGTAAAGCCTCTATCCTGCTCACACAGTGCTCATCCAAGTTCTCCGCCTTGAGCACTTTCCAGCAATTCCTCCTGTCGTTATCTACCAAGATGATGGAAGGACAGGGCAGTTTACAGGTAAGTTCAGTTCACTTTCCCGAAAGTAGATATGCTTAAAACATGGTTAACTCTCGCAGAATTACCAGGACGTGATCCCCCCGAAATCCCAAGTCATCTACGTCGTATAGTGCAACGCTATTCCTCATCAGGAACAAACAGTAACTCGCTCTGATCACCCAGCCCCCGGGCCAAGTCCGTTGATCCTGAATCATGAAGTCTGATTGGCGGATTGTAGCCGACGGGTTGAGTCCGAATGCTAGCCCCCGCGAACGTCGCACTCTATCTTGTAAGGTTATTCCACAAACGCGGGGTGCGGGGAGACCGCGGTAGAGAACTCGGATGGAAGAGCGAAAACACAACAAGATCTTGGCATTTTTGGAAGAAGGTATCCAGCTTGAGCGAAGGATTGGGACGTATAAAACCGTGTGATACCCAGGCTCTTGTGATTATCAGCAGCAGACTCTTGCCTCACCATCTTCGTGTTCTTCTATCTCTTTACTGATCAAGTCCATCACTCTTGCAACATGACGGGCTCTGTGCACTCAAAACCAGGGTCTTTTGACATCAAACGAGATGTCGAGTACGAAGAGGTTGCTCCGGTGCGAGATGAAATCCTTGAGCGCTATCCGCTCATTAAGGACAAGACTCCCGAGGAGCGTGCTGCCATTGAAAAATCTCTGGTTCGCAAACTCGACTGGAAATTCCTCCCCATGGTCACAGCCATGCTGCTGATGAAGTCAGTCATTCTATCTTCACCAATACTTCTTTCACTAACTGATACAGCTATCTTGACCGAATCAACGTCTCCAACGCTCGACTCGCCGGTATGCAAGAAGATCTTCACATGTCGGATACAGTCTGGTCCACAGGTATCTCCATGTTCTACGTGGGTTACATCCTCTCCCAGATTCCCGCCAACGTCATCCTCGCCAAAGGAACACCCCGAATCCTCCTCCCTAGCTGCATGCTTGTCTGGTCTTGCGTAACCATCTGCATGCCTGCTGTTACTGCAGGATGGGGATTTTGTCTCTGCCGGTTTCTTATCGGCTTTACTGAAGGTCCTTTTGTACCTGCTGTGTCACTCATGACGTCTTCTTGGTACACGAAGCACGAGTCCCCTATGAGGATGGGTATCTGGCATGCAGGAAATACCATCTCGCAGGCGCTTTCGGGTCTTTTGGCAGCTGGTATCTTGACCAATATGGAGGGCGTTGCGAACCTGCGAGCGTGGAAATGGTTCTTACTTCTTGAAGGTATGTCTGCAAGTATCACGATAGAGCTTGTGTATCTAACAGTTCGCCCAGGCGCTGTCAGTATCTTGGTGGCTCTCGTAAGCTTCTGGTTCATTCCGAACTTCCCTGACTCGACTGGTACATATTTCATCACAGAGGAAGATGCAGCTATGGCTCAATATCGTCAGACTGTGTCCGCTGGTGGCATCGCTGAAGATGATGCTGGAGGCTACTGGGATGGTTTCTGGCTGTGTATGAAGGAGCCATTTGCCCATCTCTTTGCGGCTATTCACTTCTTCTTGATCATCGCACAGTCATACAAGGACTTCTTCCCTTCCGTGAGTAACCTCTCATTCTTCCTTTGACTGTGAGCCTTGTACTAACATCGTCGTAAGATCGTCGCTACCCTTGGATTCTCCGGCACCACTACCTATCTCATTCAGGCCCCTCCTCCTATCATCGCCTTCATTGCGATGATGGGTATCTCGTGGTCTTCCGGTCGACGACTGGAACACGGTTATCACATCATCGTTCCTATTCTTCTTACTCTGATCGGCTGTGCTGTCATGATCACCACCCTCAACGTTGGCGCCCGATACTTCTGCATGATTCTGCTGGTCGTCGGTCCATTCGTCGGTCTCAACGTAAGTTCTCTGACCTATCTCATTTTTTGCAACAATAGGATTCACTAACTTATTGCTAGATCCAAACTCTTGGGAGACAACCGTAGTCCCTCGTCCCCGCACAAAACGTGCCGCTCTCATTGCGTACGCCAACTGTGTTTCATCTGTTTCCCACTGGTTCACACCATACTTCTTCCTTCGAAACCAGGAGCCTTACTATCAGACCGGAGGAGGTGTTATCATTGCAGGCTGTGGTCTCGTTGTTGTGTTTGTCCTCATCACGAAGTGGTACGTGGCTAAGAAGAATAAAGCCCTCAAGGCTGCAGAGGATGCAGCTGGTGAGCCCGAAGGATGGAGGTTTGCTGGCTAGTAGATGATGAGAAATTCACGACCCGAGTTACCAACGGTTATATCCTTGAGCGAGATCGTTTTGAGTTCCCAGAGCTCTTTATTTATTGTATCTTCCATATCCCCGCATGAGACTGTTTAGTCTTGACATATTACTGGATACAACCACAGCTCTTCGTTCTTTTGGGGCCAATCATGCATCCTAAGAACCATCTTCATTATCTTCCCCAGCTCCTCAATCGTTGGAGCCAGATTCGGATTCAGATCCAGAGTTGAATTATGTGCCCGACGGGCCAGAAGTCGATATTGCTAAAACCTCATGTTCACTCTCCTCACCCTCTTCTTCACCTTTTTGTGTAAAGCTTTCGTGCACCGGATGCAGGATATCAGCGTGCTGATAACACTTATCACAAAGGCATAACCATTGGCACGTCTCACAACACCAATACATCCCGTAGATGAGCTACGATGTGAGATTAGCAGATACCGGAGAAGATCACCAAATACTAACCGATAAGCAATAATCACAACAGGCATTCTCCTGTCGAATACCCCTTTTGCTGTAGCCTTTGAGGTCTCTGTTTCTTCGGCGGTGTCCTCGTTATTATCCTTGTACGTTGGGACGCTACTATTGAGCAATGATATCACGTCTGGATCACAACTGTGATAGTGAGCAATGCTGAGCGGACTCCATGTCTCTTTGCCCTGTTTAACAATCACATCTGCCTTGGCCCCATGCTCAATGAGAAGTTTAACAACATCAGCACTGAGTGACGGCTCTCCCGTATTTTCTGGCTTGAGTAGTGTTAAACCGTGACGAGGTGCCCAGCAAAGCGGTGTCCAACCATCAATATCAGGGACATCGATATCCAGCTTGTCACCCATAAGCGAGATGATCTTCTTCACAACTTGGAGTCTTCCTGTCTGTGCAGCCCAATGCAACGGCACACGTCCCTGCTTATCTTTAGCATATAAGTCGCCACCTCGCTCCAGAATAGCCTCAAAATTGGCCAAGCCATTGCATGCCGCCAAATGTATAGGCATGCGGCCCATGTCGTCCTTGACATTGACTGTGGCGTGTTCTTGCTCAAGAATGAGGTTGATGACAGGAGGGAGACTTCCAAATGCAGCCGAGTTGATCGCATAGCCCCAGACACCAGCTTTTACTGTCACATCCGCATGTGCGCTCTCGTGTCCCGTCAAGAGATAGCGGACCATGCTCTCATGCTCCAGCGCCTCGATATGACATTGAGCAAGAAATAGTGCTTGTAGAGGCGTGCCCAGAAAGTTTTCGGTTGCATTCACGTTTGCACCGTGCTCAACAAGGAATTTGATGATATCAAATCGACCTGCTCTGCAAGCTTGATGTAGAGGTGAACCATAGTACGGGGACAGTGAATTGACATTCGCTCCGCGATTGATGATATACTGCACCTTTTTGAAGTCACAGTCTGCGTATAATTGCAGGGGAGTAGGTCTACACCCAGCTCCAATCTCAATGTCCGCTCCAGCATTGACCAGCCGCTTCAGATCTCGAATCTCAAGATTGCGATGGTGAAGAACCCCAAGTCCATTATTTGCCGTGTCGTTAAGATCGATCCTTGAAGGAAATTCCAAGATAGTGGAAAGGGTTCCGCCAGCTATCGCAAGGTGAACGATTGATCTTCCTGTCTCCTTGTCTCGTCGATGCATGTCCGCTCCAGCTTCGGCCAGCATCCGAACGATTCCATGATGGCCTCGGAATGTAGCGCACATGAGAGGTGTCCAGCCTTTGGGCCAATCATTGAGAGGCTCGCCAACTCCAAAGCCATACTCAAGATCGACTGTCGCTCCATATTCAAGAAGGACCTCCACAGCTTCTTCGTAACCAAAGTATGCAGCGTATGTCAGGGGAGTGAACCCGACAGAGGAACCAGCGTTGGGGTCTGCACCTTTCTCAAGCAACAGACGGGCTATCCTGGGCTGCTCAAGCGCAGAGCAAAGTGGTGCCTGGTTCTCTTTCAAGGCTGAGTTCGGATCAGCACCTGCTTCTAGGAGCATTTCGACCACTTTGTAGTGTTTCACCAGGACTGCATATTGTAATGGTGTCCGCATATCATCGCTGGCCAGATTCGCGTCGGCACCGTGATCTAGCAGCATCTTCAAAGCTTTGTCTCTTCGGTCACAGTCGTCTGATGATGTACTTGCGTACGAGCATATCAGAGCGGTAAGTGGGGTGTTCCCCTCGCGGTCCTTACAGTTAACATCTAATTCAAGCTCCAGAAGTCGTTCCAGCATGCCTAGACCAGCGTCCTTTAGCTCAGCCCCTACGCTTGTGACCAGAAGGGGTTTCTTGAGGGCCTTGCTCAGATAGTCAGCCCCAGCTTCAAGAAGCGTGTTGAAGATATCGATGCGGGCATGGATAGCTGCACAATGCAACGGAGGTCCAGAAGGTCCAGGAATATTCGGATTGGCTCCGTTGTCTAGAAGTAGCCTGATGCATTTCATGAAACCATTGGCAGTCGCCGCATGTAAAGGCGTCCACTGACCATCTCCAGTGTGAGAATCTGAGATGCCCATGTTCGGGTCTGCGCCTTTCTCCAACAGCAGTTTCACTGTGTCAAAGCTTCCCCCTAGAACCGCAAGATATAAGGGAGTGAAATTCAATTCAGAAGGACAGTCGATATTGACCTGTGACTCCTCTAGAATGGCTTTGACGGTCTCGGTGTGACCTTCAAGGGCGGCCTTATGAAGCGGGTTTCTTCCAGATAGGCTGGTGTACTCTATATTTGCGCCATGCTTCAACAGAACTCTGACTGTATTTGCATACCCATGACGTGCTGCGTGATATAGAGGGGATGACTGCATGGATGTCTCGTTTCCCCAATCGACATCTGGATCTGCAGGACACCCAAGACTGAGGATCCTTTCGGCAAAGCCCTCTAGACCCAGGTTGGCAGCCCGATAAATCAAAACAGGCGGCCAGTCAAAGTTGTCAGGCATCTTCCCCTTGGCCTTTATCTTACCCAGCAGGGCATTCATCAGCTCCTCATTACCAGACGAGCTTGCCGCCTTGAGTACATCCCATGTCTCGTCTGGCGTCAAGTCGTATTCACCAAGAAGATCCTCGACCACTTGTTTCTGTCCTTTGCTTGCTGCTTCGATCAGACCTCTTAACGCATCATCACTACCTAACGGCTCCACCACATTAGGGAGGCCAAGTCCAGCAAAGATTGGGAACAGAGACTGGAAGCAAGGAGAGCGTCTGGTGGCAGGGTTAGATAGACACCACTGGGCTTTGGCCAGGGTCTGAACCATGTCCTTCTTTGATGATAAGCCAGATATGTCTGGAAGAGGGGAGCTGAGAGAATAGTGATGTGCCCATGCCTGGATAGCATATGAGGCAAGGTTCGTGCGGTCTAGGAAAGGGGGTGTCTCGAAGGTTGCTGAGTCTGTATTGGCGAAGTTCTCCCTGACATACCCTTGAACAGCATCTCGAGATAGGTAGTCCAGGCACATACTTTGGATGAGATGATGAGCTTTGCCTTTGATCTTGTTCCACAGAAAATCCTTCTCTTCGGCGTCTTTAGATGAAGGGCCACTATTGACCATGATTTCGTGGAAGCATGGGTGCTTAAACCTGACCTCATTGTGATCCACCTCAAGAATACCAGCAAAGTCGTTCTCAATCTTTTCAACAAGCCTATCGACGGCCATGAAACTAGGAGAGACCTTCTTGCATTCCCTCTCATCTGAGAACGAGATGATAATGGCAAGTTCCCAGATTGTGAGTGGTCTGACAGCGTATAAGAGCCAGGAGAAGAGGCACTCCATAGAGTCCTGGTTGGCGTACTTCTTGAGCACAGCATTCAACACAGATACCATAGCCTTGTCACCCTCCTCCACTTGTTTTGAAAGGCCCAATAAGCCGAGAGTGTCATCAGTCGACATTTCCTCGGGCCATTCTTCCCGATTTCTGAGCTGCTCACATATAATATGGCGCACTGTAGGATCTAACTTTTCCATGAACCACAGCTCCTCGCGGATCTGCTGTTCACTGAAAGCCAGATCCTCTCTTGAGCTTATCAATGCTTTGATGTCGCTCTCCAAATTTTTCACAGCGAACTCTCCCAGCTCCCCAGAAGATATATCAATAGGGACACAAAAGGACCCGATAGCTCTTCGCTCAGAGCACCAGGCTCAATACTTGTAACAATAATCTTCCAGGGGGACTCGTTGTTGTAATACTTCTTAGCGATGTGGTCCAGAAATATCTTTCGTGACGCTTTTGTGCACTCGTCGAAGTGATTCATAACATTGATCGTCTCTTTAACTTCTGCTGAGATTCTGAACATCTCGAGGAATTGAATCAGATCTGTTTCAGTCCATCCTCGTTCATTTTCAATCTGGCTGCAGAGTCGATTGATGGCAGATCCAAGCTTTGGATGATGACTGCAAATCTGAGCCAAGAAGGTAGCGGTCATGTCCCGAATACTATCAGCACGCACATCGAATCTGTCGAAAGAGAAGTATAGAACAATTTCTCGTCGCTTCCCCTTCCCGGCCTCCTCTTCAAGAGCGTAGAATACACTCTCAGCCACATCTCTAACGCTATGACTGCCGTGAAGATAGAGTATTTGAGGACAAGGACTGCTCAACCAAGTTTGATAATCTGGTAGATCAGCCAAAGGGTTAGGTTCAACCTTGTTACGGAGCGGATAGATTGGAGACGCTAGAGCAAGAAGCTTTCTCTCTTGGGCATATTGTCGTGCTCCGATGGACTCTTTCGGCTCCCGGACATCTGATAAGAACTCTTAGTTATACTAATAACACGATGATCGTATTTCATGAACATACCTGGCTCTATCTTGGCAAGATACTTAGTAAGAGGAGAATAGTCCGTCCCAGTTGGTGCTGTCAGTGTCTTTTCCAGCGGTATACCCAATCTCGCACAGTAAGCGTCGAAACCCTGATTTCAAGTCAGTCTTGGGTTATACGGCGATGGCACCTGACGTTGAACTACTCACCCCACTACTCGTCTCTCCTTGAGAGTGAAGACTTATGATGTGGCCCCGCAGCGCGATATGTGAGGTTATGAAGAGACCATTCACTTGGATGATGGCTCTGGTAAGTCTTGATATTGAGGTCACTGAAGGCCGCGGCTTGCCAGAAGTATGAGAGTAATTTTCATAGAGAAAGCTAGCCAGCCTCGTTTCCAAGTCAGCTTTGTCTCTCTGGCGGTGTGGACAGCCATTGAAGATCTGTAGTACGTCAGACCGAGTAAGCTATGTAACATATAGGGCTTACTCACCAGAATTCGTGTCATCTCTGATATGTCTTGCCATGAGCTCCTGTCAAGGGCAGCCATAACAAGAGCCTATGCTTGGTTGGTACACGTTGCAATACTCCAGCACTTCTAAGCCTCATCACTTACATCTTTGACAATAGTACCTCCGATATCATGGCTGATAAAGTATATCAGACGCTTCTGTGCATAAATCTCCATGTCAGGCTAAAAACTGTATTAGGATGGTGAGTTCTCCCATACCTTGGTCTCGCCGGAACGTTTTGACCGTAACCCATTGAGCAATCTCAATGTAACTCGCCGGATTGCCTCTCGAGATCTATGACCAAAGAAAAGTTCGGAAGAGTCATAATCGAATTGAAACACCCGGCAGCTGCTGCGAGCGTTCTTGGGCTTCTCCCAGCCTTCCTCAGCGATTTGGGTAACCCAAGCTGAGCTAACAGATCCACGGCTCGGCGCAAAGTCTTTGCCGTGCCGATTGCCAAAGACTCCGGGTACGACAATGAAACTGGAGATAATCAGCGCCGCAGGCATGCTTTAGTGCGCTACCTACTCAATGAGTCGAGCTTCAGTAGCCTGATCACTTGTATCACTGTCTGATGATACCTCTTGCCACACAAGACGCAGCGCTTCCTTTTTTAACTGATCTCCTGCAGCTGTGATCAGATCTGAATCTGAGACTATTCCCCCAGTACTTTTGCAACTCTCTTGCTTCTGTTCTTTTGTTTCCTGGGCAACATTACTTTCTTTATCCTCGTTCCTATCTTGCTCCTGAACAGAAAGACGTTGAAGCGGAACTAAATTGTCGGAAGACGACACAGATTCCGGTATTTCAGATTTTTGGGTGTTTCTTAGAAAGTTCACCAAGGTCCCAAGAATGCCTTCTTGCTTTTCACTAGACTTTTCGTAAGAACAAAACCCGGTCAGTAAATGATCCGCACTTGCCGGCATGTGGAGACTCACCGTAACCATGATCGACATGGGTAGAGCTTAAGATGATTTACATAGTAGTATATGATTAGCCGCCAATAGTACAATAGCCAAATACGAAGCAAGAGTGGTTAAATTAAAATTCTTTTCCAAGGATCAGACGAATAAAATCCCTCACGGTACCTTGGGCCCGTGCGTACATATTCTGATACCCTAAACCATTATGATCTCCCGAGGCCTACGGAGCTAAACCTCCTGCTCACTGACCCTTTGAAAAAGGCTTGTCAAACTCGATCCCCATAAATTCATCCAACTCAAGTCATTCTAGATCTTCGATATAGTAAGCCTTGCAAGGGTTATTCGTAGACCCAAATATACCTCTAAATGCTTTTTCCAGTCCCCAGTGGATAGCAAGAAGGTTATCTCACATTTCTTCACCATGGAAAATAAGTACGGCAGTCTGATATTGCAAACCCAATCATGTAAAGCCAGAAATTGACCTTACATATTAGCAATTTTTTACTACACTATGTATAAAGTCCTTGTGCCCCAGATGTAGAGTTGCACCATGTTGAGGCGATAGTGAGTTAACGTGTGAGGCGCGTGACAATATACTGCACCTTTTCGAAGTCACAGTCTGCGTATACTCTCTACTCTCCCTCCCAGTTGAGGATAACATGATCTTAGCATCAACACTTTCCGGCAATTCTTTCATGCAAAGGCACCTCTCTGTAATTGATGTCTCGTCGAGGAGGAGCATTCAATTGAGGTAGGACAATCGCCACTTTGTGGGGGACTAACCAAAGACCGAAAGTCCATAGCTTTGTTGAGCATCTGTGTCATCAGAAAGACCTCGGTATAGTTCAAGGTTCAGTATGTTAAGTCGCAAAGCTTAGCCGTTAATAAGGAGCTCAAAGATACGCAAGTCCTGAGATTCTTCTCACAGGGCAGCCATTCTTCCAGTTGTGAGACTTGATGGAGACAGCTAACCACCAAGTTCGTGAGCGATGGCAAGGTAATGCAGAAAGCCCGATCGAGTATAGCTTTTTAGGGAACCAAGTCATTGCACTAGCTTCAGTAGTAAAAAGTGGCTGTCTCGGAAGGCATGAAGTCCAATTGATCACATACCATCACTGTGACACTGCACGATCAACCTCTAACAGCATAGTATGGGTACTTCAGCTGGCCACAATCATTCTTCTTCACCTCATTTATTATCCAAGTATCATCGATTGGAGCGCAGTTAGTTAATGTACGGTGGCATACGTTCGATGCACGTATCTTGACCAATGCTCGCTAAAAATAACCATAGATTCTCTATTAGCTACGGCCTTAGCCGCTGTGGCACTCGCCGTTTTGGGCCTAGACGCGCTAGTGATGTCTCAAACGAGCAGCTGAAATGACAGAGCGGGTTAGTCTAGTGGTTCCCCGCGGCGACTAATGAATCTAGATCACTGAGACCTAGCCAGTGGCTAGCTGATACCTCCACAAGATGCAAATATGGCTTGATTGAAAGACACGGCATAACAAAAGAGGTTCAGTGCACCAGTCACAATCAGAAGCGATATCTGTCACATAACTTAGCTTCAGCCAGAGCCGGAGAGAAGAGCCTCCAGCCGCAGATAAACGATGTCTGCTTGTGAACTGCGGTCGTCCGCAAGCGAGGTCTTGCATCGATCTCAAAGCTATAAATGCCAGCGATATAACCACCAAAGAATTGATCATTACTCATAACACTCACCACATTCTATTGAACATCTCTTACATCATGACAACTTTCACTGGCAAGACCTTTCCCGTTCAGGGAATCCCATCAAATGCCAAGCCGGAGACCAAGAACATCCCGTATGTTCCAGGTCTTCCCTGTCGCCATGACATATCGGAGTTTTTCCCGTCCGATGTCCCCTTGAAGCAAAAGCAATGGACCTTGATGGTCCTCGCGATGAATCGTTTCAAGGCTCTTGGAGTAGAGAAAAAGCTCTCATACTTCCAGGTCGCTGGGATTCATGCCTATCCTCTGCAGTCCTGGGACGGTGCCGAGCCTCCCCGTAAAGACCCCGAGTGCCCCAAAGAGTTGCCTCCTGGTGCCAACCCCTACGGAGGCTACTGCGAGCACAACACCATCACGTTCCCCACTTGGCACCGGCCCTATATGCTCCTCTTTGAGGTGTGTTCCATGGCCACGCTGGCCCCTCTCTCTTGGCCCATGCTAATTACAAAAATAGAAACTCATATGGCAGCATATGAAGGAGATCATCGCCGACTGGCGCCTTGATTCCGCTGAGGCGGCCGAGTGGCAAGAAGCAGCTGATACCTGGAGACTTCCTTACTGGGATTGGGCCCGAAAGCAAAAGTACAACGACAAGTATTCCCTCCCTCTGGTTCTTACATTCAAAGTCGTCACTGTGTATCCCCCTGATCATCCCAAGGGTTTGACTGGGGTGACGAACCCGTTTTACGAGTTCAAGAATCCAGAAACCGAAAATGGAAAGCCAGACGGTGTACCTAGGGCATTTGGAAACATGCCAGAGAAAAGAAGCAATGGAACATCCACGACAACCCCAAGGGGCTTCCTGTGAGTCCCAAGTCTTATCTTGGACAAAGAAATGTTTGGTTCTAATTTCTTCTCAGTGGAGCAAGTGTTCTGCCACCAGTCGATACGGCCTTTTCAGCGAAGATGGCATAAACTTCAGGGGCTTGGAAGGTTACAATAACTTTGACCAGGCAAATTACATCCTTGACAATTTTGATAAGAACTGGTACAACCCCTACGACCCGAAGAACGAAGATAGGAAGAAGCTATTTAAGCCTCCGGGAACATTGGCAGATGCTGTCAATCGTCTGTTCTCCAAGAAGTATACCGATTCTTGGGAAACGTTTGCCAGCACTAAATATTGGAAAGAAAGCTGCCAGAAAGTCAGTACTGGTTATCTGTCGCTGGAGTACATCCACAACAATGTCCACGTGAGTCAGTTGGTAGATGAAACGGGAAACGAAAACTAATATCTATGTGAACAAGAATCTTACGGGCGGCTCCAACTATAGCCAACCGGGAGAAGAGGAGATCGGAGGCTACGGGCTTGGTCACATGTCAGACGTGCCCGTCTCGGCCTTTGACCCTGTCTTCTGGTTACATCATTGGTATGTTATCTGCGGTAAATCACCCTATGTCTCTAACATTTAACCCAGTAACATCGATCGTCTACTTGCTATGTGGCAGTCATTGAACTGGGGAGCCTGGTTTGACGAGCCTGACTTCCTCAAAGGCACCGGGAAAGTTGAGGATAAGACACAATATGACAACCTCCTACCCTTCCACGCGATTGAGACCGAGGACCCAACAACTGGATATTGGACATCCCGCCTTGTGAAGGACTGGACCAAGCTAGGTTATCAGTATGACGACCTTCGCCCTCAGCCGGATGCTATCTTACCTGAGGGAGGTTTGAACGAGGAGAAGTTCAAGAGTGACCTCGAAAAACATATCCAGGATATCTACCCAAGTATTCAGATGTACTATGACGCCCTATTGAAGGACAAGAATGTCTCTAACGTCGACTTCTTTGGACCTCACAATACGGACAACGAGACTTGGAACGACTTTCTTATCAATGTCATCTACGATCGCTATGCCCTAGATGGTAGTTCATATACTATTCAATTCTGGCTTGGTGGTGACGGAAAGGACCTCGATACAACATTCCGAGACAGAGAGAATCTAATTGGTTCAGTATATTCATTTGCCGGGCTTGAACCAGTTGTTGAGAGCTGCTCCAACTGTGCCAGCCAGAAAGAGAAAAAGGTCCTCTCTCGCGCTCAAGTTCTTCTGACGATTCCCATTATCCATCAGGCGCTGGATAAACGCTTCGAACACATTCACTCCACCACGACAGACCAAGTTGAAGAGTACCTTGAGAAACATCTTCACTGGAAGTTTGTCGAGATCGGAGGAAAGGTCAGGCCTGCCAGTGACTTTCCCAACACCACCATTTCCGTGTTGAAAGGCACTGGTAAGCGCCAGGCTGAGGATGCAGCGCTTCCACCAGTGTACGCGGACTACAGACCTCTGTACAAGCCTACTGAACTGAAGGCCTGCGGCGTCAAAGAAGGAAAAGGTCTTTTGGGAGTTGCTGCAAACTTGAACTTTAGAACTTTCTAGGGCTAGTTGTGTGTTGATGGCGGTATCCCGCAAGTCAGAAACTCATGTCAGCCCCGCCAGTATCTGAACCAGGATCGACGCTGTGGGGAGTCTAAGGCAAGCAGCTGAGGTTTTCATTGATTAGAGAAGGTCGATAGTTTACAGATAGGCTGTTTTTACGGAATTTGTTTATTACCGAGAGATTTCCAATACATGACTTAAAAAAGAGGCCGTAGGCTGATGTTGATTGCAAAACAAGTAGAATACAAGTATTAATTGACCCTGTATATCCACCTACTTCATACCAGTTATCTTGTGTATGCTTGCCCCTGTTGAGATATGTGTGCCTGCCCTTGTCCCTCAACTTTCCTGAGTGGCGGGCCACTCAACTAGATCATACCCTTGAGCGTACTATTTAGTAATAATAGATTTGAACAGAAATGTGTGAACCTACCATCGAGGCTAACGAGCAATAGCTCTTATTTCCCTCCGGTCGAAAGGAACATCTAGCATCAATAGCCGCGACGATATATCTTCGAGGACACTGCCATTCAGCATCGGCTGCCTAAGCCTCAGAGTCAACCCTAGGCCAGACATATCACTTTTCCTTTAGTAGCTGGAAGAAACGTAGCATTATTATCCCTAACCTCTTTATATTTAAAACCTTTATAGCTTAATAAAGCTTTATTTAATTAAAAACCTAGTTCTAAATATAACTAAATTTCTAATAAACTTTTCTACCTAATACTACTAGCCTATTTAACTTTTTCCTTATAGTTATTACTAGCTAGTTAACTTATTATTAAAAATACCTAGAGTTTATCTTTTTTTATAAGTTTACTATATTATATACCTAAGCTAGGTTTTACCTTACTTTATTAATTACTATTATTTTATTATCTAGTAATATATTTCTTTTATCTGAAGGAATATCTTTTTAGTATTTAAAATACCTATATCTATAAATATAAATATTATATATAAAGTAAATAAGGCTTATAAAAACTAAATTCTTAATATAAACTTTTAAAATCTTTTTATAAAGCCTTTTATAATTACTATAGCTTTTAAGCCTTTATTAATAATTTTAAAGTAAATTAATAATATTATATAGTATAAAATATATTAAAAAGTTAAAAAGTAATATAAATTATTAGCTAATTAGCTATTATATAGTTATAGTAAAAGTTATTTTAAAAGTATTAACTTAAGTTAATAAACTTACTTTTATTAAGTATTTTACTTTTTATATATTTTATATATTTTAAGTTTAATTATTTTTATAAAAAGTAATAATTACTTATTTATATACCTTTAAAGTTAGTTATTAAGATTTTAACTTTTTAGCTAAAATTAAGATTTTAAGTAATAATAAAGGTAATAAGTATCTTACTTATATATATTTATTAGTATTCTTTACCTTTATATACTAGAGGCTAAAGCCTTTTTAACTACCAATAACCTTATCGCAGTTATCCCTGACCAAGAAATATAATAATAAAATGCTAAATTGCTCTTTTCAGCCATTATTTCGGTCATCAACCAAGTTCTCATCCTTCGAACCCTCAAGAATGGACTACTACGCCGGAAAGATCGTTGTGACAGGTGCTGCTCATGGGATCGGGAGCGCCGTAGCCACGGAATACGCAAAGGCTGGTGCCCGTGTCGTACTGGCAGATATTGACGAGGAGACTCAACGCTCCGTGGCTGAGACACTGCGCCGCAGCGACTTGGATGCCAGGGCATATTACTGCGACGTTGGTAGCGACGACAGCGTCCGTGAATTCGCTACTGCAATCCAATCAGATGTTGACATTCCTGACATAGTGCACAACAACGCCGTCTTGGTCCAATCCGGCGGCATTCTTGACCTGGACATGGCAAGCCTCCAGCTGCAGATGAACGTCAATATCTATGGCTACGTCGACGTCGTCCAGGACTTTATCCCCGACATGATAAAGCGCAGCAGCGGACAAATCGTCAACACCGCCTCCCCAAACGGGACGTTCCCCGTTGCTATTGTTGCGCAGAACCTTCTTCCATACTGCCTTTGTAAGGCTGCGGCAATCTAGATGAGTCAGAGCATGGCTGCGAGTCTCGCGTCCTATGGTATCAGTGTCAGCGTCGTCTTCCCAGATGTCGCGTATACGGAAACAGTCCAGAGCCTCTCTGGATCGTCGTCTGAGGCTTTTCACAAGGGATTCGGTGCATTCTTGAGGGAGCAAGGTCAGAGCGCTGAGGTCGTTGGGCAAAACATTGTGGACGGAGTTCGAAGCCGAGAGTTCTTTATCAACACCTGCCCGGGGTTTGAGGAGGCATTGGTGACGCATACCAACCGCTCAACCATTATTGACTGGGTCTCTGGGAAAGATAATGTACGTCCTTACCTTGCTGGCATAGGGGCGCTCGAAGGCTCCAATCTTGCACCGCTATTGATCAGGGAGGGCGTGAGGGTGCTTAGAAGGAAGCTGACCTGTATGTTCAGCGACGCTGTAAGCAGGTTGCTTCAGTTGTCCTTGTGGATACTAACGCTTAATTACCCTAATTAGGCAGGTCTTCTTCCTCTGCTAGTCCATAATTGGACAAGTAAGGCAAGATTTTTTTCATTAGGCTAGAAGACAACGCTCAAAGGTATCGATGACATACGGTTCAAGGACCTATAAAACACTCAGAATCTCATGAGCTGGTCAGTATTGGCGATACAGCTAATTGCCGAAGTGCAAAGAGCTGCCGAATATGGTTTAGCTTAGTTGCTTGCTGACATGGCTTCTGCGCGCCTTAGTCAAGACATCCAAGTGCTTTAAATGATTGGCTAGCCCTAAAACTACGAAACTCAACATAAATACGGCCGAGACCTGCAGTTTGCTCCATCATCTATCTCTCTTCAAATCAAATTTATTCATCACAACTTACTTGGTTCTCTATAGCAACTTACCATCGCCATGCCGACCT
Source organism: Fusarium pilosicola (assembly GCA_020615335.1). Classification (NCBI taxonomy): domain Eukaryota; kingdom Fungi; phylum Ascomycota; class Sordariomycetes; order Hypocreales; family Nectriaceae; genus Fusarium; species Fusarium pilosicola. The sequence goes on along the minus strand of JAGQDI010000026.1, from coordinate 25,625 downwards.
TTCAAGAAATTGCAGCAGCTTCAGTGCAATCACGAAGCCGCATTCGCCATCACATCTACCAAACACCTCTCATCCCGGCCAAAAGGTTGGCCGCGATCTCAAAGCCAACGTCCTTTTCAAGGCTGAAAACTTTCAGCTCACGGGATCTTTCAAAATCCGAGGCGCCATGTCCAAGCTGTCGGCGTCAGGGCAAGGTCGGTTGATCACTGCTTCGTCTGGCAACCACGGCATTGGCTGCGCTTTGGCATCGCGGACTTTATCCAAGGATTTCACTGTCGTCCTCCCCGAGACTGTCGTTTCTGCCAAGTTAAATGCGATCAAGTCATATGGTGTCGATGTAATCCTCCACAGCGCTGAGCCTGGTGCCTCTGAGCAACATGCCCAGAAGCTTGCGGCCTCGGGCGATTATACTTATATATCGCCATACAACGACCCCGATGTCATGGCGGGTCAGGGTACCATAGGCCTCGAACTTCTCGAACAATGTAACCATATCGATAACATCTTTATCTCCATGGGTGGCGGTGGACTCATCAGTGGCATCGGATCCGTCCTCAAAGCAAACAACCCACGAATCAAAGTCTACGGCGTTTCAACGATCAACTCAAAGGCTCTAGCGGCTTCAATGGCAGCAGGTCACGTCGTTGAGACAGAACATTTCTCCACCTTGGCCGAAGCTTGTGCTGGTGGCATCGATGAGGACACAATAACCCTCGGGTTGGCAAATGCAGTCATCGATGAACTGGTTGACTGCAATGAAGATGAGATTAAGGAGGCGCTGAAGGAACTTGCTTGGTCTGAGAACATGATTGCTGAAGGGTCTTCTGCTTTGGCTCTTGCTGGTTTTAACAAGGTGGCTTCGAAACTGGCTGGGCAAACCAGTGTCATACTCCTCTGCGGGTCGAATTATGATCAAGCCACAATCAGCAAGATAATCTCTTCCTCATAAACAAGCCAAAGAATTAAGCATTCCACTTTTATGGCAGCCTGTTGTTCGAGTTATCGTCTTGCGTTGATGTTTTCTTCAGACGATTAGATGGTTATGGTGACGCTCACATATGTACATAGTTGTCCTCCTAGCGGGTTTTCTTCATCGCCTAGTCATCCCGACCGAATATATCTTAATACCTATACCCTCCCCATCGAAGGGAGGGTCCTATAATAAATCAGACTTACGTTAACTTTCTTAACCCGTTACAGTGTCAACCTCGATGCTAGTACCTTGAGATTGATTTAGCAGTAATAAGGTCATGCTTGTACTCGATATAACTGCCAAGACGGGCAGAGTTGCAAACAACATGTGCGTCTCTCGTCAGCAGCCAATTCAGACATTGTCAAGATAGCGCTATGATAGGATGCTAACATCTAAGTAAAATATATTATGTTATAGAGAATAATTAATTCTCTATAACATAATATAATTGCAGTTACCGAAGCGACGAAAAGTCAGATTACCTTGTCGAGCTCTATGTTTTACAAGCAAAGAGGTAAGAGCCGTCTTAAAGTCTCATGGTCCCCATTGATTCTAATCAGCTGCAGATGTTCCGCAGACAAGGTTGCATGGTGAGGACTGCGCTTCAAACCTTATCAATATTCTTTGAAAAACAAGATTGGATAGGCAATTACAGACAACTATGCGCAGAGTGCTGCTCATCCCTGGGTGTAGATTGGTATCCCGCTCGTCTGCTAGACATAACTGGAGATTAGGACATGATAAATATAGTTCCCACCCAAGAAAAAAGATCCATTAGGCTGTACATACCACTGAGCCATTAGTGGAGCGACTATAAATATAAGAAGCTCACTTCTCAGCCGCTCTGTCGCTTCTGGCACTCTATAGATACGTCGCGTCTGCCATGCGTCTTCCAGCAAGCAATTGGGGTCACGAGTTTACATCAGATCAGTGAGCTTTAGACAGACTCACTTTGCATTATGTAAAATATTGCCTGTGGGAACCGGAAGGCAGAAGCCTTGAAGATGGGCGACGTATACGCGAATTCATTTCTGAACTGATCGGCTTTATATCCAGCGGGGGAGGAAGAAAACCCATGGATCTTCTCCCCTCTGAGCTCGTCCTGGTGAATGACAAAGAATTGCGCAGTTATATATTCATTGATAGAGACTCGTGGAGAGATTAGGTAGGCGAGTCACTATTGATCGAACGTAGCTCGGTCGATCAGGAACGCTTCCTAGTACTATGTATGCTTTACTTTGGAATGTAATAACTGAGTTAGTAATATAGCAGAGGAGCTATACTTTAAATACTTTTAACTAATTTATTAAACAGTATTATAACTTTAAACCCTTCTTAAAAAGAATATAACTATATATTTATTTATTATAACTTTTTTAATGCTTTTAAGGCTTAAAGTAATATTTATTTTAATATTTTAAAAATAAAACTTTAAGTATAGTTATTTATTAAGTTAATTATAATAATACTTATTATAACTAGTAAACCTTTACTATTTTAAAGATTAATTATAATAAAAAGGTAAATATTAATATAAATCCAAACTTTTTATTTTTATTTATTTTTTATCTTTTTTTTCCTTTCTTAACTTTTAATATTTTTTTCCCCCTTTTTACTACCCTTCCCCTTCCTTCTCCCCTTTATTCCACTTGGTTAGCGCTTTAGTAGTAAAATCCATGTAGCTCTACCTATTAGCGCGACGAATCTGTGGCTGAAAGTCAGTCACAGGACTGCCACTAATCATGTGTCCATTTGCTAATTTGTAGAACCCAATAGTCTGTGTTCCATCGCTGTCTCGAAACTTAGGAGGGAAGTTATAGCTCATGATAGAAAAGTAATTCTTCTCCCCGAATAGGACAGCGCCGTGTCCTTCGGGTGCAAGGTCCTTGGCGGCATCGCCTTCGATAGCGAATTCATGTCGAAGGCCGAGGATATGGCCTATCTCATGCTGGAAAATGTTCTTCAGGATGCTCAAATTGTTACCCTCAAAAGCCCGGCTAAAGACAATAACGTCCTGGTCGACTTCATGGGGAAAGAAGGCCTGGGCAAGTGTGTTGCGTCCATTTCCGAAAGACGGATTGACTTTGTACACGAGGTAAAAGTTGGCACTCGCTTGTTCAGTTGTCTCAATTATCGAAATGCCAATTTCGAGTTCTTGCCAGGTATCAGCAGCTTCTTGAAATGCTGTAGCCGCAGTTCGAGCAGTATCGGAGGACGGAAAGCTCTGCGTTTGAACGAAGTACTGGAGTTTCCTCGCACCACATGACTTAACATCCCAGCGAGGTACAATAGTCCCAAAGCCTACGACAAGAGAATCAGGCTCATCTGGAGCATTATCTCCGGTAGTGCCAGCGAGGTTGGAGATAGGGGCAGGGCCAAAGCTTGGGTCTGTCTCCTCCTGTGTATTACAGGGGTACTTGGTGATCTCGGCGACAGCAGCCATTTGAGCGACAGTGAGGTTTGTTGTAACAGAGGCAAAAGCAGCGGCGGCGCGTTCGTTAATGTCGCCGCACCAGGGTTGAAATTCTTGAGCCAGTTTAAAGATGAGAAGCGATGATGGTTGAGTATCTCTTGGAATTCGAACTGGTATTTATAATTGAATTCCCCTTCTCGACTCCATCGGTCAACTGACCAAGTTCCCACGTGCTTGTCAGTTTTTCTTTTTCCCCTTTTTTTTTTGTTATCTACTGACCTGCTCAAAGACATGCACTGGAATGCACCTGGGTCTCCGTGTTTTAACGGAAGCACGGTACCAAGCTGACAAAACGCTATCTAGCTACTATGTAACAAGCCTCAAAATTCTCTCATCTAAACCCTATATCGAAGGGATAGTCACACATTAGCTGAAAACGCGGGCCAATAGCAGGATGTGCCATCATACCGCCATTGGCAGGAGGGGTGTCTAATCTCGATCACCGGATGCTTATCAATAAGCTTTTTTTCCGCTTATTACGTTTTCAGCTCTTTGCATATAGGGTTTGGTCAAGAACGTACCTTGGCTCATTCCTCCACAATGCCTAAACTGGATTCCTCATTACATTCGAGCTATAACTGTGCCAATCTTTAATCAATTTCTTGCGCCAGAATTAAGATTAGGTGCGCTCAATCTTAGTCTGTATCCCTATCGAGATGGCCACCTCTAAACTTACGCTTTGTCCTTTTGACAGAAATATCTGTCATTTTTCATAGCGGGAAAAGCATCGAGAACGACCTGTCTCAGCCAAGATGTCAGCCAAGACGTCTCAGTGCTGTAGCACTGTCTGACTTTTCGTCGCAAATAGAACGCCATACAGCTTAAGCAAGGAGTATCACCTCAATGTAAGAGTCTGGAATCATTGATAATCGGTGGAGTTATCTTTGTACATGGATTTTGAGGCCAGCTTAATGTTGATTGTGGCGAGCTGAATCTCCATTTAGGTTAGCTCATCATTGCGGCTGAATATTGAGGCTGGCTGAAAATGCTTGAATTCCCAGGTTTGAATATCACACTTTTTATCCCCATGACAATCAGCGCTCTCCCAAAGGAAGCATGGCCATCGGTAATTGATGAAAATTGGGGCCTGGAAGTCACTTACTGCCAGAACTGGATCCCAAGCAGGTTCAACAAACCCCTGACTGTATGGATCTGTTACTCTGGAGTAAAGTTTCTTTTGCAAGGTTAGTGACAAAGTAAGACTTAACCATGCTGTTTACGTCGACACAAAAGGGAGTCTTGTCGTTTCTATCGGAGAAAAAACCGGGTGATTTGGAACAAACTCCCAGAAGACCCAATCAGTGCCGTCACTCCATCTTCTCTGACAGAGCAAAAGAAACACCGACTATTATCCTGCTCAGTAGACTGAGTGACACGTGGCTGCTCCATTTAGGGCCTTTTGAACTGAAGTTAAATATTGGTGCCTTCAGCTATGCAGCCTATGCTTTAGGTTTGCGGGCTTGAGAAATGGAAAATCAGATATCTGGATACTGGCAGTTGAGGTCAGCTTTCTGATGCAATGGGTGCATCATGCCTTTTGGGCAATCAAGGCTTCTAATAGCAGTGTCTTAGTGAACGAGCCACACTACTCAACATTCGACCCCAGTGATATGGCTGTCATGTCAAGTATAGGTAGTCTCTTCAAAGCATCCCATTTTCATGATCGATTGGAGTCTACTGACTATGCGGCTTGCATATTATTGTAGCCAACTATTATTTGGGGTGGGGGATAATCGGTCATGCAACAGGCCCAGAATCAAAAAGTGACAAGATATCTAAAATCAGACCAATGTTTCAATCCACAGCCAAGTGCCCTATTCAGTACCATCCTGTGATAAATGAGACACGAGATATAATTCCAGGGCTAAGCGCTCCACTCATATACGCTGCATAGGAGGCGATATGTAAGCACTAACTTAAATTTATCCATTTATTTCCACTGCACACATAGGCCCATAATCAGATCATCTTATCCCATAGAGATAAATTCTCCTTCCCCATTTATTAGCTGTATTAAGTGGCCGTTCTTGTAAGGTCGACAATCAGACTGATATTTCGACAAGTTAGTCGCGGACTGATCCTAAGACATTCGCAACTATAGACGGAACGAAAGACAATACGGTGCATTAAGTCCTCTGACGATCAGTTCATATTGTGTCTAGGTCCAGCCCGTGGCTCAAAATGTCTCTTGTAGTGGGTGTTCAGCTCGACGCCACCTTTTACAAATTGCTGGCCTGTGCCCTAGGCTAGAACTAGTGACACTTTGCTTCTTCTAGTGGTTCTGGACAGCATGATACGACATGTATGAACCGTGTGGCATTAGTTTGGCGATGGTCAGTTCAACAATGCTCTTATCTTCTCATCAGCTTGAGCTGATCGACCAGCTTTGAGTGCTAGCCTGACTAAATCCTGTTTTCCCGATCTGCCTGACATGCTACTACGCGTAACTGATTAGAGGACACCGATAAGTTCTCGTACCACAAAAGGCACAGAATGGGAACGCTTACGCCTCGAATTGATGCAGCATCAGGTGTTTCTGAACCACTATAGTCAGCTGCCTCATAGTTTCGTCGAGGCTGTTTTGTACTTTTGCTATTTGTTGGGGTTGTGGTATTAAAGTTAGCGTTGTTGGGTGCTAAGAGACCTCTCAATTTGTCGCTTTAGTCATGGGCTAAAACTAGAGCCGCGAGTATTGGACCCCCACTCCTCTTTAAAATTCCGAAGAACAATCTTCCCATTGTCATTGCGGCTATAATAATGCAGTTCCTTGGTTAGATATATTCTAATATATATATAAGTTAGAGATACGTAGGCATATCTATCTATATAATAGTTTGTAATATCTCTATTTTAACAAACATAAGTTAATAAATAATCTATTTACTCTAATTATTAGAGATTTACAAGGATCTATCTCCAAGGCCATAGCTACTAAGTCTCTATTAAGGAGAAGTAATTTTATATTTATCTTAACTTTAAAATAGATTTAGTCACGATTGTCAAACTAAGATTTTTTATTAAGTTGTACTAATTACTTTAATAGATATGTCTATTTACTCTAACAATCTAAGCCTAATTAGGAAGGTTAAGCAAGACTAATACTTAAAAAATCTTATCTTTACTAAGTCTTAGCCTTAAGCCTAGTTATAAGTAGGATATTTTAAAGCTATATAGGCTATTTTTTAGGCTTAATTAAGGCTATAAAACTAGCCCTAATCTTATATCTTAAATATAGCTATTTTAAACAGGGATAAAAAATATCTACTAGCTATATACAGTGCCTAGAACAGTGCGCCATACTGTGTAATTCTTAGAAGTAACTTTGGTTTCTGTAGCAGTTATATGTAAATATAGGTATTTTGTTAAAGTAAATAGAGAAAGTTATTAAAGTAATTACTAGGTTAGGGGCATAAATAAGGGCCATTTCCATAAGCTTTAGTAGTCTATATACTGTAACCTTACTGTATTATAACCTAAATAGAGAAAGCGCTTACATTATATATACCTTATATTTTTCCTCTAATTATTTATAGTTACTATATACTAAGAAAATCTATAAGTAACTACTAAGATACAGTTACTAATAACTAAATAGAAATACTAGTAATTCTAGGCAATTATTAGTAACCCTTTAGAATTACCTATAAGTTAACTATTATAATTATAACCCTTTAATATATATATATATTTATTTAATACTAGATAGAACTTAGCTTACTAGCTATTAATATATTTATTTAAATAATACCTCTTTATATTAATTAAGCCTTATATATATTAAATCTATTATTAAGAGATATAATACTTTAATAATACTTAGTATATACCCTATATAATCTACTAATAATAAACCTAAGCATGGCTTAGTTTAATACAGTTAGACCTAACTATTATATATTAATAGCTCTTATTTAGACTGTACTGCATAATACTAAGTAATACTTATATAATAGCTATACCTATTAACCCTATTTAGTAATAGGCTATTACTAATAATAACCCTGTTTCTATTAATAATTATTTACCTATAGATTATAATATAAATAATAAAAACTTATTAAATAGCTTTAAGGACTTAGAGGTTAAAAGACTTTATAACTAGCTTATAGAAATTACTAATAACCTTAATAAAATACACTAACTCCTAGAAAAGATAGTTACTTTTTAAACTACTTAAGCTAATACTAACTAAAATAATATTTAGGAATTTCATAACCTTATTACTACTATAGCTATAGGCAGAGACACTAGGGAAATCCTTAAGCCTAACCTGCCTAAGCTATTTAATAAAACCCCTAGTAAGCTAGCTATGTTCCTTACCTAGTATAAGGCCTTTATAATTTACTATTTAACTTAGTTTAAAAGAGATTTAGCTAAAACTATATATACTGCCAGATACCTTAAGGGCATAGTAATATAATAGTTCTAGCCTATTATAAAAAAATATACTACTAAACTAAAAACTAAACTCTAACCCTAAATATTCATACTATATAATAGCTATAATATATTTAAGAATATACTTAAATAAGCATTTAGTACTATTAATAAAAAAGGATATATAAAATAATATATTAAAGCCCTAAAATAGACTAAGTTAGCTTTTAAATATACTACTAAGTATTAATAACTTATATTTAAGCTACCTTAGGACTAAGATATACTTATATTACTTTTCTTTAATAAATTAAAGGAAATAGTATAAGCTAAACTATATAAAATACCTTAATCTGTAATATTAGTTAAATATATTAGTATAGTAGTATAGATTAATAATTACTAGTTTACTTAAAGAACTTATAATAATAGGAATTTCTAAGGATAATAAGGAAATAAACCTTACTATAATATAAACTAAGGAAAATAATATAATAATAATATATTATATAGAACTAATATAGAACTAATAACTATTAAAATAATAAGAAAAGATAAGTTTAAGATTACTTACTAAAACTATAGTAAAAAGGATATTTTAACTAAAAATATAAAAACCTTATTAAAACTAACTAAAAGTATAGACTAGTGCTAAAAAATAAAACTATTAGTATTACTAAAAAGGATAATAATAAGCTATAAATAGTAATTAAAACTATTAATATAACTAGGAAGGATAGGTATAATAATTACACTACCCTATACATTAAAGGACTAGAATCCTTAGTTTATAACCTATTCCTAAGCAAAGAATAAACACTTAAAAAGTACTATCTATACATTCTGCAAAAATAATAACCTATTCTAGAATACCTAGTACCTATATTAGAGGTACTATATCTTAAAACTGGAAAAAAATAAAAAAAATAATAAAACCAGTAAAAAAGAAAACTATATAGGAAAAATAAATTAAATAATAATATTAAACTTAAATAAATACTAGTTTTAGAACTAAAAAGTTTAAAGTAAATAGAAAAACTATTACTATAGTTAGAAAAGGAAAAAAGTTAACCCTAACCTAGATAATAAACCTAATATATAGGAATTTAACCTTAAGCTTAATAACACTATAAATTAGATATTTATAAAAATGCCTATTAAAGTCTAAAATAGAGTTATCTAAATAAATATATACTTAAATAAGATTCCTATTAAAACCTTAACTAAAAGGCTAAACTAATACTATAGTAATCTGAACTATATATTAGTATTAAAAACTAGCTAAGACTTTAAAGCTAAGAAAATTAAGTAAAGAGTAAACTATATAATTTAGAATATAAAGATTAGACTATAATATAATAAACTTAAGAACTAAATATAGTATAGTAAAGTACTTAAGTATACTAAATTAGCTAGAGAAAGGGTAATTATAAAATAAAATAATAATATCTATATTTAGGCTTATACTAAGGATAAAGTAAAAACCTAATAATACCTAAAAAAAAGTCTAAGTAAAAAGAGACCCCTAAAGGTACTTAAAATACCTAAAATATTAGTAAATATTATAAATATCCTATATATAATACTACTATCCTTAATATTAATAAATAAAAGAAGTAAATAACTACTTTTTAGTCTAAATAAAAATATAAAGAATAAAAACCCTATTTAATTATTAATACCCTAGGATATTAACTTATAAAGAAGTTTAGAGAAACTTAAGTAATTTAACTTAAGGCTAATATAAAAATATAAGAAAAAGCCCTAAACTATATTTAAAACTTATATTCTATTATTATATAGAAAAAAGAAATTTAAAAAGAAAAAGATATAAAAGAAGAAACTTTAAATAGAAAAATCTATAAAGCTATTATAAAAGTTAATAGGCTAGAAAATAAATAAAATAATATACTAAAATACAGTTAGACTATAAAATAGTTAAACTTAAGCAATAAACCAGATTTAGATAATAAGAAAAAATAATAGGAAGCAAAAAAAACTACCTTAAATAAATAAATTATATAAATAAAAGCTAAATATTAAAACAAGTTAGCTTACTAATATAAATATCCTAATAATATTAACTATATAGATAGTAAATATAGTTATAATTACCTCTAAATAGGAAAAGAAATATACTATCTATAATAAAGCACTAGATAAGTAAAAAAATAAAGAAAAATAAACTTTCTATAAAAGCTTTACAGACTACAATTAATAGTAGCTAATAAATATACCTAGACCTAAAAGTCAGAATTAAGGGCAAGTAGCTAAATATACTTATAGATAGCAAAGTAGTTATAAATATTATTTCCCTTAAAATAGTTAATAAGTTAGGACTACTATAGAAAAATAAAACTAGACCCTATATAGTATAAAGTAAAGAAAGAAATACCTATACCTATAAAAATAAAAACATTACTTAAAAGATTAATTACTTAAAGGTATTTATTAATAAAAGGAATTAAGGTATTAACTTTAATATAATTCCTATATAGAAACATAACTTAGTACTTAAATATCTATAACTTATATACTATAACCTATAATTTAACTAAAGAACTAGCCAGGTAACCTATAAAGATTACCCTTTAAATAATAAAATTAATTTAAATACTAATAATATAAGATCTTAAACTTTAACTAATAAAAGTAGTAAAGACAAAAGCAATATAATATTACCTATTCTAAAAGGAATATAATATAAGTACTATAAAGGCAGAATAAAATACATTAAATAAATAATAATAACTCTTAAAGGTTAATTTAGATAATTAAACTAGGATTTATAATAAATAAAAGAGATTACTAATAAGAAATCTAATAAATAACTAAAAAATATACTAATTTAGTACTATATTTATAAGAAACTTTTTATAAAAAGTTAGATATAAAACTACTAAAATATTTATACTAAGATATTAAAATAGTTTTAAAAGATAGTAAGAACTTAAAGTTCTTCCTAATCTATAACCTTATAAAATAAAACTTATAATATTAAAAGAATAGTTAAAAGATATACTTAAAAAAGGCTATATTTAGACCTTAAAATCCTTAGCTAAATACCTTATTATATTTATTCTAAAACTAAATATAAATAAATTATAATTAGTTATAGACTATTAATAACTTAATAAAATTATAAAAAAGATAAAATACCTTTACCTCTTATTATAAAACTTAAGGATAGACTGTTTAGAAAATAATTCTTTATAGTACTAGACCTTAAAGTAGCTTATAACTTAATTAAAATTAAGGAAAGTAATAAATAGAAAATAGTATTTTAAATAAAATATAAATTATTTAAATACCTAGTTATATCTTTTAGACTTATAAATACCCTTATAGTATTCTAAAGGATAATTATAAATATACTTTAAAAGTACCTTAATATCTTTATAGTTTACTACCTAGATAATATCCTTATCTTTTCTAATATAGAAGAAGAGTATATAAAATATATTTATAAGGTTTTAAAAGTACTGTAAGATACTAATATACTTATTAAACTTATTAAAAGCTATTTCTATAAAAACTAAGTAATATACTTAAGCTATAAAATTTCCTATAATAAGATATAAATAGATAAATAAAAAATTACTATAGTTACTAAATAGAAATAACCTAACTTAGTTAAAGAAGTATAATCCTTCTTAGGATTTACTAACTACTACTAATAATTTATTAAAAACTTTAGTAAAATAGTAATCCTTCTTATAGAACTTATAAAATAAGAAATATAATTTAAATAAAATAATAAAGCCTAGAAAGCTTTTAAATAGCTTAAGGAAGCTATTACTAGTAAACTAGTTTTAGTTATATTTAACCCTAACTAGTAAGTTAAACTTAAAACTAATACTTTTAACTTTACTTTAAAAGAATAGACTAGATAATAAAATAATAATAGTATATTATACCCTATTGCTTTTTACTTATATAAGATATATAGAGCAGAACTTAACTACCTTATCTATAATAAAGAATTTCTAGTTATTATTAACTATTTTAAGGAATTTTAATATTACCTTAAAGGAAGTAACTACCTAATTAAGGTGTTTATAGACTATAAGAATATTACCTATTTTACTATAATATAAGAACTAAACCAATAATAACTATACTACGCTAAATACCTATATAAATTCGATTTTATAATTATATACTATAAAGGAACTAATAATAAATATATAAATACTATTAGTTAATAATATAACTTTAATACAGGAACTATTAAGTGTTACGACCTTAGCGGTTACGTTACGTGTAAAATCATACCCTACAAATTTCACCTAATAACAGTACTACAGCCTATATCTACTAACACTTATAAAAAGTCTAACATTAGACTAACTAGAACAGGACTAACTAATATTAGACCGATAGCATTCTAGGACTACATTGCTCCAGGACTAACAGTAACCTTACATTACATTGCTCCTACTAAGGAACTATAAGTATATATATATTCGTTTAGTATTAGATAGAATTAGCTTACTAGCTATTAATAATACTTCTTTATATTAACTAAGCCTAATATATATTAATTTACTATTAAAAGATATAATACTTTAATAATACTTAGTTTATACTCTATATAATCTGCTAATAATAAACCCTAGCATGGCTTAGTTTAATACAGTTAGACCTAACCATTATATATTAATAGCTCTTATTTAGACTGTACTGTATAACACTAAGTAATATAAATGCAATGTCTGTAAACATTAACCCTGTTTACTAGCAGGGCGCTGTTAACCCTTAGGGATATTAGCCCGCTATACCTATTAATACTAGCCCAGTAAACTACCTACTAACTAACTAGAATATAGAAGATATAAATAACTTATCCTAAGATAATAATAAAGAAGTTAAATAACTTTAAGAATAACTTAGAAATATTACTAATAAGTTAAATAAGATATACTAGATATTAAAGGAAGCTATAGCACTCTAGTAATAATAGCAGCAGAATAATACTGCTACCTAATAGGAAATATATAACCTAGTAATATTAGCTAGTAATAGGAAAGACCCCAGTAAAATCCTTAAGCCTAACCTGCCTAAGCTTTTTAATAGTACCTTTAGCAAGCTACTTACGTTTTTTACTTAAAGTAGAGCCTTTATTACCTACTACTTAAACCAGTTTTGTAACAATGCTGCTAAGGTAATATATATAGCCAGAAGACTTACTAAAACTACTACTAAATAGTTTTAACCTGTTATAAAAAACTATATAAATAATTTACTAATTTACCTATAGCTAAGAACTGCCTTACTCTTTAGATTAAATAGGTAATATAAAATAGAAAAAGTACTTAAGATGGCTTTTAGAACTATTAATAAAAAGGGATATATAGAAAGATAAATTAAAGCCCTTAAATAAACAGGATTAGCTTTAATCCTAAAAGTAGAGTTCCTAGAACTTGTAAGTAAATTACCCTAAGACTAAAACATACTAATATTATTTTTCTTTAATACACTTAAAGAACCAATATAAGCTAAACTCTAAAAAGAAAACTAACTAAAAATACTAGTAAAATATATTAATATAGCTATTAAGATTAATAATTAATAATTTATATAAAAAACCTATAATTCCTAGAATAAACTATGAAATAATAATAAACTATAGTACTATACTAACTAAGGAAAAACACAATAAGTTAATACCTAATACAGAACTAAACCAAGACTAATAACTATTAGAATAACTAGGAAGAATAAGTTTAAAATTACTTGCTAGAACTGTAAAAAAAAGGGATACTTTAATTAAGAATGTAAGAACCCTGTTAAGACTAACTAGAAGTATAGACTAGTGCTAGAAGGCAAGATAGCCAGCACTACTAAAAGGATAATAGTAAACTACAAATAGCGATTAAAACAGTTAATATAACCTAGAAGGATAGATATAACTACTATATAATACCCTACGTAAATAAAGTAGGAATTCTAATCTACATCTGTAACCCATTTCTTAGCAAGGAATAAACACTTAAAAAGTACTATCTATATATCCTATAAGAATAATAACCTATTCTAGGACACTTAGTACTAATATTAGAAATACTATATCTTAAGACTAAAGAAAAACAAAAGAACAATAGAATTAGCAGAAAAGGGAGCTATATAAGAAAAACAAACTAAATAATAATATTAAACTTAAATAAATACCTATCCTAGAACTAAAAAAGTTTAAAATAACTAAAAAACTATTACTATAGTTAAAAAAGGAAAGGAAGTTAACCCTAACCTGGATAATGAACTAAGTATACTAGATTTTAACTATAAGCTTGATAATACTATAAACTAAATGTTTATAAAAACAGGAATGCTTATTAAAGTCTAGAATAGAATTGTCTAACTAAGCAGGAGTATAGATAAGATCCCTATTAGAATTATATCTAGAAAACTAAACTAATATTATAGCAACCTAAACTACGTATTAGTAGCAAGAACTAGTTAAGATTTTAAAGCTAAGAAAATTAAATAAAAAGTAAACTATATAATCTAGGATATAGAAATTACACTACACTATAATAAACTTAGAAATAAAGTATAGTACAGTAAAGTACTTAAATACGCTGAATTAGCTAAAGAAAGGGCAATTACAAAATAAGATAATAATATCTACATTTAAGCATATATTAAAAACAAAGTAGAAAATCTAATAACACCTAAAGAAGAAATCTAAGCAAAAAGGGACCTAAGGAGGTACCCAGGATACCCAAAATATTAGCAGATATTATAAATATCCTGTATATAATATTACTGCCTATAATACCGGTAAACAAAGGAAGTAAATAATTGCTTTCCAGTATAGACTAAGGAATACAGGGAATAAGAACCCTATCTAATTATTAATACCCTGGGATACGGAATTACTAGAAGATATAAAGGAACTTAAGTAGTTAAGTTTAGTGCTAATAGGGAAGTATAAGAATAAGCCCTGAACTACATTAAGAATTCTTACTACGTTACTAAGTAAAGATAAGAAGTACAGAATAAAATAAAAGAAGAAAACTTAGATAAAGGAATTTACAAAACTATTACAGAAGTCAATAGGCTAGAAAAAGAATAAGAAGATATCCTTATACCTAAAACAAGCTAAGTAGCCAAAGAGAATACTACCTTAGATAAATAAATTATATAAATAGAAGCAGAGTACTAACACAAACTAGCTTACCAGTATAAGTACCCTGATAACGTTAACTGCATGGATAGCAAATATAGCTATAACTACCCCTAGGAAAAAGAAATACACTGCCTGTAACAGAGCGCTAGGCAAGCAAAAAAGCAATAAGAAGTAAACTCCTTACAAAAGCTTTACAAACTACAGTTAATAACAAATAACAAATATACCTAAACTTAAAAGTCAGGATTAAGGGCAAGTAGCTAGATATACTTATAGACAGCAGAGCAGTTATAAACATCATTTCCCCTAAAACAGTTAATAAACTAGGACTACTATAAAAAAATAAGGCTAGACCCTATATAGTATAAAGTAAAGAAGGAAATACCTACACTTATAAGGATAGAAATATTACCTAAGAGATTAATTACTTAAAGGTATTTATTAACAGAAGGAACTAAGGTATTGATTTTAATATAATTCCTATATAGGGATACAATTTAGTACTTAGATACCTGTAGCTAATACGCTATAATCCCTAATTTAACTAAAGAACTGGCCAGGTGAACTGCAAAGATTACCCTTTAGATAATAAAATTAATTTAAATAATAACACAAGATCTTAAACTTTAACTAATAAGAGCAGCGAAGACAGGAGCAATGTAATATTACCTATTCTAAAAGGAATATAATATAAGTACTATAAAGGTAAAATGAAATATATTAGGCAAACGATAGTAACTCTTAAAGGCCAATTTAAATAATTAGACTAAGATCTCTAAGAGATAGAATAGATTATTAAAAAGGAATCTAATAAATAACTTGAGAATATACTAATCTAGTATTATATTTATAAGAAACTCTTTATAGAAGAGTTAGATATAAAACTCCTAAAATATTTACACTAGGATATTAAAATAGTTTTAAAAGATAGTAAGAACCTGAAGTTCTTTCTAATCTATAACCTTATAAAAATAGAACTTATAATATTAAAAGAATAGTTAGAAGATATACTTAGAAAAGGATATATTAAGACCTTAAAATCCTTAGCTAGATATCCTATTATATTTATTCTAAAACTAAATACAGATAAATTATAACTAGTTATAGACTATTATTAGCTTAATGAAATTATAAAGAAGGATAGAATACCTCTACCTCTTATTACAGAACTTAAGGATAGACTATTTAAAAAACGATTCTTTATAGCCCTAGACCTTAAAGCAGCCTATAACTTGATTAGGATTAAGGAAGGCAATAAATAGAAAATAGCATTCCGAACGAAATATAGACTATTTAAGTACCTAGTTATGCCTTTTAGACTTATAAATACCCCTATAGTATTTTAAAGGATAATTATAAACGTACTATAAGAGTACCTTAATATTTTTATAGTTTACTACCTGGACAATATCCTTATCTTCTTTAATATAGAAGAAAAGCATACAGAATACGTCTATAAGGTTCTAAAAGCACTATAGAACGCTAATATACTTATTAAACCCACTAAAAGCCATTTTTATTAAAATTAAGTAATATACTTAGGCCACGAAATCTCCTATAATAAGATACGAATAGATAAACGAAAAATCGCTGCAGTTACTAAATAGAAATAACCTAACTTAGTTAAAGAAGTACAATCCTTCTTAAGATTTGCTAACTACTACTAACGATTTATTAAGAACTTTAGTAAAATAGCAATTCCTTTTATAGAACTTATAAAAAGGAAATACAGTTTAGATAGAATAATAAGGCCTAAGAAGCTTTTAAATAGCTTAAGGAAGCTATTACCAGTAAACCAGTTTTAGTTATATTTAACCCTAACTGGCAAATTAAACTCAAGACTAATACTTCTAACTTTGCCCTGGAAGGATAAATTAGATAATAAGACAATAACAGTATATTACACCTTATTACTTTTTACTTATATAAGATATATAGAGCAGAACTTAATTATCCTATTTATAATAAAGAATTCCTAGCTATTATTAACTATTTTAAGGAATTTAGATACTATCTTAAAGAAAGTAATTACCTAATTAAAGTATTTATAGACTATAAAAATATTACCTATTTTACTATAATACAAAAACTAAACCGATAATAACTACGCTATACTAAATACCTATACAAATTTGACTTTATAATTACACACTGCAAGGAAACCGATAATAGATATGCAGACACTATTAGTTAATAATACAACTTTAATACAGGAACTGTTAAGATTAGGGAATAGCTCTTAGAAAAGGATAAATAAAGGGAATACAGATTTACCTAACCAGTTAAAATAATTACACAGATAATACGCAATACCAATACCACTATAGAACAAGGATACGACTTCCTTTACAAATTTTATTCACACCTATTACACAGATATTAAGGAGTAATAAAAATACTTAAAAGACTACAAGAATAAGGTTATACTGTAAAAAGAAAAGATATTAAACGAGTTATTAAATAATATAATTTATACTTATATATAAAAGCATAAAGACATAAACCTTACGGATAGTTATAACTACTTCTAGTAGTACAATAACCTTAGGACTTAATTACAATAAACTTTATTATAAAGTTACCCTTATTAGAAAAACCCTTAACCGGAATCTTCTATAACAGTATTATAGTTATAGTTAACCGATTTATAAAATTCTTATACTACCTGCTATATAAAGAAGCAATAGATATAGAAAAACTTTCCTATGTTTTTTACCAATACATTATTAGCATATATAGCCTACCTACAGAAATCCTTTTGGATAAAGGACTTACATTTACAGTAACCTTCTAGCAATTACTTATGGCATAACTTGGACTAAATTACCGACTTATAATAGCATTTTAACCCTAAGTAGACAGTCAAATAGAACAAATAAATTAAGTACTTAAACAGTACCTACAGTATTATATTAATTATAAACAAAATAATTAGGTTAAGAAATTACTAATAGCCTAACTTGTATATAATACTATATATAATAAAAGTACAAAGCTAATACTAGCTTATACTAACTTTAGATTTATGCCTAATACATATCACAATATATAATAAGAAAAATCAGTTAACCTAGCCACTATAATTAAAAGCAAAGATATACAGGATTTATATAAATATCTAAAAATAGAACTTGAATTTATTAGGAAATATATAAAAAATTATTATAACCTAAAACGGTTAAAGGGACTAACCTTTTTAAAAAAAGATATAGTCTACCTAGCTATAAAAAACATCAAAATAGACCAACTAATACATAAACTAGACTATAAGTTCATTAGACTTTATAAGGTACTACAGAAAATTTCAGAAAATAACTATAAACTGGACCTACTAAAAAAAGTTAGGCTCTATCTAGTCTTTTACGTATTATTACTTAAATTAGTAGTAGATACAATATAAGTCAAAATAGGCAATAAACCATAAGAAATCTTAAGACTAGAACTTTATAAAGTAAAGGTAATTAAAGAAACCTGTAAGGTTAATAGTAAAAGGGAATACTTAATAAAATAGAAAAACTACCTAAAAAACAAAAATATATAGAAACTACTAAAATACCTTATTAAGGCTTAGTAACTCCTAATAAAGTTCTACTAAGATTAAGTAAGGATAAAGCATTAAGCAGATTATTACTTAAACTAAAAGTAAACTAGTTAATATAATCTGGAATATAATTAACCCGGAGATCTTTAATTATAGTAGCTTTATAAGCATCTAGTATAGATAATAAGTTATCTTCCTGCTCTACTTCCTAAAGAACCCTAATAAGTAGCCTTAAAATGCTTCTCTTTTACCTAACTCTTGATCTTATAAATCTGTAATAAACAACCTGCAGCTATAGCCAAACAATCTTATAAGGCAGCTATCTCCTTATAAAGTTTAAGTAGATCCTAAGAATTATTTGCAGACAATTCTAACAGAATCGCCCATACAAATTCAAATTTACAGGCCAGACATTGCTACAATATCGCTTACTACTAGGCCAAGTTGCTAATTAGTTAAAAATTCCACTTAGGGTTAGTTAGGGTTAGTATTATATTTAAGGTTTACAGCGGTATAGTAAAAGGGGTTCTGCAGTATAATAGCATAGCATTTACTACTTTATTCTGTTTTATTACAGTAACTAACTAACTACTACTTAATAGCAATAGATAAGTATATTAAGGTTAATAATAAGCACTGTATGCTTATTTGCCAGAAATGTAAGATAGCACTCCGGCCAGATATATTCACAAAGCACTTTTAATAGATATATAAACTAACTAGCAATATACTATAAGATATTATTAATCATTACATTAGCAGAAACGTTATAGATCCAGTTTACTTAAAGCTTCCAAGAGATAGTAATGCAGTTATTAGATAGCTCCCGGTATTAAGAAGGTATAGCTGCATTAAGTATAGGTTTCTAACGGTAGCACCAGACAATATTATCCGCCACTAGAGAGAAGCAGAGTATAGAATAGCAGAGACTTAGTAGAAAGTAGTTATACTATAGACTTAGATAGGCAGGAGGTATACTTAATACTAGATCGTCTAAGATAACAGCAACACTAACATTAGGCCAGATAATGCCAATGTTATAAGATACAGCGCTATAGAAGAGATAATCGCAGCTAGCTAGGCCTGGTTAAAAGAAGAGGACGCTATACAGCTCTAGAAGGGCAACTTAGAAGAAGATATTAACCGTAATTCGTCATAGGTAAAGAGGCTACGTTAGGTACAGCACTTTAGCTCCCGGACTTACTCAGTATCCACAACGCAGCCACATAGGTACAGGGAAGGGCAATAACAAGAAATCAGGCTAGGCAAGCGAATAAGCAAGCAATCCGTAAATAAGTATTACTCAGTTAACTTAGGCAAAGCTTTAACCGCAAGGTAGACCGCTGCTACTAGCAACTTAATAGCATACTAATAGAAACACTACAGTAGCTTACCAGTATTACAGTAACAAGCCCAAGCAGCGTACCGTTTAGTAAAAAAGGAAAGGAAGCATTAATAACTAAATATCGCTCAGTAAGTTACCGCTACTTAAGCTTTTACTAGAGGTTATACCGTATTAGACGTAAAAAGGCATTTTAACGCTAGGCTATTCAGTTTATAGATAAGCAGTAAAGCTTACTGCACAATATTAATAAAGAACTTAAAGGAAATGCATTTCCTAGTAGCCAGGATAGTAGGTTCTGCAGTAAAAGAAATATAGAAACTAATAATAAGGAAGAAAATAAAAATAAAGAGGTTAGTAAATATAAAAAAGAGCTTAATAATAGCAATATAAGCAGTCCAGTGCACAATACGCTTAATTAAGCTATATTCCGGTTTATTATTTCTTCAATTAAAACAAAAGTTAGTAGGAATTTATATATAAACCTACTGCTATACTTTTATATAGCACTTAGTATCAGGTAACGTCTGCTAGGTTATACAGAGCCGTACTTATATACTAGTATACTAGCAGGTATACTATAGTAGGCCTAGCTATTTTTTCTAGAGGCTGCATTTAAGGATCAGCCACAGGATCAGGACAAGGTTAGAGTAAAGGCAGTGCTTTCATTTAAGGAGCAACATACTATATAGATATACGTCAGTAGTCATACTATTATAAGCATAATTATTAAGTAAATAGCTTACAGGAAAGGACACTACTAAAAGATAGAAAAGCAGCCGTCAATACAGTAGGCAGATAATAAAGAGGCGCTATTTCATATAGGTAAGGAGGTCAATATCGAAAAATTCACCCGCACGCTCCGCAGTCAAGTTACAGAGGCATAAAAGATACTAGACTGGCTATTCAAAGGATTATAGCAGAAAGTTAGCGGAACGATTAACATAGGGAGGATCACTAATAGCATAGTGCGGCTCGGAGCAGGTCAGTTATTTACAAGTAATCCAAAGAACAGTTAGTTAGAGCCCAGGCTAGTAAAGGTAATGCAACTAATAGGAACGTTAATATAGGATATAGCACAGAATCAGTAAAAGCAGCAGAAGGTTAGGATATAGCTTTGTAATTTATGGCTATTTTAAGAGATATTATATATACTTATATACACATAGAGCAGGCTTCCAGGCAGGGGGCCAGAGGTAGTAACGCTACGGTACTGCAACTTATAGTAGCTAATCCGTAATATATTTACATTAGATAGGCAGGTTATACTCATTATAAACCGAGATAAGATAAAGGCAATCCGTAATAATAGCTAAAAGGTAGTATGGTTTTTGCCTAATCCAATTAGGCGGATAATCATAGCATATATATTATAGTTAATCCCGGCAGAAAGGGTGCTAAGGCAGGAGTATTAGCTTACCGAGCTACGTAGTGATTAGCTAGAGTATATATAGCAGGATAGCGGCTTGTAAGTATGGGATACTAAGCGGCTAAGCAGGAAGCTTGCGCGCGTAATGCAGGCCAGTATAGGAGTAAGGATTAGCATAGGGCAGTACCAAGCAATTACTATTAAGATAGGGCAGAAGATCTCATAACAATCTGGCGACGATATCTGTTAGACCTCATTAAGCATTCTTACCAAAACTGTAAATACGCTAATAAAGACAGGGGGTAGACCTTATTAAAAAAATCATTTGTAGACATCATTGACATTTTTAGGGCTAAAATAGAAAATCTTTACAGGAAAATAAAGAAAGGGGATATAAATTTAATTTTAAAAAGGTTTTAGCGTTTAATTATTAAATAATAAAGCGTTGTAATAAGGTTTATTATTTAAAGAAAGTTATAATAAGGTTTAGTATCTAGTGTTATAAGTGGCTTAATATAAGAAAATATAGGGTTTAGATAAAAAGCAATAACTGCTAAAATAAAGCAGCTCCGAGCTGTTAGTTATTAAAATAGCAGTATAGTCGTAGAAAGTGCAGAGGGAATATTAACTTAACGACACACATAATATATACAAGAGAGAACAAGTATCGCTATTATAGAACTATTTATTTATATATTAGAGTTACTATTTATTATATATAAGGTTTATAAGCTTAGCTACGTAGCTAATAAGATTCCCAGGCATTTAAAGCAAAAATATCCAAAGATTGCAGCCAGTTAGATTGGCAAGATTACCAAGGCAGTGGACACTATACCAGGGCTTATCTGTAGATAGGATAAGCTATATGATTTCCAGTTCCTAGATGTATCGAACGAAGCAATTCTATATCTCAAACCGCTAAGAGGGGGCATACAAGGCTGTCTAATATGCGGCTATTTTATTTCTAATTAGCAAGGTATATAAGTACACTATTATAAAGAGCACGGTTAGGAGAATGATTAGAAGAAGGAAGGAAATATAAAAAAGAAGCTAGAGCTGCCCAGAGAGACTCCATAGATAGAAGGTATATATTATTAGCGATTTTTTAGGTAATGCTAGGCAAGTAAGTGGTTTTAAGTATATAAGGATAATGAGTTAGAGGTTTAAATAGCTATTAATTATAAACCGAGAGAGGATATTATAAGGAGACTGATACGGGTTTACTAAGAATAAGTTAATAAGTTTAATGCTACTAAAGAGGACAAGATTAAGGTTACTAACAAGAAGAAGGAGCTAAGTACGTAGCTTGAAAGGACAGGCTAGGCAGACTACTTATAAAAGTTTAAGGTAAAGAAGGATTTATTACTACTGGCTGCCCTAAGAATTATTCGCAGACGATTCTGACAGAATCGCCCATACAAATTCAAATTTACAGGCCGGACATTGCTACAATATCGCTTACTACTAGGCCGAGTTACTAATTGGTTAAAAATTCCACTTAGGGTTAGTTAGGGTTAGTATCATATTTAAGGTTTACAGCAGTATAGCAAAAGGGGTTCTACAGTATAACAGCATAGCATTTACTACTTTATTCTGTTTTATTACAGTAACTAACTAACCACTACTTAATAGCAATGGATAAGTATATCAAGGTTAATAATAAGCACCGTATACTTATTTGCCAGAAATGCAAGACAGCACTCTGGCCAGACACATTCGTAAAGCACTTTTAACAGATACATAAACTAACTAGCAGTATACTATAAGATATTATTAATTATTATATTAGCAGAGACGTTATAGATCTAGTTTACTTAGAGCTTCTAAGAGATAGTAATGCAGTTATTAGATAGCTCCCGGTATTAAGAGGGTATAGCTGCGTTAAGTATAGGTTTCTAACGGTAGCACTAGATAATATTATCCGCCACTGGAGAGAAGCAGAGCATAGAACGGCAGAGACTCGGTGGGAAGTGGTTATGCTGCAGACTTGGATAGGCGGGAGGTATACTCGATACTGGATCGTCCGAGACGATAGTAACACCGACATCAGGCCAGATAATGCTAATATTATAAGATGCAGCGCTATAGAAGAGATAATCGCAGCTAGCCAGGCCCGGTTAAAAGAAAAGGACGCTATGCAGCTCCGGAAAGGCGACTTGGAAGAAGATATTAACCATGATTCGTTATAGGTAAAGAGGCTACGTTAGGTACAGCACTTTGGCTCCCAGGACTTGCTCAGTATCCACGATGCAGCCATATAGGTACGGGGAAGGGCAATAACAGGAAATCAGGCTAGGTAAGCAGATAAGCAAGCAATCCATAAACAAGTATTACTCGGTCAACTTAAGCAGAGCTTTGACCGCAAGGTAGACTGCTACTGCTAGTAACTCGACAGCATACCGACAGAAACACTGCAGTAGCTTGCCAGTATTATAGCAACAAGCCCAAGCAGCGTGCCGTTTAGCAAAAAAGGAAAGGAGGCATTGATAACTAAATATCGCTCAGTAGGTCACCGCTACTTAAGCTTTTGCTGGAGGTCATACCGTATTAGACGTAAGGAGGCATTTTAATACTAGGCTATTTAGTTTACAGATAAGCAGTAGAGCTTACTGTACGATATTAATAAAGAACTTAAAGGAGATGCATTTCCCAGTAGCCAGGATAGTAAGTTCTGCAGCGGAAGAAATGTAAAAACTGATAATAAGGAAGAAGATGAAGATAAAGAGGTTAGCGAATGTGAAGAGGAGCTTGATAATGGCAGTATAAGCAGTCCAGTGCATAATGCGCTTAATTGAGCTATATTCCGGTTTATTGTTTCTTCAATTAAAACAAAAGTTAGTGGGAATTTATATATAAACCCGCTGCTATGCTTTTATACAGCACTTGGTATTAGGTAATGTCCGCTGGGTTACACAGAGCCGCACTTATATACTGGTATGCTAGCAGGTATACTATAGTAGGCCCGGCTGTTTTTTCTGGAGGCTGCGTTTAAGGATCAGCCGCAGGATCAGGACGAGGTTAGAGTGAAGGCAGTGCTTTCATTTAAGGAGCAACATGCTGCGTAGATGTGCGTCGGTAGTCATACTATTGTAAGCACAATTATCTTAGGGTTAGGATAGGGTTAGTATTAACTATCTAAGCTATCTTTGCTAAGGTGTTTTTCTCTAACTAAGATTTAGTAAGGAAGAGTGGAGATTTTTCTTAAGAAATAAAAGAAAAGTAAGGAAAGTAAGAAAAGAGAGATATAGTAAATAAGATAAAAGGAGAGGTAATAAAGAGAGTTAGTAAAAGAAAGTATAGCTAAGAAGGTAGTAAAAAAGAGGGAATATAGCTAGAGAAGCTAGTAATAAAGGATATAGCTAGAAAAGCTAAGGAAAAATATAGCTAGAAAAGCTAAGGAAAGATATAGCTAAAATAGCTAAGGGGAGGGATATAAGGCTAAGCTAGCCTAAGGGAGGTCTAGGAAGACCTTCTAGAGGTATTCCAGGCTGACCTAGCTAGGCCTGCAGGGATTTCTCTTGCTATAGAGGCTGCTAAGATAGCCCTAGTTCTAGTTAAGGTCAGGCCTATAGTGGCGTCAAGCTGGGCAGCTGCTAGAGGGCCTACGAGCTCTTGGAGCTTCTTATAGGTCTTGGCGGTCTCTAGGTCCATAAGGCCGCCTGCAGAGATAATAATTGGTTGGAAGAAGGCTCCTAATGACCTGTCTTTCCGGCGTTTTTCCTCTGCAGCCTCTGCAAGGGTGCTATAAGGGTCCTCCCTAGCTGAATCCTTAGAAATAGCAACAATTTGGATATCGTAGTAATACCGGCTTGTTCCTAGGGTTACAGCTAGATCAGCCCTAAGGCTAGTCTCCTTATTTACTAGAGGTTCTTTTTCTACCTCTAGAGTAGGCTGGCTGCTCAGGGCTCTATAGAAGGCCCCTACGACCTTGTTATGCCTTGCGATCCACCTTCTATTAGCGCCCTTACAGGTATCTTCATGGCCTAGGGCTGCTATAGCCCCGCAAGAGCTGCAGGGCAAGCTAGGAGGCTTAATAGCGTAGAAAAGCCTGCTTCTTAGGGCTTCTGTGATCTCCGAGTCTGCAAAAGATAGGTCTTTTTTCATAGGCAAGACTCCAAGCCACTTACGGCCTAGATAGCTAGCGTTTTCTAGCCTAGCTTGCTTATAGCTAGCAGGTAGGTCCTGAAGGAAGCTCTGTAACCTAGCCTTATTAGCTTCCTTTAGTACTTCCTGGGCTGTTTTTCCTAGCCTACGGCCTGTATCTATAGGGGGCTTTTTTCTGATCTTTTCTAGGATAGGTTCAGAGGCTTCCTTAGCTGCCTGATATAGCTATGTAGCTAGCTCCTGGTGTAGGGGGATTCCAAGACCTCCCTCTCTAACAGGGAGGGCTATCAGGTCCGGGCTGGGCTCCTTAGGGC